>OZ014455.1:13169643-13300531 GCA_963966035.1 Acleris laterana
CGGAACCCAAAAAATGAAATTGAAGCGGAAGAGGATGCGTTGTGTTGATGTCACAGTTTTTGATATCGATACCTATTCGTGGTGGTAGAACCTTGTGCAGCTACCACCATCTTAACCTTTAACCTACCGCCAAACAGCAGTGTTCGCATTGTTAGCAACGAGTTCACAATCTTAGGAATGTAGTCTAGAGAATGCAAATGTCTCAGATCCACCACCAAGTAGCCACCATTTGCCCTCTATGCCATTAAAAAGCTATTCAACGAGCTCGCGCTCAACCGTCTCGCGTAGCGGCAGACGTTAGCAGGGGCGGGCTATGTAACGAGTAAGAAAAGCTACATTCGAGCCTTCGCTCGAAATTTAACTATTTTAATTTAATTTAACTAAACCTACGCCCTACTCAAAGAGACGATGTAGCCACTAACAAAACTGTTTTATTTCCTTCATATTATTTATTTGCTTAACATGTTTATTTAAAAAAAAAATTTTAATTCTCAGTAAGTTTTCTTGTTATATTAATTTACTTACACTCATTTTTATTTATCGAATAAAACAAAGAAAGATAAGCACTATTTGTATTGCGTTATCTAGTATAAACATTAAACCTCAATCATACTCACAGTCTCAAGGTTCCTGAACAAGAAGCAGTGTCTTTCCTTGACCACATTCCTCTCCTTAGCAGTGAGCGGTTTGAGTTGCGGCTCCTGCCACAACTTATTGAGATGCTGCTGATACTTGAGTATGGTCATGTTCTTGAGTTCGCACGCGGTTATGCTCGCTTGTTCAGACTTCTTGTTGCATTTGACTGCTTTTCTAGGGCGGCCTACTCGAGGCTGGTTAGCGTTGGAGCCTTGTGATTGGTTGGACGAGCTGGACTGAGTTCTGGACGGGGTCTTTGCGGGTAGTTTTGTGATCCGCTGATATTTTCCGCCGATAACGCCGCGGCAGTCTTCGGAGTCGCATTTGCAGGGCTGTAAAAATATTAGCAGATTTAAAAAAAACCGGCCAAGTGGGAGTCGAAAAAAAAGATCTACTGTGAATATTTCAACTTACGACTTCATAAGTCATGCAGTCAATGCTTCTTCGTTGCTCATTTAACGCATTCACTGCCAGTACTGTTTTTTAAACTTTCGCCAGGTGCCACATCTTTTGTTTTATATGGAGCTTGCCTAATATAAGAACGCACAAATGCGTTGAGGGCACTGGGTGGAAGTCAGGAGAACGCTTATATGCGTTGCTGGCAGTGAATGCTTTAAATGGAGCCACACAGCGAAGTCCACATGTGAGAGTTGTTTACCTGTCCGACCGCAGGGTTGAACAGCGAGAAGTTGTAGTCATAAGTGAGCTCCTCGCCCGGGTCGATGTCGCGCAGCGCAAACAGCGCCATTCTAAACGTACCTGGAAACCAAAAGTACACTTTTACAATCTAAAATAACTATAAGCAGATTTCGGTTTAATTTTATAAGTTATTGAATTGCGAATACTGTTTAGTTTAAAAGATATTGCTATAAAACAAGCAACGTTTAAGAAGTGTTATATTCGAGGTAATGATTTACATAAGTACGAGAGAAGCAATAATTATGTCAATATAAACAAGGATGGCAGTAAAAATCGGCGTAATAGTCTGGCGTAATAGTAAGCGGGTATTAATAGTCGGGATAAGGATGTCAATATGCACGAGGGGGCAAGTAATAGTCAGGGTAACTATGTCAAAAAGCACGAGGGAGGGGGCAAGTAATAATAGGGGTAACGATGTCAATATGTTCGATGGGGGCAGTAAATAGTCAGGGTAATGATGTCAATATGAACAATTGGGGCAGTAAGTCGGGCAAATGTATATGTTCACAACAAGAGAACTAATAGTCGGTCAACATGGCCTATCAAGGCTAAGGTAAGGCTATATTTTTACACCATAGAGTTAGATATATAATGACAGCTGTACACATTGGGACAATACGTTGAGCCAAGGTATTGGGTCAAACTATCGAATCACGTTTACACATTGGCCCAATGTCAACAGCGGCCTTGAGTGTATGGTCCCAGTACCGTTGGCGGTCCACTTCTGCATCTCGCAGTTGGGCAGGCAGGAGTGGTTCACGAAGCGGCCGTCGCCGCCCATGCGGTGCCCGTCGATGACGAGCCCGCCGTCCAGGTGCAGGCAGTAGTGGTGCGTGTCGCGCGCGTAGCGGGTCGCCATGCGCTCCTGCGAACACAAAATACCTATGAGAAAAATCCAGCCCCGCTCCCGTACCGACCGCCAGAACTGGCGACCAGTGGCGTCATACAAACCACAGAACGTAAGCCTTTCTTGGGGTAGCAATCATATTTTCCAAATAGATGGAGTAATCATCAAATTTAAATAAATAAATAAATATCAAGGGAAAATTTCACACAAATTGACTTTGACCCAAACTAAGTTTTAGGTTGTACTATGGGTACTGCTAAAACAATCTCAATACTGGTGTCAAATAATTAATAAAATTAAGTTACCTACTTTATACTTAAGTACTTAATAGTTTACTCGTGTTATAATAATATGATGACTGTTAAATTAAATAGCTGACGCGTACCCACTTCATTGGGCAATAAACATTTTTAAATTGCCAATGACACTCACAAATAACGTGGCTTTCTATTGGTAAGAGAATTTTCAAAATCGGTTAAGTAGATCCAGAGATTACCCCCTACAACCTCACAAACTTTACCCTTATAATATTATTTATATTATAGAGGTAAAGTTTGTGAGGCTAACGCGTCGCCAAATAAAGCTAATCTACCTAATCTCAGTTCCAGTGGCTTTTTAACCTTCAAAAAAGGATGTTTTCAATTCATTGTTTTTTTATTAATTTAAAAACATTTCCGAGATTGGATGGAGTGCTGACCTTGAACTCCTTGTCGGAGACGACCTCGCCGACGTACTCGAGGATGAAGTCCCCGGAGACGATGCGCCGCTTGGTGCGCACGCCCCAGCCCTTGTTCTCCGTCATGAACCGCTCCAGCGGCGCCGCCCACTCGTGCCGCTGGATGCGCTGGTTCTTGCACCTGTCCCTGTTCACAATACACGTCAATGTCTTCATTGTGCATTCATTTGTGCGGTAACGGAATGAAAGGGTTCTACACTTTTCGACTGTATTTCAATGCAGTTAACCTATAAAAGTGACGAAACCTTTTCATAACGACAGAAATAATAAATTGAAATTTAATGAGACCTTTCTCATTAAATTTCAATTTATTATTTTAACATTATACTGATCTTACATTACATAGTCACACAAACGCCTTTTATAGTTTAAAGTGTCGTGAGCCAGGATTCGTTTTGGCCTGCATCAAAGTAACATGAATCGGACACTCCAATGACGTCAACTATCAGGAACAAAAGGGACAACGTTAAAACTTCAGTTAGGCGACAGACAATAACCAAAAATGCTGTCGGATTTTTAACTTTCAGCGCCAACGACCCGATAGTCGAGTACGGGTAAGGACCAAAAAGTTGTCCACGCTAACTCAATCAATTAAATTTTCTATGAAACTTTTCCGTTGTGACACGAAAATTTTTTCGTCTTCGTTGTTTGTATGGTTAACTGCGCTTAACTGTGGTCCAACTTTTTGGTCCTTACCCGTACCCCGTTCGTAGCAGATTTTTACTACATAGCGGAAAATTCAATACATCGTAGCACTCGTACCAGTGGCTGGCGGTGAATGTGTTATGCCGCATCCACATGCTTGGTGTTTGCTACAAACACCGCGGGACGCAACTGTATGTTAAAGTGAGCACGATGTATTTCTATCTCACTCTAACGTACAGTTGCGTCCTTCAGTGTTTGTGGCAAACACTAAGCATGTGGATGCGGCTTTAAAGCTTGCTTTTATTCACTAAGGCTTTCTCCTCTATATTTGTCTGTGCATATATTATAGTCTGGTGGTATTACCCGCAGGGGCAGAGTTGCGGCGAGCACTCGGCGTACACGAGCCGGTTGATGCAGTCCTCGTTGCAGCCGGAGGGCGCCGCGCAGTTGCACGCCACGCTCTCGCACTCCTCCGCTGACGGCTTCACGTCGTAGTACACGTCTGAATCGAGGAAAGACCAGTTAAATACCAGCATACTTTTAAATTGATGAAAACAGTGATCCTTGTATCATAAATTTAATCCACCTTAGGTAAAAATCACTTGTCACAGCCCATCACAATAGTTGACGTTATTCACAGTACAGGCGAATATGACGTCAGCAGTATAATTATATCCTGATTGTTAAATTTAAGGTTGGTAGCAGGATATCATTGTACAGCACTGCCATTTTATTATTAGCTATTTGGCTTTCTCATCTATACTAATGTTATAAAGAAAGAGTAGGAATTTTGTGAATTTGTATGTATGCAACAAGTAATCTCCGGAACCACAGAAATTCGAAAAAATCTTTCACGATTTGAAAGGTGCATTATTCCGGGTGTAAATAGGGTTGTTTTTTTTTGTTTAAACCAGAGCGATAATCACTACATAGTATAAAACAAAGTCGCTTCCCGTTGTCTGTCCCTATGTATGCTTAGATCTTTAAAACTACGCAACGGATTTTGATGCGTTTTTTTTTTATAGATAGAGTGATTCAAGAGGAAGATTTATATGTATAATATTTTTTTATTTTATGCACTGGTGTTACAGAAAACTCATAGAAACCGAAGCGAAGCGAGGGCGGGTCGCTAGTGTCGTATAAAACACGAGTAAAAATACGCTGTCGCAAGTTGAAGTGTGATAGCGAAAATGGTAAAATAAACGCCAACATTGCGATGGTTGCGAGTGCGGTACATACTGGTGCGGATCTTCTTGTAGTTCCAGGAGGGCACGGGCTGGTTGTAGTGGTGCTGCCACCAGATGTCGTAGGGCAGCGCGTAGGGCTGCGCGCGGCGCCGCACCCAGCGCTCGCAGTACGGCGGGGGCGCGAGCAGCGGCGTCATCAGCTCGCCTACCAACGTGCTGGGTTTCGACTTGCCTTCGGGCCGGCTGCGGAAAAAACGCTTGTCAAGCATGACGCTTATAAGGGCTCTCTGAAAGTCACAGCAAGTTTTTCTGACCAACTACAGAAGCTATAAATTTGAAGCTTTAAAAACCGGACTGCATTTTTTATACTGTCGTCGATATACATGTTAATAATTGTCAGCTTGCCATTGTTGTTATTTCAATTTTAACAGTTTAGGTATCCTATGTCACCCAGGGCACAAATCAAAGAATACAAGTACAGATACCCAATCTCATAGAGCAAAAGCGTGCCGTCTTAATGTAGGCAATTCTGTAGGCAATTTTAGTCCCGTAGTTAGACCAATAGATGCCGTATCTGAGCACCACTGCTATGACGCTGGGAGCCTACCTAATAGTTTTAGTAACATATTAGATATCACCAGATGGCATTGACTTCAAGAAAATTTTTGACTTTAAAAATGATACTTCAAGAAAATTTATGACTTTAAAGGTGTAAAAATCATTCATTCTTCACGATTACTGATTCAAATGTTTCGCTCGATACCTGTGACGCCATCTATAAGTTTATTAAAGTAATAATTATACGTTGTTCGAGTTGGGAGGCCATGCCCAGGGTAGTATGTATGTATGTATGTATGTAAACTCTTTATTGTACAAACAGAAAATAACAAATCAAAAATAAACAGAAACAAAAAAGGTAAGTATGTACAAAGGCGAACTTATCCCTATAAGGGATCTCTTCCAGTTAACCTAAAAGTAGTAGTGAAAGGATTCTAACCATATCACACACATCTAACTCGACTCAGGCGTTTTGAAGTTATGGTGGAATAAATAATACATACATGAACCCTGAAAACATTACACTCCTTCTCGGCAGTCGTGTAAAAAGGCAATATGTCAAAATTCTACGCTTTCTCCTCGAACTAACCAGAGAAATAAATTATAGTAAAGGTTTAAAACTCACTCTTCTTTGTAGTAATCTGAGAACAACCCGGCAGCTAAGAATTTCTTCCTCAGCCGCGGATTGCGCTTGGACACCACAGGCTTGTCCCGGTTGTCGACGCTGCTGGCCGGGCTGTCGTCGCGCGAAGATGCCACTCGCTTCTTACAGATTATACTCTTGGACAAGATGTCTATGCTCTTTTCAAAATCTATTTCCTTCTCGTTCAGTGGCAGAGGGTCATTCTCATCGTGGTCCCGCAGCGTATCAACAGAGGGCTCGCGCGATTTTGAGCGCTGCTTGCGACTCACAACCGTATCCAAAGAACTTTCTCTGGAACTTGAATGCACTTCTCCGATTTTCTTCATCTGACACGACCTTGATTTTCTTCTTGTAGTGATTGGTGGTTTAACAGTTTTGGTCGTAGTTTCAACAGTCTTTTGAGTGTCAGTTGGTTTACTTTTCTTCTTTACTTCTTCGTTGGTGTTGTCGGAACTTCTAGTCAGTCTTCTTTCACATGGGTACAAAACGGCTAGACTTGATTTTGGCCTCAATCCCACTTTGTTGTTCTTTTCAACATTTTTCCTCTTTGAAAGTATCTCATCGATCTCTTGCGATGGCGACATTGCCCTAGTCTTGCGTTTCAAGTCGATAGTTGGTCTATCAGGCTTCACGTTCAGTAAGCTAAGTGGAATACTATCTTCAGGGTCATTGCCGAGCGAGCTAGCCAATGACGGTATACTGTCTGTTTCACTCAACACTTCCCATTTATTCACATGATTTTTATGGTCCTTATCAGTCTTACTTTGTTTCAATTGAAGTGCTGGAGCTCTCAAAATTGATGAATTGTTAGTCTTTTTCAACGAAGTAGAAGTTAATACACTGCCTGCAGTTTTATTATTATTTTCTGTCAAGACTTTCCCTTGCAATTTTTCGAGAGCTACAACAGTCAACCGCGCTTGTTGTCTAGGGCATTCGTCTTTATTTAGAACAACTTTGAGTTCCGGTTTCTTACTAGTTCGTTCCAAAAAGCTGTTCATCGCTTCACCATCTTTAGGGACCCTTTCAAATGCAGTATTATTATCAGTGTCTTCGGATGTCAGATGACTATCAGAAGCAGTGGTGTTAGGTTCAAGTTTCTTCTTTTTTCTCTTTACGCTGGGGAAACCGGTTCTATTTATAGCTTTTCGTCGCCTTGGCTTCTTCTTTAGTGTTTCGACTGTTTTGGTGTCAGACGATTCACTAACTTTTTTTTCCTGCTGCGGTCTCATTTTCTTTAAACATTCTGCCATAGACAGTTTTTCAGCTTGAATCTTAGGGACCAACAGTTTAGTGGGCAAGAGGGAAAGTTTACTTTCTTTGATAATACTGTTGGAAGTTTTCTTCTTTTTCTTATCTCGTGCATCCTCATTTTCGCTGCTTAAATTTCTTTTAGGTTGGCGTAAATTATGGCTGCTCGTTGTTTCCTGAATTTTGTCTGCTAAGACTGTCGCTATGGACTCTCCTCGTTTCGGTCTTATAATTGCTTCAGGCGTCTCTGATATTAATCCCAAAGGTATATCCGATTCGGTATCTATAGGACTAAGGAGGGAACTTTTGTCAGAGCCTTTTGATTTGTATTTAGATTTGCCAATCTCACCTAATGCATTTGAGACGCAAATAGAGGACTTCGGTATTTGGTCTTCTAAATCAATCGAAGGTTCAAATATGCCTGTCGGTTTATCGATATTGACCACTATTGACTGTTCAGTGGCTAATTCAGATAGTTTTGACTTTTTGGCTTCTATTACTTTTCCTTTAGACACTGGCGACTTAATAACAGTAGCTCTAGTACTGATTTGTGTAACTTCCTTATTCTTGATCTTGTCGTCTACGGTCTTGGCTGGGTCTGTGTAAACTTTTTCTTTTTCGAGAATACGGGATTCTATTGACTTTCTTATATTGTTGTTTAACAGTGTGTCCAATACTTTAGTTGCGGCACTAGGATTTATTTTTGAAACTAAATTACTCGTAAGACCCTCTAGTCTGTTCTTTTTACGAGTCATTATTTCGGATTTTTGGGCAGGCGGAATTGAGCTCTTATATAGGGATCGAGCCGACATACTCTTCAATGGATCAGCAGACGCAGAATTGACAGACGACTGTTCGTTAGGAGGGGATACCGATTCAGAATTCTGATCCTCTTTTGGTTCTTCCTTAGAGTTGTTCTGATTAACATCTTTACAGATATTCATTGAAGTTGTTTTGTCTTCTGACAATTTTTTTGACAGTGATTGTACTACTTGGTCCAGACTAGAATTAGAAATTATTTTATCTGCCTCCAGCCGGTGTCGCTTCTTAGGAGTAACTATAGGCGCCTTGTGGCGAACTGGTGACGTTCTTCTTTCAGATCTAGGTGACGAGACTCTATGTGTATCCGCCTTTAGACTTTCAGTTTTGATATCAGTCTCCTTCGATTTAGGCAACGATTTTTCTAAATCATGAACCATTTTGTGAACCGCCTTTAGCTTTTCAGAAGTTTCAAATATCTTTTTCGACAATTCCGAATGTTCCGCACTAGACTTCCTTCCGGTAAGTTCATCGTCAGTGGCGACTAAGGAATTCGAAGGTGAATGATTCTTACTGAGGGACGGGCTGCTTTCATCTACTTTTACAATTAGGTTATCAGTAACGGAGCTCACATATGATTTTAGAACTTTAAATGCCGTTTCCGAGCTTTGAGATTTCGCTTCCTGTCCAAGTCCTGTTGAAGCAGCACCTTTTCCACTATCTACACCTTTCTTGGCTTTTTCGTGTAAAACTTTTTGTTTGGGAGTTTCTCCTGGATCTGATTTATTCCTTAGTTCACCCATACAATCAGTCTCCGTACAAAGAAATTGTTCGGGATTAGTGCCACTTTTCATATTTTCTTCACTGAGCTCTGTAACTAAACTCAAACTCAACGAGTTACTTGTTGATGAATTAATATGATAATGCCGTTTTTTGAGCGGCAATTTGTGCTCATTCGTTTCTTTACCACCCTTGCTTTGAGATTCTGTCAACTGCTTTTTATGTCTTCGCTTAGAAGTGGGAGTGACTGTGTCTTGATTATCAGACGTTTTTCTTTTCTTGGAGCCTCTTTTAACAACTTTTGGGACTGGTACCGGATCAGCGGCGGGTGGTTTCTCAATGCTTTTAACCGGATTCTGCCCAATACCTGTTATTAGCTTGGGTGCAATTTGACAAATCTTGATGAAATTTGAAATTAAGTTATCCATGTCTTGACTAAATTTTTGGTCAATAGTGTCTACAGATTTAGTGTACGATTCCCGACATCGAGACACGGATCTCGATCGATGTCTTCTTCTACTTCGATGTCTATGATGTTTGTTTTCTGTTTTGATCGTTATTCTAGACGGTCTCTCGGAGGGTTTCAAATTAATTTTAGGTGGCGCCAGAACGACAGTTCTTCTGTGTTTTCGCACCTGAAGTGACGGTTTCATAAGAGTTTTCTTAACGTTCAAGAACACATTCCTTGTAAGAGACTTATTCGGGATATAAGTATTCTTGGCGCCTTCAAAAACATTCGGGATTTGCTTGACTAAGTTCTCTTTCTTAGCGCTTACACTTTGCGAGTGCGTGTTTGAACTCTTCAACTTTTTGGGAGACGTTTTTGACACACTTTTTGATCCATGTGATTTTGAAATGGTACAGATTGGCAGGGCTCCAAATTTATGTGAGAAGGTCGGTTTCAGTACGGGTAGATTACGTCCAATTGCATGATTCGCTTTAGGCGGTGATTTGAGCAACGTGTTGTTGTTATTGTGGCTTACTTTGAAAATATTCTGGGTGGTAACAGGCCGCTGCAAGCCGCTGAACACTGGGCCAGGAGCGAATGGGTCCGAAGCATTCAATCTCAGTACGTGCTTTCTGCTCATTTTTGAAAAACCATAATTGTATTTTGTCTGTAAAGGATATTTAGTGCTAACGCTGACATATTTCGGACTAGTGTTGGGTTTTCTTAGATAGCTTTCGCAATCTGAGTCGCTCGAACTGTGACCGAGAGTAAGACTGCTGAATGTTTTATTAGCTAATGATAAAATTTCCTGGTCAGAAACAAAATGTTTTTGATTTTTGTAATATGACCTATCCCTCACTGATCTAGTTTTCTTCAGTTTCCTCATTCGTCTCCGCATACTCCTGACACTGTAGTCCGTTTTGTACCCTGACTTGTCACTCTTGTATCCAGACTTGTGATCACTTTTGTATCCTGACCGATAATAATCACTTTTATATCCTGACCTACATCCATAATCACTTTTATAACCAGACTCCATCAACCTACTGCAGCTTTTATATGGTTTAAATTCATGATCACTTTTATAACCAGATAAAATATCTTTGTACTTTGGATTTAGATCTATTTGCTTCCACGTAGGGTCGAGCGGGTCGTCGGCTGCAGCTTCATTTTCACTCTGGTGGTCTCTCCATGTGTTGGTGAAAGATTTACTGTTCTTTTTAGGGAGATTAGCTAATTTGCTGTTAACTTCTTTACGTTTCGCATAAACTCCCGATAGAACAGACCTGTTAGAACGCACCGACTCTTCTTCGCTATCAGCAGAGTCATAGTGGTTTTTATCTTTTGCTGTTTTGGAGCTTTTAGCCGTGGTCTTAGCTTTGCTGACTGGCTTTCTACCCACTTTCTTTCTCGGTGGATACAAGACTCGATCGGTCGCATACAACATTCTATCAAGAGCAGCAATATCTAATTTATGGTCATTCTTCTTAGTCTTTTCAAATTTATTCTGCTCTTGTTTTAATGGAACCGGAGAAGGCGCTTCTGTTTTGATTTGCTTGATTTCATTTTCTATTCTTTTCTTTTGATAGTCACAATCGCTCGAATCCGATTGTAATCGTGCGGAGTTTCTGCTTGCTGACTTTGATCTCATGTTTCTCCTTTCTCTAGTGTTATTTTCCTTTTGAATTGATTTCCTACTTTGTCTGCTACTAGTTTCTTCAATATCTTGACGCCGGAGAGGAGAATGCGTCGGAGAATTATGATTCGACAAAATACCGGAGTCGGGTGAAACATTTGGTGGATCATTGTTATTATGAAATTCATTCATTGCATTAAGGACAGACTTTCCGACCCCGTGAGATTCCACACCTTTACTTCTGTATCCGTTAGGAGGATCTCTAACTTTTCTAGGCCGTCCACGTTTTCTCCTAGATTCTACAATAACGTTTTTGACGTCTTCTTGAGATTCAACAGAGTTCACACTGATCGAATCAATTTTCTCAGGGTCTATTTGACTCATGGGATCAGGACTATCAGTTAATGGAGAGTTTTTCAACAAATCGCTAGCATGTCCAAGCACTGAGCCACCCTGTGTTATATCCAAATTCATAAAATCATTGTTATCCACACAGTCTTCTAGACTGGGAGGATTTGGTATTGACATTTCCACTGAGTCTGCAACAGAGGTAATCTCTTCGAGATCTTGATTTATTTGGGACAGTTCTTCTGTTTGTTGCGGGCTTAGATGTTGGTTGGGGCTTAAAAAGTTTGGCGTTATTGGTGGTATTTCTGGTATTGCATTTATTTGGCCGAGAACACAATCGCTGACGGTTCCAACGCCCTCGATTGGATGTGGAGTCAGCCCGCAGCCGAGCGCCGGTGTCGCAGAAGTCATGGGCGTCAATGGAACCGTATTACTACTAAGTAGTTGGGTTTGCGCAACAAACTGCTGCAGCAGACTAGACGCGTAATGAGTGGTATTCTGGTGTCCGACACCCTGATTGGAACACTCATTTTCCGACCCCGACGAGTCCGCGGTCGCCCTCTGTATCGCCGCCGTCACTAGTTGCGGCGTAAGCTCCATTTCACTGCCAGACCCATCGCCTGAAATAGAACGATATACTTGAGTCACTAATACTCCCTAAAAGTGTATTAAGGATGTAAATTGGGGTAAAGCGGGCCTAAAACTTACCGTTGTCGGCGATAGATTTGTCGTCATTGTCCACCGCGGCGGAGTTCACGGCGAATGGCGGGAAATTGGGCTGCTGCGCCGCCGCGCCCGGCGTTTGTTCTGGAAATAGTTCCGCGAGGTCCGCATCGTCGATAACCTGTGGAGCATATTATATTTCAGTCGCTGCAGTTGTGACGTATCTACTAACTAGAGTCCGCAACTGCGTAACGGAAGAGCAAGTTTCCCGCTTCGATAATTCCCTCTATTTCTTCCCGTTAACCCTCTAAATTTGAAGGCCGTAGGTTCAGTGGTTTAGGCCGTGCTTTAAATATAAGTCAATCGCGAAAGAGTAAATATATATAGATATCAACATTACTTGAAAATAACGTGCTACTCACTAAACTTAGAAGCAAGGTACTATCAAAGTCGCTAATATCTAAGCGGCCATTGCGTCAAATATTATGTTTACGTAAACCTTTTAGTTAGTGGCGGAGTGTAAATATTTTTGACATCTTAGGAATTTACCACTGAGTTTTAAACTTGATTAAGGTATCAGACAGAGTGGAAAGCAAGAGCTTTTACCAAACTTCACGACTTCACGAGTCGCAGCACGTCTCATTTTCTACGATGTCTATTTTTATTACAGGTAACCAAATACAATTACAGTGAGGGACGAAACAATCTAAACAATCGAGTGACTAAATGTGTACCCATTATCTATTTGATCTGGCTCCACAGTCAAATGGGTTACTAAGGTCGTATAGTATTCACTCCATGATAATCACTGCAAATTCTAAAAAACGGAAAAGGATAGTAGCATTTGAGCCTTTATTTTAAAATTATAAATGAAAAAATGTGTTTGTTTTTACCCCTTATTCATAAACGTACAATAAAACTATTTTAGTTCCTGTGTTCCTTTCTGTCAGATTCAAATGTCATAATGAGGGTATATTTCAAACACCATTTAGTTATTGCTATGATTATGAGGGTTAGTCTACATGGTTCAACTATATCCCGGAGACGGATTTAGGGTACTCTTTTATCCCACATAACGATATCTAGGCGGAAAAATAATAAGAAGTTACCTGTAGTTGGCAAGCGGCAACGAGGGCAGCACTGGGCTCGTCGGGCGCGGCATGAGCGGAGCCGCCCACGGCCTCCGCGGAGTCCGAGTCCGACGACGAGCTCGACGATGAGCTCGATGACGACGACGAAGTCGACGACGATGTGCTGCTGCTGCCTGCCGCGCTCTCCACAGGTTGCGACGCAAACTGAAGAGAAAAAAACCATGTAACAACAGTTTTAAACACCTATTTGCAACGTTTAGTAAATGGCACGTGCTGTCACTTTCTACCCTGGTAAGTTAGAAAGTGACATTATTACAACAATAATAACATAATCTCAAGTTTGAGATTACAATTTGTACAAGAATGACAGGTGTCAGGGTTGACTGTTACTTTTACTATACTCGTACTTAGTCATATTCAACGTTTCTGTAACTGTGACAAACAGATAAGCGATTGCTTATTTGTCTTAGCAGTCTAGGGAGTGCTTGAAAATCATTAAAAGTAATTTCTCTTAATTCTAAAATCTACCAAGGTGTTTCCTATACACTATACCTATCCTATCTATAATTCGTGAGCATTTTAATAAATATTATTATTGTGTGTTAGCGAGGTGCAATTGGCTTGCTGAGTGATTTGGCGCGCCGCGCTCGACTGCAGTGTCGCAAGCGAGTCCCGAGTGACCGCAATGCACACCTAACTACCCATTCAAATCTCATGTACGGACACATAAAACTTAACGACCACTGATATGATTCCTTTAAAAGGTGCTGTTATTAACATACTTGATCAAAATTACTGACACTTATTTAATCAATTTTACTCTGTTATAGAAACAGAAGAACTCGTATAAACGCAATCTGACTCAGAGGTTTAAAATTGGAGCGTCCTACTTTCTTGATAGAAGATATAAATACCTCTGCTCTATTTTAGGAATAACTCAAACAAGGAGTTCTCGAGAACGAGAATTCAAATTGATTATAAAGTCTTTTATACCAAGAGCTATATTTTGCCTTCAAAGATTTCTATTTACGATTTGTTTGTGAAATGTTGAGAACGTTTTCAGGGCGCAGTTCAAATGACGCAAAACAAGTCTTAGAAAATGTAGTTCAAAAATAAGTAGCAAGCAGTGTATTTTTAAGTGTTGTTTTAGTAAGTTCCGAGGGTGCTAATCAATAAGGCGGAAGGGCGAACAACCCTCGGCGCTGGAAGGGGTTTGGGCACATGTCGCGTGGCCGACGGCCTTATCACGGCGCGCATATCAAACGGCTTGGAAACTACCCTATAAACCTGTGTCATACGTGTTATTACTCGATTCTTACCCCATTCTGCGAACCACCGACCATGCACTTTTTCCCCACGGGAATGCTTAATGTAATTTTTTGATATTTTTATTCACTGCGCAACGATTGTTCATCGCACACTGGCTATAACAATCGGCTGACCGCAACTTAGTGACGCTAGTTTACCTGTCACAGGCTTGTAGGTTGTAATAAAGACCATGCCAATTATTTCGCAACACCAATTACGCCACCAGAGCCCTTTATACGAACCGTAATGACATGATCAGCATAACTGTTTTAGTTTGAATAAGGTATTGAGCGAATTCAAGCACGCAGTATCTGATCCATCTGGGGCATAGAACTAAATAATAGTATTGCTACATAGACAAATATGAAAGCTCGCGTTTGAATCGACAATGGGCTAACGGTAAGTCAGACGGCGCCGACACGAATATCACATTAACGGCTCGTGATCTGCGGAGATTTATATCTGACAGCAAACCTCAAACAAACACAAAACGCTATCGCCATCGCACATACATTATGGTCTTCGGTGTCGATTTAATTCACGACCGCTTGCTCCCAGCTAACAAGCGAGTGAGGCTAGGGTTATCGGGTGGAGAGAAATGTACCATGGTATCAATAAAACTTTGGCAAATTCAATGCAACTTGAAACTAAACGATAATCTGGTTTCTTGAACAAGTAAGCACTTAAAACAAAGGTTCTATTTGAAACCACGAAAATTTCTTAGAAGGTAAATTTCTTTGGCATACTTGATACCTACAACAAAAATTATCTCTTGTTGAAATTGTTTTTGCTCTTACAATGAATGTTGGTAGGTAAATAGTTGATTTCACAGGTCAACGCCCGCGTGCCAAATGCCGAGAACAGAACAAACGAAATTATGGTTTATGGCAGGCGCGAGATGATATTAAAATGTAATGAATGGAATGGAGCTAGAAAGCACTTAGCACGCGCAATCACGCACTTCACATATTTGAACGGTTTCTAGCATTCACTACGAGGTGCGTTAATGTAAATTGTATGTTACTTAAACATAATAGGTCCTGTTTTAGTGTTAATTATTTCTCAAAATTTGCTTTTTTGAAATATTGGCCCTACATGTCGGAATAAAGATGCAGAAGAGGTTCAAAATGTTTATAAACTAATATTTTAATGAATTAGCAACTACTAACGTAACCTATAATGTTGTATATTGAGTGTTTGTATATATAAACAAGGAAATGTCGCGTCGGTCGGTCGGAGGGGACCGTGAACTTGACCGCGGCGTGATAGCGCCGCCGGCCGGTGTCGGATCGCGCGGAAGGGAGAAAGGTCGCGCCCAAATGCCATCGTCCGACGTCGATGTCGACTTGATATGAATGTCCATACTTCAAAAGAACCTACAATTATTAAATTAAATTAAATGTAAACGCATTATTAAAGGTAAATCCAGACCGGGAAGTAAAGCGAGACCGTAACTTTGATTCGCCTATCCAAATAGTAAAAGGTACTCGTGAGAACCGCAAGTCGTATGGCTATAAGGGCACATTCACGTAACTTTGGTAGTTTGTCAGCGGTTTCATAACGTCCAGCATATCTCATGGTGCCCGAGCGCGGACCGGCTTCACGACGTTGTCGCCTCTCGCTAAAAAGACTAATCGCGGACCCAATCTACAATTCAATTTCTTCCTTACACGTGAGCGCAAAAAGATCGCAATCCCTCGTATTAATCGGCCGGCGCAGCATTTCTGCAAAGTTTAATGCGAGGTACGAGGCCGAACGCTCACGTAATTGGTAACGATTATTAAGAGAATTTATATTCGATAAGTTGACGGGTCGCGGCGGAGTTAAATTTAAGATACGACTGAGTTAAACAGGGACATGTTTACCCGGTCGATTCATTGGACGAATCGTGACTGACTAATGGACATCGGCGTTTTTTTATTCCCAAGAAGAATAATCATGTTTTGCGTCCATATTGGACAGTAACTAAGTTTAGCAACAAGGAAATAGGGCTTAAGAATGTCTTTATTTATGCTATAGGCCGTCGACCGGGAGCGAGACTTCCTACAAATAAATATTGGTCGTAAAATGTACGCTGGTATTGTAATTTATCAGAAATTGAAAACACCTGCATTTGTATTGAAATATTCGCATTGAACGGAATTGTTCATGGTGAGAAGGGAATCGCGCTTGACCGGTTTTTATAAGGCCAGACTCCGTCTAATCGGCTATTTACAAATACGGAGAGTAGTCCGATCGAGCGAGTATCTCTGACATCGACCGCAGCGCTAATAGGCGTTTCGCGCCCATTTATTTTCAGTTTTAGTTTTTATCGTTACACTTGCTAGCACCTACGCAACATCTTAACCTAGGGTTGCAATGCAACCCTCACATTGTAGCAATTTACAATCTTGGTACATACTACACACACATAAAACCGTAGCAGGGTGTGTACAAAATATGAGTGGCATTTTATTGAAAATTATTCGGGGTCTGACCAAATAATATATTTTTTGTTTTTTTTTTCGGTTTATAGTTCAAAATACAAGCTGAGCTAAGTTTCATCTAATTCTTTTGAGTAGAACAGAAGATATAATGCGTAATGTGACCGTGTGAACCACGTTTATGAAGTCGCGGTACTTTACATAAATATTTTCAGAGATAAAGCAGGTTACATACAAGTGCGCGATGTCTATGCGCAATGAGAAATGAAAATTAAGAACAAACAGAAACCTATAAAATGTGAGGGATCATAAAAATGAAGGTGCAGGGAAGCGAGCCCAGCAATTACCATTTGATTTGTAGTCTTGTGAAACGGCGTGGTGCGGTGGTGCTGTGGAAGTGAATACGTTTACTGGTCGCTAGTTACTAGTGGAAGCGGGCAGCGCGGGCCCGCTCGTTTAAGAGGCCACATATGCTGTCAAGCCCACACAAGAATGAAAAGGGATGGCTTTATGTGCTTCCAAGCGAAGAACGTGAGATGGACATAGTTTGCGCGCGCCTTGATTGCAGCGGCAAATTCAAATAATTACCGTTTAGTTTTAAACTACAACATTAATTAAAAAAATGGTTTACCAGAATTGAGAAGTTATAAGTACTCGAAGATTCAAGCAAAACATGCAAAAACGGTGTCATACTTAAAAAATTAAAAGCGAGACTTGTTTCTAATCGTGTTTTCATTGAGATCCAGCGGGCTAAGTATGGTTGCGTTTATCGTGTGACAAAATCTGGACAAAGCATCCGTCACACTCGTATATAAGTGTCAGAAAGTGACGGATGTTTGAATTTTATCCACATTTTGCCTAACGCAACCATATTAGGCCCCCAGATCGCGGAACTACCGACTTTATGATACGTGGCCTCTTAAGTACTAAATGGCAGCCCTGGTGGGTCGGCTATCCGGTGGCGGTTGACTGTACTCATCAAGGATTTCTCAACTCAAGGACGCCGGCGGCTAGACGATCGCGACTGTCGAACGCCTTATTATTTCCCCTCAGACACATCTCGTTTTTGTCCAACACTCATTTATATTCATGATACATATCGACGTTTATATCTATAAATTATATCTGCTTTTGCTAATATAAGTTTACTTCTATGGAATTCTTGAGAGATCGTTAAGTGGTTACTTGATTGTTGTTGATACTTTAGATAACTAAGAACGTTTGATTAATCGCAAGTTTAATTGAGATAAACATAATGTCAGGATTACCTATGACTAAGCATTATTAACTTTTTGTTTTTAGAGAGTGTTGGTAGTCCGAAAAGAAGGCGCGTGGTTATAACCGTTACCGGATACTGGCCAACCGAACATAAAATATTAAGTGTTGATATT
The DNA here is from genome assembly GCA_963966035.1 of Acleris laterana. NCBI lineage: Eukaryota > Metazoa > Arthropoda > Insecta > Lepidoptera > Tortricidae > Acleris > Acleris laterana. The sequence goes on from OZ014455.1 coordinate 13,187,690, forward strand.
CAAGTGAAGTTAAGCTTGTAATATAATTATGGCAAAGATGGCCAAACATGACCCTTAGTCGGGTCAAAACATCAACATAATATTGCAATTGCAGTTTAAATTACATTCGAATCGCAATAGCAATTTTACTGTCCCGTTAACGCACATACGATAATCATTAGATCCTTATAAACCGTGCTCATACACATTAAGTAGCGATGTGGGTACCTATCTGTAATAAATAACTAATAATAGTTAGCATAAGTTTATTTATAAAACGATTTACTGGATCCAATGCAAAGCTCCAACGTCGTCTCAATGGTAGCTTTTTACACAGAGCAAAAAAAACAGCAAAAACTGTCGACAATATTCGTCTAGAGGGTTCATTCACCTCAATATTTTCTAGTGTACGAAACTTCATTGTCTATTACGCATTTTTTGTAACACCCGGGTAGATCATGGCAATTTAAGTACTGAAGCAAACAAAAATTAAACTCATCCTAAACACAATAGCGATTAGAATCATTTTCGTTATTTGAGACGACTTACCTACTTATTGAATCATCAACCGAACCACACAAAGAGCCCAGTCATGCGAAGCTCGAAGTTAAAAGAGTATGTAAATACACATCAACGGTATACATCATAATACGGAAAAATATAATGTGTAAAATAAACACAAAAGGAATACCGAATGCACCTTTTAAGGGCACGTTTCCACAACATGCAACGCACCAATACGAGCCGGATTATTGAAGGACCTTGTTTATTTACTGACAAGTTTAACAAGTATTAATTTAAGTTAAATTCTAAATGACGATCCATAGAAATGCCTTAACATGTAAATGAACGAAGATAGCAGATCATGAGCATGATCCCATTAACGATTTAAATACACTTAACCATTAATACTTTCAGTGAAATTATGGGGTAATATTATAAATGTTAGGCCATTTCTATAGATTCGTTTATTAAAATTGATTGTAATAACTCCAGCTTTTTTGCGTGTTTATTCCGTAAATTAAAGCAGATAAGGGTAATAAAATCAACGTGTACATCCGTATAATACGGACAAGTGAATAAGAGTAATTTGCTGGGCACTTGGGCAGTCGCGTCGCCGCAGACCTTTGAGGTATAAATCAGCCGGAAGCCCACGCAACAGCCTGTACCTTCCTGCCATTACATATCCAAATAACATGCATTTAAATATGGCAAGACAGATAGCGCGCGTTTACGGGTAAAGGAGTAATCGAAACGACATCGCCGATACGGTCATGGATATAATTCAACAAGTGCGAACACCGCAACGTCTTTTAGCTTGACTTACAACCTTCTTAGAATGCGAATAAAATTGTTACCAACGAAAAAACTGAGATACAATGACCTATCTTCCACGTGTCGATAAGATGTAAGTATACCTACAGTATGGTAACATTGATTGTACGAGTCATAATGTTTTGGAAGACGTCCGATCGCAACCGCTCGCACCGCACAGGCAGTAAATTACCCCGTCCATCTGCCTACATTAAACGCGAATTTCGTGTTATTTAAAACCGGGAACACGAACCGTAGGAGTTTTATAGCAGTAGTTGCTCTAAAACACGCGTATGTCTGAACTTTCCTTCCCAAAGTTTACTTTATAATCGTCGGTGTAATGAAAAATATAGCGCGGCAACATTATTGCTTTTGGGAAAATAAACCAGAAAATTGAACAATGAATATATGCTAATTAAAAGTGAATGCTAATAACAACAAAAAGGCTTCTTTCATGTCATTAAGAGTGTCATAATCAAACACTTGATATAACATAATTGGTAATTAACCGCTTAAGAGACTTCAGACCGACAATAGACGTAATTGAATACTTCTCCATAGCAATCTGATTCACACAAGTGGAGACGAGCGTGTCTGTCGGACACATGTGTGCCATGAGCGTGAAGGTCGCCCGTACACGCCGCATCTCAATGTGCTAACAATATTAACGACGATTAAAATAACCAGACAAAAAGATAACAATACTTGTCTTGAGAATGCTATTTAATAATAAGACTACGTAAAAAGAAACACTTAGAGATAAATAACATAATAACCGCGGGCGCATTTGCTGTTCAATGACTGTGGGTCGATAATGTGGTTAATAATAAATACTTATTGATTTTAATACCCATCGCTGCCGTACGGTCAAGAAAACTCATTACCACTTTGAATTATGTCAAGGTGACGTAATCAATCAAAATAAAGACACTTCTGATGATTTAATTTTCAGTTTCACTTTGACATAGTTCAAAATGGTCTAGGAATAAATTTCCTTGACTGTGTAGCTTTGCCTAGGTGTATGTTTTCTACAAAGTTCGCATACCTAGTTTAAAAATTAACGCACATACTCGTTCAAGACGCTGCAAAAGATGATACATAGAAATATCCTTTTGTTGATGATTTTCTGTGCAACTAATATTAAATTAAAACATAATCGATCATTTTAATTACAACGTGTAAACCGCAAGCTTAATGCAATGCGAAGCGTGCTCCTAGGGAGTAGCTTGGGCAAGCCACGGTTTCCATAATCATAACATTACTACACACCACTGAATCACAGTCGGTTCGTACAATGAAGCTAATCTAAATAAAGCAATTAACACTTATTTAGGTAACACGAGTAAAAAGCCGTTTCCCGACTTATTTGTCGAGTTATGACTTAATCCGGCGCGGTCGGCGGTTACCGCCCGTGATGACCAAAAGGCCCCTTGCTACCGCAATCGAATCAATCGAGGATAGGATCAACCATTTTTTAGCCGCACTACAAATAATGCAATAAAAAGACTAGTTTTTTTTATTAAATTAGGTTTATTTGTCTGGGCTCCGTTCAATCAATTACGAGTTTATTGGATAAAGATAAGCGATCATGCTTGCTCTTAAATGATGAAGATAAAAGCTTCTAACTAATGTAATGACGCAATGTAACAGAAATAACTACTTTTAAATTAATAAATCAGGGGAATAATCATACACAAATTGACCCAGTCCCAAACTATGCTCTTGGTTACGATACTTAAATAGAGAAATTCATACTTTTATGCATATAAATCATATGATTCCGAAACATACTCGCGCTCGCAACGCAAATATTTGCCCTTACCAGGATTTGCACCCAGCACCGCTAGCTTAAAAGGCAGTCCCTATCAACTAACCTATAACAGCGTCGTTACACGACTTCAAACGATAACTAACTTCATTTCATCTCTTTGAATCTAAACTACCGTCGAAATCGCGCATCATACCAGTGTGAAAAAAACAAAAATGATTAAAAAATTACATTTATAAAGACGAAATCATTCGTATCCGCCAACATTTATGAGACGTGATGTCACTCTTTGTCACGTTGTGGACACAAGTGCGATGCCGAAATAAAACCAAGACAATGTTTACGAGCTTCATCAGAAACGTTTTAAATGCGATCCGTATCAATGGGACCAAGAGGAAAATATGACAAAACGTCTTCAACACGGCATAATAAAAGGTTCTGATTATATTTTGAAAATTCAATAAGCACGAAAGCAATTGCGCAAGTGTTTCTATTTTTTTTCTAAAATGATGCCTACGTATTCTTCGTGTTCTGGCCTCGTCAAGTTCTATTGATAGCGTCTATAGAAGTATAAGATCAACATAGTTTCTTGAACTCGGCCGGTGAGATGTCGCCGTAAGTTCAAAAAACTATGAGTGTATTGCGTGTTCTTTTGTTCGTACGGTTTTCACAATGGCGTCGTAAATGGACAGCAATAATATAATCCAAGTTTTGTTTGAATTGTTGGCCGAGCGGTGGAGGGTGAAGTCCGTTCCAGGCGGGCGGCTCGGAGCACTCCCTCCCTTACTCTGAATTAGGCGCACCATTACCATACCTGCGATCACAATCAACAGATCCCAACTCACTTAATTAACGCGAGCATTTTAGGGTGCCAAACGGACAGAAAATAATGTCTTGTGTTATGAACGCTTACGCGTGTATACAAGCTTCTTTGTTTGCTGCGTTTAGCAGCCGAGACTTTGCCAATAAAACTTTAATTAACACTTAACGTTTAGCGGCTGTGAGTTTATGTTTTCCTCTATCTGGGGTTGATAATTTTACACGATTTTCAAGCCAATAGCCACCAACGATAAAATTAAAACCTGAGTCTAGATATGGCTTAGGTTTTTGGACTAGTTCTTGATTGACAGGAAGGGGGCGATCCATCACTTTGCCGCGGCGCTCCCTTATCCGTTACGCGATGGTATCTCGTATAAAACAGACCAATTTGAATAACCAACGGTGTGATAACTGCATTTGCATTTATTCCCGAATAAAATTACTCATTTCCTTGAGAAAGGGACTGCTCATTCGTCTTTTACAACGTGACCGACGATAAATATTGTACCATTAAACCGTAAAACCAACATATATGCAGCTTGAATTAGAAAGTCAATGTTACCATTCGAGTTGGAAATCTCGGTTTGATTAAGAATATTAACTATTCCTGAGTGAAACGGTACATCAGCGGCAATGGCGGCATTAATACCTGTGTAGCATTTACGTCGGAATTCTCTAGAAACTCTCCCGGGTTCCCGCGAGGTTCAGATCGTGACTGCGCGTCGCGTCGGCGCAATTTGCTTACCCATACAGTGCCAGTGCGCCGCTCTAATCATGTGTAAAATATTGCCGAGCTTCGTCACTGCAACACGGAATCAAGCAGGACGGCCACGTCAAAAGTCACGGCGAAGTGCAAGATTAATTGACTGCGATACCAACTGCACGATTACGGTCGTCGACATCAGAGTAACTTGCTTGCATCTATAGCCTGTGTCAGCAGTAGCCCATTGCAGGAGCTGTTAAGCTGCCTACGCAAAACAATTTAAAGCGACGCAGCTATCGGGAAATATAATATCGGCTTGGGAATAATAGTCTACACATTGCCATAAAAGCGTAGAGAATTGGCGAGATCAAGTTGAACGCGTGACCTCTAGTCGGCGAATAACGAGACGGGTGTTAGTGTTAGTACGAGGTGCGAGAGTCGAGGGCCCATTAGAACAATAGTAGCGCGCAGAAGCGTGCGATCATAAAGTTACACCAACAACCAGCGCGAAGCCGTACGATCGCCCGACCTGCCCCAACTGAGCGTGACACTGCCGCGCCGCTCGCAGACCCTACTTACATCTGCAACCACCTTGCACCTATATTATTTACAATGCAATGACTTTTATGTTAGCCAAGGAACGATTTTTAAATGTATCTTACACTTTTAGACTTACTCGTAAATTACAAATCAATAACAGCTATTTATACTGAAGCCTATTTATAACCGCCTCATTCTAAAGAAATTAGCAAGCAAGTCCCCACACAGGCAACAAAATTAAAAGGAAAGACGAAGCACTTAAGCAAGCCAATTTAAAAGAAAACCTCCGCTACAAAATATATTTTCACAAACCTATTTTAAATAGCATTGCAACTATTTGGCAAGAATCCGAAACTGTGTAAATAAAAAACTTTGATCAAAGAAAACTGAGAACCAAGTGACCTATTTCAATCTAGAAAAGCGCTTTGCACTATTTACATTAAGACGTGAGCGTTCATAAAGTAATTGTAAAGATGGATCTTTAATACATCCACTACCAGCGACACGCTCGGGGTGTTCAAAATATATAGTATTCCTTTCTTATAGTTAGCGGTTGTGAACTGTGATATTTGCGTTGCGTCTCGCGCGCAGGGTGAGTATAGTATAAAGGGAAGGGACGTTGTTAAGGCATTCCTATTATTCCCACGCATGTGAGCCGACACACGCGGATGCGGCGCGGTTCCGATCACCGCCCTCACTAATTGAGGACTGCCGATGCGCCAAGGACGCCGCGGCCGCGTCTACTGTGCCGCGTCTACTGATTCCAATCATGTGGACCTAAGTAATACATTATAACAATAGAAAGTTACACCATTTTCAAGACTAAATTGCAGGTAAAGCGACCTACCAATTGCAGAACAACTAATCATGTAAACAAAGGCGGTAAAAATTATGTATTAGTAAAAAAATATTGAAATTAAACCGTAAGTTTCTTTTAACAAAAAAAATACAATTTTTATGAACGCAGTTTATAATATCCTAGTCAAGTAAATCCAATGAATATTTATAATTTTAATAATTTATAATGTAATGCCCGGCCGGTAGGAAGCCCATACTGAAACAGTGCATAACCATGGAGGTTCTGAATATTGATAATGTTGAGAGCAGTAAAACAATGTTAAACTTATTTGTTGCGTGTGAAGGAATAGTAATAATAGCATTGTTTTACTGCTATCAACATTCAGAAACTTCATGGTTGTGCAATGTGTCAGGACTGACTTCTTATCGGCCGGACACAGTAAACACTGATCATTGGGTAGGCATATTGCCATGTTAGATCTATAATTTTAATAGTACCTATCGCAACTTGTAAAGATCTTTAGTGTAATTGGCTGTATAATGAGATTTTTTCCAAGATTAGCATGAAGCTAAGCATGTTAATGTTTCTAGAATGGAAATAATTATATCCTTACCGATAAAGGACGAGACAAAAACGAGTTGGCAAGCCGCGTGGGCGGCGATCACCCGATGGTATCTCTCCGAGAGCTTTTACTTACTCGGTATTCTAGCGAATACTATTATCTTATTTCAATTAGTATTATAGCATGCTCGGAACATGGCATTCTCTCAGTTGCTTGATAGGTAACTGTAAATAAATAATGGAAGCCAATAAAGCTAGCACTTAATAATTAAGAATTGAGAAAAGCAACGAATGCAGCTGCTGCAACTATAAATATCGCATTGCTCAATCGTTAATGTTGTAATAAATACCTCGTAAAATCGAATACTCGTGAGACCAACAGAGCATTATTGCAGATATAATAGCAAAGCGGTTAAGCCTAATTTTAATTGGATATAAGCTTAACTTTTTAAGCACCTTTATTTAAAACGGCCATGCATTGAAATATAGTTACATGTCGTAATAACTTCCGTACTCGTTCTACGTAGACTATTTATTGAATGTTAAATACGACAAAAACCACATAATGTAGTATAAAATAAGAGGTCTTTGTGGAGGTAAACAGTGGTCAATTACGTCGGACTCGGGCCGCTCCGTGGCGCGTTCAGAAACAATCGAAGCGATGCGATGCGCGAGATACGGGCCCGTAATAACTCTAATGGCGAGATAAGACCGCCACTGCCGCGGATACACAACCTACCAGCCGCATAAATGCACCTCTAACGCCGTGCTTACACTTACATCAGATGCGGTATGTAATCTACAATCTACTACTCGTCTTTAAGAGACAAGATCTCAATTGGATTTCTTGCGTTTAAGAGCAAAAAATCGGGTGAGTATATCATTATATTAATTTACAAAGAAATTGGGGTTAATTGTACTTATCTGGCATACACCGCTAATAACTAAATCTAAGTTCTGCGTCATTGCGATCTTCGTGCATGACGTTTCGTTTTTGCAAGAAACCGCGTGAATCACGCTCGCGGCTTCTATCAAAACGGGGTATCGGGAAGCTAAAAATTAACCTCTTAAAAAGCCAAGAGTGGTAATTGGATAACAAGGTAACAAGCATTGTGCGATGAGCAGGCGTCACGTCGATTAGGCGGGGTCGCCGCTCCACGGTGTTTATCGAGTGACGCTTCTTACTCCGCGCGGCCGCGGGACCAGTTTACGCCGACAACCATGTAAACGATTTATTCCCGAGTCTCGTTTTGCATTACTCGATCGGGAGCCAGGGCTGGACTATCACAGTCACCGCGCCCGCGGGCTGCGATACACTCATAAAACTTTACAGCCTCCTTTGCGGAATGCATGTTTACATGGCTACGTGATTTGAAAGGGTCAAATGTAATCGATTATAATCGATTCCGCCATTTTACAAGGGAAACTAAACAGTATAAACTGTTGGAAAACTAACGCGAGCCAAAACGAATAGGAATTTTAATGACTATTGAACACTGTGGCATAAAGCCAATGATTAATTTCGACATAAAAATTGTTTTAATGAATTGACGCTGTCATTATCGAAGCTCAACAATTAATTGCTTGATGGTACGTCTTTATCATTATTTCCATATCAAGCACGATATAACCTTTCGTCATTTTCATCAATTAATTCAATCAATTGATAATTGATCAGTGTTCACGGGCAGCCCTGTGCGCGCGCTGTTGTCGCGGGAGGTTTATTAAACGACGCTAAGATGGCCGTTGGACCGGCTTCATCCCGATGCTTCCTCCTCAACCCGTACTCGCGTCGCTTGCGCATAATCAAACTATCAAACCAGATACTCGTAGATCCACATTTTACTGTTCGACATCAACCGCGTATCTATTAATGATAAATTCCATGGATGGCGTAAATAAGTTTATAACTCAAACATTATAGAGCAATTTGAACCTGATACAATCAGTATTGAATACATAGTTTTTTAGGTTTACATCTCGACTTATGAACTTGTTAACGCCATCCAAGAAATTAATCAATTGCACTTAACAAATAATTTACATTACTGAAACTCAAATACAGAGCAGGAATTATGTATGGTCATTACATAAAAAAATGGTAAACTTAATAACAAGATAATTACATCATAAAGAATCATCACGCGTCAATCAATCATAACAATAATTTCATAAAAAAGCCGTAGAAACTCGCAATAATATATTAAAAGAAATGCGATGGAAAAGAACCTTTATAAATACTTAATTGGCACACGAGGACGAGTCTGATTGAATGCGTGTATTATTAATACCGCGGGCTGTGTGAGGGTCGGCGAATTATTTATCAAGAGGCCAATTGAATATGAGCATGCGGCGATGGTGCATAAAATCGATGTGACCAAGTCAAGCGGGACGTGTCGCACTCACTTTTACACGTCCCGACTGCATTCCCTTATGGCGGGCCTGTGAGCTGTCACGGCACAGCAACGGTGTGTTGCATGCATTTTTGATAATTACAGTTAAGTTAATTATTAAAGCCACATCGCCAACTGTGACAACAATAACTGTGACGAGAATGCGTTTAATTATTGAGACACATGCATCATACGTATCATTACAATAATATTTTTATTTGGAAATACTTTACATAGAAGGAAGGATCTGTGTTCAGCGAGTGTATTGACTATAGATATGCATATGTATTATTATGCAGACTGGCAAGTTTTAGGCAAAGACGGCTCAGTTGACAGAAACAAAAACTGAGTAATGAATATGTATAAATAATACGCTTAATGTTTTCGTTTGTATTTACCTACACTAAATCATCAACGTACGAACAAATGAGTTCTAGAAAGTCAAAAACTGAACACGCATTTTAATATTCACACGAACAATTTACGCAATCGATTCAAAGAAATCCTCAATAATTATTAAATGGAAGTATAAAGCCAAAAATCCAGCGAAAAGTTGAGTCATAATAATGTTCCCGTCAGAGACGAGGCCCATGTTTGGTGGTTATTTTCCGATATCCGAGCGACGATTAAAAATCGCCGCACTCCGACTCCCGCGCATTCCTCGGTGCACTTTTTGCGGATGTCAACTAAAAGCCGGCGGGTGCGCTTACGGCGCGACAAAGGTGTCCAACCGGTTTAAATTACCATCGCCTTCTCCCGTCATCATCCCGTCTGCAAATTCGACACTCGTCAAGTTCAACATAGACTTCAACAACGCAGTGACGTAACGAGGTAACGACGCATACGCAGTTCTCGAACAAACGACGCGATCACCTGTACGCTCAACTACTATATTTATGAATATGATTGCATGGTCTTGTCAGTTTATTTACCACTCGCAGAGAAACGACTTAAACAAGCCCGCTGTCAAGAAATTCCATGTTTAAAACGCGCCAGGCCGGAATGTTATGTTATTCGTATTTCATACTAAATAAGCGAATGTAGCTGACATACGTCTTACATACTTGACTAGCAATTCACTTTAAAATTGCCTTTTCGTAACATATCGCCAGTTAAGTGCGGACTTGGAAGAGGTGTGTTAGAGCGAAGGATTTGTAATATTGCCTGTGTACAATTATACTAATTAGCTGTCGTGTCAACGCATAATAGTCTACAAATGGCGAACATCAACAGGCACTTCTAGTAGGAAACAATACAAGGTGTTTCTATTAACAGCATTGAAACATCGCGGACATTAGATGGGACTGGGACTGAATAGACAGTTGCGCAATCATTGCAAGAACGACGGCGTGCATACAATTACCGCCGTTAAACCAAACATTATGTAACTGTATTCAGTCATTTTAATTTATTACGCCAAGGTTAAACGCTGGCACTTGCTTCAGAGCTTCTACAATATCATTACGCACGAAAATACATGAATGCCCACGTAAATGGCAAAACAGATGTACCGTAATCTCGTAGCCATAAACCCATTGGACAAGAGACAAGATCGGCAGGGTCCTAACGGTGCTGCAGCGAAAGACATCAATCTGTTGCATTAACTGCGCCATTCCGATCGACTTCCTCCTTCCTTGCGTAATGACCGCCGGACCCGCTTGGGCGCCAATTAGATAATATGTATAGTTAGGGGACATCTATAATTACGTGATATCGTTATAAAAGAATATAGTTTCAAAAACAAAATGAAATAGAAACGTAGATGTCTTTTCGGTAAAATAAATAAGAGAAGAAATGTAGGTACCACTGGGCACTGTAAATAAAAGGAGTGATGCCTGTGACTCCTTTTTCCAAATCTTCGGATTTTTATGGCACGGAGAAGGCCAAGGAGTATCAGTGTGCTGGGTTTTACCTATGTTTAACCCATGGCCTTTCGTAATCTAAAAAAAACCACGAGTATTAAAAGAGAATGCCTCTTTTCCAGTAATTTCAGCGGCTATCTAACCTCAAGCACTGCTAATTGATTTGTATCACCACGCACAAAATAAAAAGCAAATTATTTAAATTAATTAATGAATTAACAGTTTTTATTACCGTCCTGTGGATATTCTAGAATGATTTGACCGTGAGACATCGTCTTAGTCCTCCTGTCCATTGAACTCATTTGATGAAAGACCGGCAGGGGTAATAGACAGATCAAACTTAGTTTATTTGACCGTGAAATTGCGATTGAAGGCCATTCGTTAGCCGTCAGAGCGTGACCGCTTCGCGTAAGCACCTACTTATCAGTACGGAATGCACTCGTCAACATAATGTGATGTCTAGTCTGAGAGCTGTTCAATAATAATCAATCAACGGACGAAGGAAAAAGCCCTTGTTTATACCGTCTTAGTTATAATGATGTTTTAATTATAAAACTTCCACTGGAATTCTCCTGAATTCTAAGTAAACACGACGCACGTAACAAAAACATTTTAACTCTAGCGTAGAAACTTTTCGGAAGATGTTATTCTACACGCTTTAGTTTTGTACTCTTGGAATAATAATAACATGTTATTATTCAAAGTTTAGACTCAGCAACTTGTACCTCCTATTAATTAAAAAAGAAAACCAAGAAGCTTAGTTTATCTATCAAGATCTACCCTTGAAATGGATAGCTACCCAACAAACAAAAACGTCGCATAAGTCTTGACTTGTACGACATAAAGTTGGATAGCAGATTTATAATGGTAATGAGATGACTACTAGGTCCTATAGACGTCTTTAATTTAACCTATTAGTCGTGCGACGAATATGTCATAATACACTGGTCTTAGCAACGTCGGTAAGACTAAACTATACGACGTTTTATTACAGTCTTAGCTTAAACGTTTGTACGACAACGCAATTGTCATACTAACGTTATAGTCCATTAAACGATTTGAACTGACCAAATTAGGTGTTTGAAAAACCTTTATATGACATTTATATAACGTAGCATTGTATAGACGTTTTTACAGTGACGTTTATAAAACAACCACTATCTTGTTTTTCTGCGGTTAATAAGCGACTCTTAAATGACTTTGTTGTTTATTTAAAACTTAAATATAACGTTTATTTGCATGATGGCCGTTTAATGTCATTTCCTGACTTTAATCTAACCTGTAGTCGCATTTTAGTCAGGTTTTGACTTTAAAACGTCTAGGCCGCCATTATTTTACGGAACGCTGTATAGAAACTACGAAAAATGGAAGCAAAAAATACGTGGAGAAAACTAAAACGTAGTGGAACTTTCAAAAGGAAAGTTAATAGGGATTTCCTGTTATCAAAAAACCCTACCTACCCTAATAGCTAGCTGTCATGGCGTATTGCATGGTTTTAAAATAACCTTAATATGACTTTATGTTTTTACAACGTCGTAAAGAGATAAGTGTACGACAAAAGCAACAATTTCCTACATTTTTAGATACAAACATATTTTTATTGATAAAAATATAATGATTTAAACACAAAATTACGAGGGGGCATGAAAATCTGAATAGTATTTACATAGGTATATTATCATAAAACTTCAATTCCCAGTCGAACTAAACGGCATAAGAGACAGATAAAGTTAGTAAAATATGAAAGTTAAATAACATTCCCCTTTTATTTCCTTGTAACTATTTATTTTGCACTCAAATCTCGAAACACAATCACAAAGTGCCACTGACAAGAAAAATGAATAAGAAGTCTTACAGGTGTTGTGTTCCTTGACTCAAATAAAACGTTTTAGTCATTCAAAAACACCTGTACGACCACAATACAACAAAAGTGGTAATTCCATAACGTTTATATGACTTTTGAATGACGTTAACGAAGACGGCTTGTGACTTCTGTATGACCACTATACGACAAAGTAGGTCGTATAACTGGGGCCATTTTCGCGTTTAGTAAACGTTATTAAAACATTAGTATGACTTAGCTATTACGATCAAAGGTATTAAGATAACGTTTGCTAAACTTTTGAACGACGTTAAATTGTTAGTTGGGTAGTTTGATGATGTAGTCTACCGTGTAAAATGAGTCTATCTCTAAGCACATAAATTAGTAAATTACCTATCACTCGGGTAAAGTAGGTCTCTCGCATGAATATGCAATTACGAGCATGTGAATTGCGAGAGGCTTTATACCTGGTGAGTCACGCGTTGTTTATCGATACGCTCGGGCAGATAGTCGGCTAACGTTGGGAACGTCTACCGGGGGGCCTAGTCAAGACGCATATCGCTAACTTAGCGATTTTCGAATCGAAATCGACAACATGTATAGGATTGACGTAAGCTGATGACAGATTGCGTCAACCGCTATGTCAACTTCATAGGTACATACCGAGTCAATTGAAAACAAAAACGTTAGTAGCGTAATGCATCTTGGCCAGGTCTACTGGGCTTATACGAGGGCTGCCTTTTAAGTTGTGTCGTTTGAAATAAGTATAGACAATTTAATAGATTATTACCATTTATTGTTTTTCAAAGAATTCGCCGCGATATTTAATACACTTTTGCATGCGTTCAAACCAGTTTTTAAAACATTTATTCCACTCCGAAGTGGGGGTAGTCAAAATGGCCGATTTGTATGCGTCAACAGCTTCTTCGGGTGAGCTGAAACGTTGACCACGAAGACTTTGCTTAATTTTGGGGAACGTAAAAAAATCGTTAGGGCTTAAGTCAGGACTGTAAGGCGGGTGATCTAAAATTTCCACGTTTTGGGTGTTCAAAAACATCTTTGTCTGGCGGGCGGTGTGCGAACTTGCATTGTCATGGTGCAGTATCATACGACGTTCCGAGTTGTTTTTTCGAAATTCGGTGATGACTTGTGGCAAACAAACAGTGGTATACCAGTCGGCGGTAACCGTCTTGCGATCTTCTAGTACAATAGTGGCGACGTGACCACCCTTTGCCACAAACGAGGCAACCATATTTTTTGAAGTGCTCCGAGAGCGTATGACTTTGGTCGGTTTTGGCTCGTCCTGGAAGACCCAGACAGTTGACTGCTGTTTTGAATCTGGATCGTAAGCATATATCCAAGACTCGTCACCACTAACCACATCATAAACATGTTTTGACTCTCCTCGGCTGAATCGCTTCAGAGTTTTGCGACACCAACTTACACGGGCTGTTTTTTGGTCGTCGCTAAGCAAATGTGGTATCCAACGAGAGATCAACTTTTTTACAACAAGTTCTTCGTGCAGGATTTTTTGGACAGTGGTCCCTGAAATGCCCACGGATGCCTCTATTTCACGGTATGTCACATGACGATCTTCGAGTATTAGCTGCCGCACGGCTTCGATATTCTCTTGCGTCATGGCGGTTTTTGGACGACCTTCACGAAGCTTATCACTGAGGCTAGAGTGCCCACGTAAAAATTCTAAGTACCAGCGTTCTACAGTCCTAAGACACGGTGCTGCATCACCAAACACAGATGTGATCTCCTCAAAGCACTGAAGTCGCGATAATCCCCTTTTAAAGTTGTAGAAAATTACCGCACGCAAATTTTCCTTAGACATTTCCATTTTTACAACCGACTTGTCACCTTTGAATAGACGCTGTAATAAAACTATTCGACCAATTTGAAAACATTCTTTTGTTTTCGAGTTCTAAATTCAAAAGGATGAAAATGCCATATGTTTTTTTTTAAATAATCGCGGGAGGTTGGCAAACGACACAACTTAAAAGGCAGCCCTCGTAGATTCCGTAGGTGTTTCCGTACTGACAACATTTTGATATTTACTTGACAATAAATAAGCGCGTCAGTAAATAATGGCGGCTGAGTTAAAAACAATACCATGACACGTCAAAAGCAATATTGTTTACAGTCGTAGAAAAGAGGCCCGGCTGGCCTCTTGCCTAAAGCACTCGCAATCGCAATCGACTTCTTTTTTTTTTTTTTTTTATATAAGGGGACAATCTCACACCAATTGACCTAGTCCCAAACTAAGCTCTAGGCTTGTACTATGGGCACTAGACAACGACATAAATACTTATATAGAGAAATATATACTTAAATACATTAGAAAACATCCATGACTCAGGAACAAATATTCGCGCTCATCACACAAATATCTGCCCTTACCGGGATTTGAACCCAGGACCGCTAGCTTCGTAGGCAGGGTCACTACCCACTAGGCCAGCGCGTCGTCAAACGTCGTCGTCGTCGTCGTCGACTTCAAAGCGGAACAATTGTTTTCATTTTGTATGCAGACTCGCCTTCGGACTGTCAGAATGAAAACGATTGCGAGTGCCTGCGGTCTGGCCCCTATCCCACAAAACTTTACAAGCGTACAATTTGACAAATTTGTACGGATCTCCATACAAAAAGTTGACAAATTTGTTAAATTGTAGGCTTGTAAAGTTTTGTGGTATAGGGGCCTGATCTTCCCCCCTCGCTGACGTAGGTACAGTCAACCAATTTGATTTCTAGGCCACTATGGACTTTGTCAACGTGACATTGTAAACCAAATTATAGGAAATCTCTTACGTTTTGGTTGACAGCGTCACATTAGCATAGTGCAAAGTGGCCTAGACATCAAATTGGTTGACTGTACTAACGCTCGCCCGATATGGTCGTTATAGTTATTAATCTTTTAATCTTGTTTTCTTGGAGCTGTTTAACGTTACGAGGTGGGGCACGTGTGAGGAGTATGAACGGCTCACCCCATTTTAGTATGTTACTTATACGCCGACCTAAATAAACCCTTCTACAGAGCACATGTTCGAGAGCTTTAGCTTTGCTCGTCTATTAAATTTGGTTCCAATAACGATATATTACGACTAATACAAATTTGATTTGTTATACAGTATGTAAACTTACTAAAACAATCTCTTTCAACCAGTTGCTAGGCTAGTTAAGTGTTTTACCACATTTTTTGCTAGTGTGTGTCGAATATTTTTAATTTTATCATTGCATACAAATTATTGTATCGTCTTGGGTCGTGTGCTATTCGTTTTTTGTCAAGTTCTTAATTCGTGTCATTCTGCTTTTGCCATCCATTCTTCATTCGTCACTTTCGTTGGTAGTCTTTGTCGTCTATGGTTATATTTGTAGTTTGTCTTTTTCTTATTCAGGCTTTTTCAAAGTCGGTTAACCCTAAAAGTAACATCCCATGTGTAATGTTTACATCGTTGATCAGTGCCCATTATAAGACCCGTATGTAATGTTTTCATCGTAACAGATTATTGAACTTGCGTTCAGTGCATTCTTTATTTAAATTTGAAAAAGTGTTAAGTTTTCAATAATTTATATACCCCAACCTTATCTATCGCCTAGACATGCTCGGGTTTAGTAAGTTTACATATTGTATTGTATCCGGTGACAATGAGTACAATGTACAGTTTAGTTTACCACCGTAAAGTTTGTATATGCGCCCACGCGACGCAGTTCTCCAACTACGTCGCTAAAACTCCAAGGCTGATTGACAGACTCGGACGTGAAAAATGACTAAAAGACGAGACAAGACCTCCTTGAACATTTTGTAACTTACGCCATTAGGTAAATATTGAAGGTGATCAATAGATAACTATTAAACTAAGCTTTCAGAGATGATAACGTTAAGCAGATCGATTGATTTTCCAATTTAACTAAAACTACTCCAGTTAAATTAGCTTTATTTAAAATGAGCCCGCGTAGATTTCGATTATCGTTATTCCCTCGGAAACTACAAAATTCGGAATGAAAAGTAGCCGATGTGTTAATCTAGGGTATAAGCTATCTCCATTTCAAAAACAATATCCGCCCAGCAAATACAGTGTGAAGGAGTAACAAACTTACAAACAAACTTTCGCATTTAGGTATAATATTAGTAGGATATAACCGAGTTCGAATCGATACTAAGGTTTGGGAGCTACGGTGCAACAGACAGATACATGGATACACACGTTACTTAAAACATTCCCCATGTGTAATGTTGGCTTCGAGTGTTAAAAAAAAATATATAAAAAATTATGTTATCTCACGCATTGATGACCTAGCTATGAGTTTGGTGATCCAACCGCAATACACTAATTATTTAGTCGCTACATAATTGGGAAACCCAACTGTAAGTCCTGCGTTCATGAGGATGGACAACAGGAAAACATCATCATCGTCATCATAAAGGAGAGCATCTTTTTTTTTTTTTTTTTATCGCATAGAGAAGACAAACGAGCACACAGGCCACCTGATGGTAAGTGGAAACTGTGACCCATAGACATTCGCACTCACAAGACTGCAATGCAATCCAAACACTGTAAACGCGTTGCCAACCCTGAGGACTAAGATGGAATGCCTCTATGCTAGTCATTTCACCGGCTGTCTTACCAAACCGGAACATAATAACAATGCGAACACTGCTGTTTGGCGGTAGGTTAATGGATCACACTATCTCTCGGCACTTCGGACAAAATACCATCATTGCTGAGTACACAAGAGAAATAAACTAATCACATAAAGCAATGATAACCACTCGTTCTGTTTACCTCTTTCTTAGTATTGTTAACGTCTTCACGAGTGTTCATAACAGTTCGCACCTGACAATCATGCTGGTCATGATAGGAGCTGACTAGTTGGCTGACGTACTCCCAGACCTCGCCGGGCGCCGTCCAAGCCGCCGCGTTCGCAGAGTGTCGCATCATGCCAGCATCACAGCACTACACTGGTCCACTCAGTACGGGTAACTCGCTAGAGCACCCACTAAACTAGCCCACACGACTGGCCCAAGCTCACGTCCACTAGCATTGACGGGCTATTTATATTGTTTTATCCTCAATCACGCGCAACTAGGTCGTGATCTACATCACACACTACACAGATTAGAACATGAAAATTATACCAACGCTCTTCACTTTCCGGTTTTGGGAATCACATATTGACTTAAGACATTTTAAGAGTGTTAACAAATTTTTGTTATGAATTAAAATATGAATACTGCACTAATTATTATTCTAATACAACCCATCATATATTTTTGATCAAAAGGATTACACGATTGTTTATCTATCGATAGCTATTGAGAACACAATGAATGCACTCGTTATGACTAATTTGCAGCGACACGCGCAATCTCGGAACGGATCCATCGGTTATGCACGGAGGAGACTGATAACGCGCGACCTTGAGCTAAACGTTTGATAAGGGATATTCGGCAACTCCCCGCGTCCCACCTCTCGCCCGCTTATCACCCGCTTGTTTCGTGTTTGTTTTGCATGAAATTAGTGCCGCGAGACAATATAATTACCGCTGAATCGATATACTGAATAAATTATAAAATGTTGACAAACTATAACTTCGTCTTCAGCAATATTTAATTCCCAATAGAACCTTTAGCAACACTTTCTTACAAAACCGTTTATCACATCACAGAAGAGCACAAAATTATCGATTATCACATATTAGATTCACATTAGTGTAACAGGAGAGCAGTCAAACTATTTGGCGGGAAGGTAGATCGCGGTAGACGCGCGGTTCGCCGGAGGCGCGTCGACGGGCTCGACGCAGGCAGCGCGCGCGCTCGCGAGGCAGCTAATGACCGCGCGGCTTGTATTCGCGACCCCCACTCCGCCGTACGCGCTATCAAACCAGTTTACGTGAAAATTTTTAATTCCTGTGAGCGGGTGACGACCGCGCGCGCTTTCCTCGCGGGGGAGGAAAGCGCAGCGGCCGGGGGCGCGCCGGAAGTGCACCGCGGCCGGCACGCGAGCACCCTGCCTTAATTAAATGCTGCACGCTGCACCTACCCCTTGCCTAGCCACCCCAACCTAGCCACGCACCTTCCACTTTACACTATCACAACAAACATTACATTGCCACCGAGGCACGCGCTTTAACTACTTGCAATACGATCGCACCTAATCGCGCACGCCATAATTATAATCTCGTACAAAACTCATTTTGTCTCAATGAGAAATCAAACAAACGGTCGTTTTTTTTATCGCTTCACATCAAATAATTATATTATATCCTTATCGGGGCCCCGAGGCCGAACGTTCAGGTTGAACGTAGTGACGACACGTTTTACCTAAAACCTGCTCAACGAGTTCTTCTATTTGAAAAAAGTAGTAAGTGTCGAATAAGGCTAATAAATTAAACAGGATATTTATATTTGAAAGAGTGTCCCCTAAATTACGAACGATGTCTTCTTTATACTTACCTTAATACATCTGTATGAATAAAATAATTTCACAAGGCATTGCCGTGCCAAATACAAATTATAGAGGTTTATTTGATTAGTGATTCAGCCGTGATTGCCTGTCTCCCTTAGCTTACAGCAATATTATGCAATTTATTAGGCCGCAAACCGCAAAGTGAACGACCGCGCCTTCATGCCGCAACCATTTTATAAAGGTGCTAACTGCTTACTGTGGTTAGTCTAGATTCTTCAAGTCAGATCGGCTATAATAATAATATAAGAAATACGCAGGGCGTACTTAATCCCTCTTTAATTTC
Source organism: Acleris laterana (assembly GCA_963966035.1). Classification (NCBI taxonomy): domain Eukaryota; kingdom Metazoa; phylum Arthropoda; class Insecta; order Lepidoptera; family Tortricidae; genus Acleris; species Acleris laterana. The sequence continues at coordinate 13,207,003 of OZ014455.1, forward strand.
TTAGAATTCACAATGCACCTACGGCAATCAAAACATCCAATTAATAAAGTAACGTGCTAAGAAATCCATAGCTAACAAGAGTACGGCGTAAACAAAACCAAAACCGTTTTGCTTATGGTGGGCATCGATAATTCATTGTTTGCTGGCACGTAACTATAACTAAGTAACGCGAACAATGAAAATCTAGTTCTTCAGAGCAAGGCGGTGCAAAATGACCTCATACTTAGGTAGATCATGTAGACAAGTTAAATATAGCAATCGAGGCCATGTGTTCACGACTCCGCGCTTCCCGTTAATGGGTAGAAAACAATTTGTAAACTGTGTTAACATTTCAGGATTTAGTAGCGTTGGTTTTAGTTTAAAAAACTAAACTTTCTTAAGTACCTACGTTTACTCCTAAATAGATGTCGTCTTAAGGATACTACTTTGATATTGAAGGTTGATATTAACTAGGTATTGCCTCATAGTGATCAGTACTTCATGGCAAAATTTAGAATACTAAGTAAATTTATGCCGAACTTGCCACGTGATAACCACGAACCCACAAACACCAATAAATACCTTCAGGCATGAAGCAAATAGCTTTCACCGCAGTACACATGTACAAGTATAATATCCACACGTATTAAGATACAACGAAACCAAACCAGCCACCCGGCCGCAAAGCAAAGAGACAATCAATCATTCTAAATACCGAGTAACTGTCGCGACGCCCGCGCACAACAATAGCTAAATAACTATGATAATTGAACTTTCGTTGGCAATCTCTTCGTGTAAATATGTCAGCAGATTGAAGACACCTTTGATTTGAGTTCCTAGTCAAACCCTACTTATGAATTGTAATATAACTGTTACGTGGTCAGGGTGAGTGCTGGAACGCCCAAAATTGCCATAAGACTGCCGATAGTCTCTGTTCACCCTGTTTATTCCTGTGACCTGCAACGCAACTTACGCAACTGCGATTCATGCGGCATTGTAATTGTCAACGGGCAGTGCTACAGTGGTGATTGCGTAACATCACGTACCACCTTTTCGCCCCATTTTTTTTCTTTAAGCTAGACCAACTTCAACCCATATCTTGCAGGAAATATTGCAATATACATTCTGAATTAAGCACAGTATTTACCCCAAATATACGGTAAGATTTTTGCCCAGCAAAGTAAAACAGATTGGAAAGAGCCCTCAAACTTGTAATGTTTTCACAGACAACACGAAGACAGATCATAAAATGCTCATGAATAAGCAAATGTGGCTATTAAACTCACAAAGCACAGCAAGCGATGTTGCATCTGCCAGTTTTGATACAATTAATAAATTATTCCCGCTCACAAAGAGAACTTCTCATAACATCAAAACGGCGCGGTAAATACGGATAAAAGAAACTGGATTAAAGAGCGACAATGAATTAGGGTGCGCTTCAAGTGATTCAACAGTATCTTATTCATTAAGTACCCCACCGACCTGTTTACAGTGTAGTTAATGTTCAAAGGGGAGACGCAAACCACCGTAAACCTTGACGAGTGAGCTATTTATTAGACATGCTCAATAACAATGAAGTTCTGGGGTAAATACATTTCGAAGTTACTGGAACCTATACAAAGCTCCAAGACTAGTTATCGTGGACGAGTACAAGTGGTAACATTGACTGCCCTACTTGTTTTTTTATAAAATTTTGTGTATATTACATACATTAAAAATATCCAGGGATGTGTGTACAGGAATTTTTGGTGTACTTGCGTCTATGTTTATGTCTGTGACTCAATCGTTTACGTCCGGCGGAACGGTTTTGAATAAAATACGGCATGCTGATGGTCTGTCTAAGCTTGTTTTAGGGAAGTACACAGGAGGATAAGACCCTTATTGTGATGATAGACTTGAGCATTCACTTACATTCAATGAGCATGTTAATAAATGTTACATTGTTTGCAATCTCAATCTCCTTAGCAACCCTGACACTAAGATAGAACGCTTGTGTTTCACGGGTTGACTTATCCCCCAAACCAGAACACGATAATGCGAACACTTCTGCTGGTGGTAGGTTAAAGGATAAGATGGTACTTTTACTAACTCATTATGGTACTTTTATTGGTTTCCTCCTTGCAAAGAAACCTTATAAATTTGTAAAATTTATTGAAAATTACTTATGCAACAAGATCAAATACGTACCTACATTTTTTTATATTATTGCCTATTATTACTCTGTCTAACTAGTACCATTTAATTTCTGTTTGCAGAATAAAATCTATGTACTATAAAGGGTGTTTGTTAGTCGAATGTAAGTTTTCAGGGATGGCACAGGGTAATTTTAAACATTTTTGACTACATTAACTACTAGCTTCTGCCAGCGACTTCGTCCTCGTAGATTTCGATTGTCGTTATTCCCTTGGGAACTTTTTATTTTCCGCGATAAAAACTATCCTATCCTATTTCAGGACCTAGCCTAGCACATGTACGCGACTTGTTTGTCGCTTGGATCTCCCGTTCTATCTAGTCTGTAACGATGGAGACGCACTGAGCGACAAGCGAGAAAATAAAGCTTGTGGTACCCGTGCAGTGGTTGAAGCGTGATTGAGAAACAAATATCCAAACATCCAAACTATCTAGTTTATAATGTTAGTAAGATAAGATCCTCATTCTTTTCGAGGCATTGCCGTTTCATTTTGAATGTTTGTTCCTTTTATTTTATTATCCGCCCAAACTGCCATCGGTTGTACAGTCATCGAATTTAATTCCTAGTCCACTTTGGACTATGTCAAAGTGACGTTATCAATCCAAACGTAAGAGTAATCTTATGATTTTATTTACAGTGTCAATTTGACATAGTCCAAAGTGGACTAGGAATTAAATTCCGTGACTGTACCACTAATGGTTGGCAACTCTCACGAGCTACGTCGGTAAATTTAGTTCGCCATTTCAGTATCGATACCGCAGAAACACTCAAAACATAGCTCTTTCTACTGCCCTTTGGATAGAACTCATAGTGGAGGGTCAATCAGTAGCGGAATTGATTAATTATCGAGCAAGTCCCGTAATGATTTACTAGAGAGAGACAAGACTTTGTTCATTGCGTCAAACTACAAATGGCCCTTTAGGAGTTTCTGTTACCTATTGCCGCTCGGGTGCTAGGATTGCGTCGCTCGATACTTAATACGCACGCAACCAAACGCGTCGACAGCCCAGCCCTGACTCAGTCCGTCCCGAAACCGGCTCGCTCCATCGTCCTGTTCGCTGTCGTTTTGAGACTTCATGCAATTTACGATGGCGAAGAAAGATGGCAATGGCTTAGAATTTCTATATTTAAATGTGAGATTGTGCGTTTTATTATGTTGTAACAGGTTAAACACGAAGTTTAAACCCGTTTTACGTGTTGAGTGGGATATCTAATAAATATTACATTATCGAAAACATATATTAAACTGTCAATTTCGCGCCGCGGTTTTCGTCGCAGTTAACAATTCGTTGTTAATATTAAAAATCCGGGTAAGAGCGTGCTCCATGCTCAGTGTAGGGTTCAAAGCCGTTACATACAACACGAAATCATTTTTTTACGTTATTAAATTTTGTACAGCTGACTACAAAGAGATGTATCCATATCCATCCACATTGCAGTTGTCTACAAAGAGATGGATACATCACTTTGTAGTAGACTGTACACAAAATTTAATTAGAATCATATTCACGGTTTTTACTTTCGTCAGAAAATTGCTACCTGTCGCCTTCCATCCATTACTTATTATTATAGTACTTCTTCTCAAACGGTGTAAACCATCTTTGACAATTCATTATTTTAAGTTTAGGAACCGTTTCTCAGACCGCGACAGTCCAGTCTTTCCAGTGATTAGAAAAGAAAGGTACCTATTTAACACTGTAAAACAATATTGCTTTTGACGTGTTAAGGTAATGTTTTTTACTCTGCTGCTACTACTGTCAAGTAAATAAGAGCTATCGTAACTTTAACAATACCATGGCATGTCAATAGGGCCTGTATCCTACATCAAAAGCAATACCGTTTTACAGTGTTGAATAGAGCCCCTATTTTAATGGATTAAAGGACTAAGCTTGATTTCGAATTGAGTAAGAAGTTGGAAAGGAAACATTATACGTAATCTAGGTTTTATAGACGCACTGGTTTAGCGACGTTGCGTCATTCCCAAAAGATGAAGCACTAACTTTAAAATGTTTATTTTTAGAGGAATATTCGTATTCAAGTGTTTCAATTTGACATCATAACGTGTCCACTTAACCGTGTGGTTGCCGGGTTAGAATAGTGTCCACTAGTGTGAGTCCATGTCTTCCCGTGGATGTCGTTAGAGGCCTAAGGCTAACGGCTTCGGAACCCACAGGCCACAAACGGCCACAAACGGCTACTTTAATTAGAAATACAAGAGTAGAACTCCCGAGTGCCAACTTTGTTTAGTTAAAAAGGAAATATTATTCAATTATAACGTATTTTTTTTAACCAGAAAAACAGAAAATAATTTCTAGTCCGAAATGTATTATAGATACAGTAGGTAGTTTCTTTAATATTATTCGATAGGGCTAGAAAAACGCATTAACAGGGATGTTTTTGTAAGAAACATGATGTAATTATATTTTTATAAATTTCCTTTTTTTTTCTTCGGAACACTGCCGTATATCGGTCTGATTTTTATTCATAGCTCACTATGCTACTTCCACAAAAATAGTCACTCACCTATCTCGTGGAATACTGAATTTATTTAGTATTTAAACATTTCGGCCAACATATCACAAAATTATTTCTTCTATTTTTTTTAAAACGCCCTTTATTTTTTATCTTAAACCTGTATGCAATCCTGTAGTAATCTCAAACAGATTTCGAAGACAACGAGGGCTATATTGAGGTAGTGAAATATAAATTTCCGATGAAGGAACACCTGTTGTGTAGAAATCGGTCAACCCTCTCTTGCCTATTGCTGAAACCCTGCGCAAACACAGGTCTTGAGTAACGGGGGCGATGCCCCATGGAGCTGTTACAGACCCATGGTGACTCAACAGGAGTTGACCCAACCTGTTGGGGGATGTCCTTCCGGCCTCTGAGCGAAGGTCTTACTGGAAGGAGCGCATGAGGGCGCCAACCCTCATGTTGGTCGGTGCGTGGCAACGGATGATGCTATTGATAGCGCCATAGCCGGCATCTCTCACACTCCGGGAGGGTCCAAAAGTATACTAGGGGAGCTGACAGATAGTGCTGAGCCCTGTCTGAAATGTTTATTTTTACTCTCTTCAATCAGAAGGTTAGTAATATCTGGTAAGCACTTTTTGACCAAGATTTTCCCCTAAGACAACGTTGTCCTGTCGAGAAGATCCAGCACTGGGTAAGCCCAACAATACTATCTGTCAGTGCTCCTAGTATACTTTCGGACCCTCCCGAGAGTGAGAAGTGCCGGCTATGGCGCTATCCATAGTATCATCCCTTGCCACTCGCTGAACAACATGAGGGTTGGCGCCCTCATGCCCCCCTTGCAGTTACTCCTCCGGTCGGACCCCGGAAGGGCCTCCCCCAGCAGGTTGGGTCAACTCCTGCTGAGGCAGGCCGGGGACACCACGCGGTATTGCCTACAAAATTTGCAGCCTCCCACGCAAGGCTAATCAGTTCAGTGTCACGCGACGCGAGCGCTCGTCTGGACGCGCGCCGCCGTACGCTGCCAAAGTAATTCCAGATTTTGTTTGAATAGGTACCTATGTTAAATAATGAATGTCAACTTGTCACTATTTAACTGAAAGGTAAGATTGTTATAAGGCGTAAGATGTGGTTTCCTATAATTAGATAAGCATCGATTTAGATGTTAAAATAGATATAAGCGTAAGTCGGATGTATTATCTGTTCGAAATCCTCAATAAATAAATAAATTAATTAATTATTTATATTATTTATAACTTCGATCTAGGTAGGTACCTACGAGTAGCTGTACTTAATTACTGAAACAATCATTATAGATTTGAATCCCCGACGCAAAAAGAGCGGTATAATAATATTTATTCTATTAACGACCTGTCCGCAGCTTCGCAGTTTTAGAATTATTCATGAACTCGACTGTACCTGAGTTCATAAATATGTTTACATTTTAATTGGTTGACTGTACATGCTAGCGTTAAGGAATGATTAAGTCGTAATGATTAAGCCTTACAATACGCGCCAAATAATTAATGAAGCCTGTCTTCTTTTTTATCTAATGTTTTAAAGATGCTTTAGTACCCATACGTGACTATGTCAGCATCATCAGGCCGGTGACACTCCGCGCTCTCGCCTTCAAAATGTGCTGCCCCTTGCAAGGGGCGAATCAGTTGAGTGTCACGCGAGCGCTGGTCTCGACGCGCGCCGCCGTGCGCTGCCAAAGTTTTTGTTTGAATACGCACTTATACGAATATGGCTAATCGAAAAGGCAAAAAGTAATGCATCGCATACGGATGCTTAAATAATAACTCCAATGTCGAATTATCTTTTTTTAACCTGCCTCAGGATGCCGAAAGATAAGATTATTATTTATATTAATATTATTAATAACTTCGATCTAGATAGGTAGTTACGAGTAGCTGGACTTATTTACTGACACAATCAGTACCTACAGTTTTGAATCCATCCGACTTAAAAAGAGCGGTATAATATTATTTATTTTATTAACGACCCGTCCGCAGTTTCGCAGTTTTCAACTTATTCGGACCAAAAACCAGTTATCTAGTTGCCTTAAACAGCGTTCAGTCTAAATAAGTAAATCTCCCAGTAATAGTAACTGCCTGCTCAAGCAAGGTCAGCATGTGCTGGTTATTAGGTAAACACAACACGCAAACAAATGGCAGCTTTTCTAAGTAACGGAGTACGTAACGATAGTGCTTGAGTTTATAACTTATAACAAACAAAAAGTTTTAAAGTCTATATCGAAGATATTATAGTATGTTTACAACAAATTTTGTAATGCAACTTTTACAAAATGAAAGTTCAAAGTCCTTACAATAAATGGTTATTTTTTGTCGCAAACGTGCGTCAGCTCCTAGACTACTATTCCAGTACGAGTAGCACAAGTAGTTGTGAGCTCTATCGTTACAGACTTGATTTGTTTATTTTATTTATTTACTAGCGACCCGCCCTCGCTTCGCTTCGGTTTATTTGAGTTTTCTATAACACACGTACATAAAACAAAATTGATTATACATAAAAACCTTCCTCTTGAATCACTCTATCTACTAAAAAAAACCGCATCAAAATCCGTTGCGTAGTTTTAAAGATCTAAGCATACATAGGGACAGACAGCGGGAAGCGACTTTGTTTTATACTATGTAGTGATTTATTTATTCAATTAGGCCACAAATTAGGCACACCAATAGTTGTACAAACAAATACAAATACAAAAGGTATGTGTAAAGAAAATAGTTAAATAGTTAGTACCAATTACAGGTGTGCAACATTATTAGCACAGTCGGGATTTATCACATTACAGCAAAATGCCAAAAAAAAATATTACATTAACATATATTTAGAAGTTTAATACTAGTAAACTACGTCTAATTTATTACTTAGATAGAAAGGGAGATCGGAGCAAACAACAAACAAGTCGCGGACAACTTTTGCTAGCCCTCCAGGCATGAACTATTTTTTATCGTCATATAAGTAAAAACTACATAATAAAACTACAGATTATCATAAATTCAATTTGATTTCTTACAACTGCCACGGAAAAGTAATAGAACAAGTAAGTGCCAGCCCTGGGAGGTGGGCGGAGTCAGTAAAGCTCATGACGGGCGAAATAATACAGACTCACGCGCCGCAGATTTAAGGTGCATTTTGCCTCGTTCGGGGCGCCCCCACTATTGATCGCAAAAATGTAACCAAGGTCACTTCCGTGCGTGCACTTGTATTATTATCGTTCCCGCGTTCTAAATAGGTTTAAATTCGCATGTTTGCTGTCACAGAGAGTCGCTTCTGTACTTGTACTATTACTTATTCTGTGGCATCATGAGGAGACTCCATATAAAATAATAATTATGGGGTACTCCCTTCAGAATGAGAATCTCTGGCAATAAAGGAATGCTTTATAAATCAAAATAGGCACAATCTCTAGACAATGGGCCTGTCAGCACTATAATGTACGTTCAGGTGACTCAGGTATTTATCCCTGACACTTTTATTCTGATCACATTCCATCAAAAAAAAAATTAGGTCTTCTGTCATATTAAAAAAAATATTTAAGGGAATGTGACCAGATCTTACATGAAATGCTATCACAAGTAAAGCCCGTCATAATGCAAATAACTACTACTCGCATCTCTACAGTGTTTGTTAGCTAATAATCTCCAAAGTGATTTGGCAATCACATACCTAATTTTAAAAGGCATTTCGTGATATTCGTGGAACTCAATATCAGTGTCATTTAGTATGAGTGTCTAGTACGTTGGCTCTAAGTTAAGCTACACTTACCTTAGTTCGCGGCCGACCTCTGCCCTTCTTCACAGCTGCCTCCTGAACTGGTTCATCACTTTTAGTCTTTTTCACTGAAGCATTACCAGACTTTGATGCACTCAATTTCTCCTTAGCCGCCTTAATGTCCTTAAGCGTATCACTAAGTTTGACATCATCATCATCACTGCCACTTGAGACGGTTGTGTTCTTGGTGTTTTTAGCCTTTTGTGGGGAACACTTAGGCAATGATTTCGAAACAATCTTCAACGGCAAATCATCGTCACTGGACGACTGTGATGAGCATTTACTGCAGGATTCTGAACTTGAGCTGCTGTCAGACAACTTGGCCAGTTTCTTCTTCACTTTTGATTTTTGAGTTTCCGTCACCTCAGAGGGCTTCGTTTTGACAGATGGTTTTGCCGTCCTTTTAGGTGAAACCTTCCTTGGAGGTATCGCAGCAATCTTTAATCTTAGTCCTGTATCACAAGAAGTGACAGAGAAATGTGGTTTGGATGCAGTGGCCTGCTTAGCACCCAAGCATTTCCAATCACTTCCAGAAGACTCACTTGAACTGCTATTCTGTAATTAATATTTCAAGAAACATTTAATACTAAGGCAATTAGAAAATGCTGATTTTTACTTAACTGCAAGTCAATGCAAGTATTATGCAATGTGGAAAATCTGTCTAAAAGATTAGTTACAGATGGGCTATAATTGGAATGCCAGCTGGTTTTTGTGCAAAATGGCATTACTGCATGTGCTAATGTATGTATGTATGTAAACTCTTTATTGCACAATAAAAAAAAACAATTACAAGTAAATTCGTACATAAACTTAAGATTAACATGTACAAAGGCGAACTTATCCCTTTAAGGGATCTCTTCCAGTTAACCTGAATCTGGGCTAATCTTTAGCCCTATTGCACATTTTGCTTGCAGTAAACTTGCAGTTCATTTTGATACTATTATTGTCAAGTTCAAGGAGCTAAGGTATAAGGGTAATTTATACATTAGTTTATTAACAATATAGTAATATTTATATTTTTAAAGAATTTACGTACATATATACATATTTGCCCATACTGGGAATTGAACCCGGGAACACTAGCTTTGTAGGCAGGGTCACTACCAACTAGACTAAACGCATTGTAAATTTATTTTAAAGATAAGGCTGTAACCGTGGCGTTTTCCTGAGTCATGCCCATTTGAATACTAGTATTTTTACCAAGTTCGTGAATTATGGGTATAACAAAAATGCATAGTGTCGGTATACTAAAAATTGTTATTTCCTTAAGCCAAAATCATATGAAATAACTTTCAATGGTTATTGTAATTTAGGTACAGTAAAAGAAAATCATTCCTAGACCATTTTGAACTATGTCAAAGTGACACTGTAAATAAAATCATAAGTGATCTCATCACTATGACATAGTCCAAAATGGTCTAGGAATCAATTTCCTTTAATGTACATTACTAGATGGTTACAACAGAACAAGGTATTAATTATTTTAGAAAGAACACCCCAGACATCCCAGAATAATGCTCTTGTTCTATTGTCTTACCAAACACTTTTATCAAAAGTAGCTAAGAAATAACAATATTGGTACTATTTTTAGTCTTAAACATAATGTTTTTTTTGTTTAATTATGTACATACCTCAGAATCTGAATTGGAATCCGACTCGCCACTTGAATCATGGGTCTTTGGGACCTCAGTACCCATTTCTGAAAGACAAAAACATAAATGTTATTTTAACTGTTACTAATAACCTGAAAGTTATTTTTATGTCTGAAAATCCAGCCTTTAATGGGACAATCTCACACAAATTACCTAGTCTTAAACTAAGGTGTTAGCTTGTACTATGGGTACTAGACAATGACAAACATACTTATGTAGGGAAATACTGGAAATACATAGAAAACATCCAAGACTAGGGAACAAATACTCGTACTCATCACACAAATATAATTAATTACATACATACATACATACATACATACATACATACATAATCTCACGCCTTTATTCCCAGAGTGGGGTAGGCAGAGCTACAGAATTACCAACAACTCTAAAAACTTGTTGATAATTCTGTAACCACATTTTGCACACTTAGGCTAAGGTGTTTACCAGTGTATTAGTGACAGGTTGCAAGCCCATCGCCTAACAATACTATACGCCTTTATTCCCTTACGACATCCACGGGAAGATATGGAGTGGCACTATTCTAACCCAGCAACCACACGGGTAGTATAATTATTTTTTATTAAACCAGACTTAATAATCTAACCCTCGGAGCTCCCTAGATTTATAATTATTTCAACTATTGGCATGGATCTGTATGCTGACGATGGAGGTCAAAAATTGTTACATGCATATAGGGCCCTCAACTGGTTAATTTTTTTCTTTCATTCTGCCATAGAGCTGAAATTCAAAACATTTATCACTAAAGTTTTTGTTTCCCCAAAAGTGGCTTTTTAGAATATTTTACCCCTGAATCATTTTAAACTTTTACTGATCCCCTGTTTTGACCATCCCATTGGAGTTTCAGGTAAAAGGCAGCCGTACGTAGGTAGGTAGGTAAGTAGGTATTAATTCATGTATTAGCCATCTCTATTCCAAATTTCACCTAAAACCATTCAACACTAGCCCACTCAAAACTTTTTTACTTACAATATTAGTAGTATTCATTTTCTTTTTTTTTCTCTACCCTTTGTGCACTTTGTGTTTTATGCTGTTAACTAACCTTTCTATAAACAGAGAATTGTTAGCTCATATGAAAGATAAATTCCAAAGAAATAGTAATCCCATTGATTATAATCCTGTAAGTAGCTGTTACAGCCAAGACAGATTAGCCTCGAAGAATAAATTATAAACTTTGATTTGTTAAAATAATACAAACTATCCACCTTATGTTAGAAACTAAGCCTTCAAATCTTTTGCTTACATTACTTGCCACAGAGAACCGAAATGATATTGAAATATGTTCATAGAAACCATCTACAGGCTAAATGTAAATTAGGTAACAATAACAGTCAAGATAAGATTTCATAATGGTAACCAGCCTTGTACTTGATGCAGCCTTGAATAAAGCTTTGAATTAATAACTGATAACAGAACTTTAGTAAGACACTGTGCACTGAACATAATTGTTCAACACACCACTTCAGTTTATACAACTAACAAAACATGACTTATGCACTGACGCCTTATGTACTCGGTAAATAGTAAACAATACAAGACAACGTGATCAATTATGATTCCTAATACACATTCCATATCATCAATCCATGGTGTATTCTTCCAAATACCAATAAGTGTAAAGATAATTGATGTACGAGGTACCTACTTCAAGGTTGGTCACGATGTTCTCAACTCCAACTGCATATATTCCCGCATTATATCACTGGATATATGAAATCATCATAGTTTCTGCAAAATAATACAACGTTATCACCGACAAGTATTTACTTATGCAGTTACATTGAGGAAATATCGTGTTTTTAATGAGATTTGTGTTCGTACGAAATTAGTCGAATTGACAGATCTGCCGAGCGACACCCGGAGGACCAGTTTTCTATCACGACGTAACACTATACCATACCTTATTCATTGATTCACGGAAGATAAGCTACAACCACAAGCTGAATAGATTAATAACGTGATCAATTCCCTCGTTACGTAGAGATAATAATTAGAAGTAACGGACTTTTAGGACATTGGCGCCAAATAAGTGCATACGTTTACATGCATAACTGGAATAATATCGAAGAAAGCTTATTAACTTTAATAAAAACAGTTCATTTCATGAGTAGAATATGATATTACTTACTAACCACATATTAAACTCCCGTAATGCACAGAAAAACGCAGTTGCTTCACTTGAGAGCACAACACTTGGCCTCCATGTTTACAATTCATTCAAATAAAATAAAATATATAGGAAGATGCCTAGATAGGGTGAGAGAAAGCTAGAGAATTAAATAGCTTCCTCTTTTTAGCTTATGCATTCTTAATAAGAGAGAAAGAGATGCTTATATCAAGTTTATATGTACATGAATTGCGCAAAATGGCGTCACTCACTCATAAAATGCATGGAAGCTATTTGTTAAGATTTCTAACGTTTCTTTCCAATTTCAGATATGAACTTGTATCTGGGAAAACTTAATTACTAAAAAGTAGGTCCTATCTAGAAACCTTTTTTTAATTCCTCTGATTAAATTAACGTTTTTTTGGTTTCTATTTCTAAAATGAAATTCCGTATGCATGTATGTGTGTGCATTGTACATCTATATGGTATGTATACATTAGTAGTGTGACCATTTTAACAAGTTTTCAACTAGTATGAAAAAATTGAATAAAATATGGTTACAAGCATTTGAACTTTTCAGAAAAAATATTATTAAAAGGAAATTCGTACTAAAAAGAAGTCAAGTGAACGTATAGTACTCAAGATATTCGGAATATTAACTTTAACTAGTATTTCATAGCGTTTAACACCTTATCTGAAACAGCTTGGCAATTATTGCCATTCCCATGTTTTAATATTAACCTTGATATTATGCATTATTTAATATTTTATGGAATTCCCGGAAATAAAGGTTATTTTCATATGGAAATAAAGGCTATTTTCTGATTTCCAGTCTATCAATTACTTCATTACAAAAAGCTAGTCTTAAAGTTTTAATAAAATTAATATAAAATAATGATCATTAAAATAAGGAGGCCTAGAGCGAAGCGAGCGAGCGAAGTATTGTAACGGTAAAGTTAGGTACGTATAGGAGTAAATACTTGTAGGTACGTATATTTAAAATACCAGAATCTCATTACAAAATAGGAAATTCAAACTAATCGCTTGCAACTTCGGGACAGTAGGATTTAAAGGTCTCGATGCTTATAAAAGTATGATGTGTTAAATTAGTAAAGATTACGAACGACCTACTTAACCCCCAAAAACAATCTTAAAATTGCGGCATCAACTATATTGAGCAACAAATTGAGATCATGTTGATAGTTATAAGTTATAAATTATACCAAAACTAAGCTTATGTACATACATTCTCCCTACTTAGCAATAACCACGAACCCCACTATTGTAGCCCATAGTCACAACTGCCTTCATAGACATAATGATACGAGTATGATACCAAATATAATTTGTAATTGTACGCAATTGGAATTAGTTAAAGAGCACACTTACCTCGGCTTGGTGATTGATGACCGATTTAACTGGAGACCGCACATTAATTACGTATGTAAGAGACTGAGATCTATTCTTTCGAAAATCACATTATTAAAATATAAACTTCCTTACAACATACTTAGAATGCTTTATTTATCTCTGGCAGAATCTGTTATCGATTACGGGTTAAGTAGTTATGGCAGAACTTTTAAAACCTATCTTAATAATATTTATACATTGCAGTTAAGTTTACTCAAAGCAATCGTTCCAAATTCTATCAGACTAAAATTTATTCATAGAGAACTAGAACTTTTTAAATTTTGCCAGATAATTAGTGTTTATAACAGAAGTAAAATGTTAATTGTTAGTGAAGAAATTAGTAACTTAAATGACCTTAAAAAGACCTCCAGGCCACAACATCTTAGAATTTTGGAACGTTTGCCCAAATATATTTTGCCGAAAATGAATAATTTTTATGGGAAGCGTTCGTGGCAATATTTACTTCCAAATATTCTAAATGGATTATCGCCCGAAATATATACAGGAATCTGTAGCAACCCACACCGTTGTAAGCGCATCATGAAAACAGCTTTCCTATGCTGATGTTGACCTCATGCAAGGGCATTTGCATCGGCTTGGGGAACTGTTTTTGCCTATACCTAAATATATTTTTAAGTACATAGGTTAGTTAATAAGTTATTTGTAAATAACAAGAGTGAACACAGCGGCAGATAAACTTGTATTGTTTTGTCCGCTGTCAAGCCATTTTCTTCAACTTTCATTATATATAAATAAATTAAAAAAAAAAAAAAAAAATTACACTTCAAACGATTATTGATGGTATTTTTGCCAAGCTGTAATTAGATTATTTCTTGGCTAAGCTAAGCTACATAATAGGTACCTAAAGTTACGTTAAAAAAAAAATTTGGGGTACCACTTTAAAAAAAAAAACTGTGCTTTTCTTTCATCTCCTCTTCTGTGGCTTAAAACACATACTCTTATCCTAGGCCATAAAATCCAAAAAAAAAAAAAAACTCTTATCCTTATAATCTGTGGCTTAAAGTCTGTGCTTAAAGACATAATTATCCTATAATCGAAAAAAAGAGCGGGAAACTATTTTCAAAGCGGTCGTGATTTTTTGGTCTTATATTTTAAAATTAATTATTATTGAAAGGATTGGTGTTATATAGTAGAATAATTTGTATTTATAGTAGATTTAGTTGTATATTTTAATATTATTGCTGTAAATATTGGGTAAGTTACGTAACTGATTTTTACTATGGGTGATCCGCCCGACCCCGGTGGGGGACCTGGTCCCCCAGCCACTACTACTATGGGTAATGACCCGAAACAAGTAACACCGTTAGATGTTTTAATCAATGTCCTCGAGTCATCGATGGACACTGATACCGACAATAACACTGAATGGACTATGAAACGCAAACGCGCGGCTCCCCGCTCGGTTTGTGGTTCATGTAATAAAAGAAAGCGAAAGGATGGAAAAGGTATCAAAGACAAGGATTGCCAATGTAGTATGACAATTAGAGAGTCGCATGAATCTGTTTCGGTCCCCTCGTCTCGCAAGACGCAGGTGCCGCTTGTGCCACTTAGTCAAGGCTCTAACAATGACGAAATTACCCGCGTGCCTGTAGGCCGAGCTCAATATCAGCCTTCAGATGTATCGCCGTATATTGTGCATATACAAAAACAAACTCTAAGCACTAATGACGATACAACTCTTCATCCAGTAACTTTTGGAAGATTCATGAAACGGAACGATATTAGGGGAATTGTGAATGGTAGCCTTAAACGTATTGGCCGCAATCGCCTTAGTTTAACGTTTATAAATTTTCAAGATGCCAATGCTTTTCTAACAAATCTTAATTTACAAAAAGAGAATTACAAAGCATTCATTCCAACTTGCAATGTAACTCGTACGAGGGCTGCTACTTAGGTAACCGGAATCCGGGATTCCAACATTTTTAAACGCTATATCTGACCTCCATGGTAAAATTTGAACTTTTTTTAATACTGGCCGCTATATATTTTTTTTCTTATGTACGCTAGTCTTTTGTTTTTGGCGGGTTTAAATTTTAATCTCGCTGCAAGAATGGAACTCACTCGTGAAAATATTCGTGCTATGATTCAAAGACTACTATTGTACACTGGATATAGACTGGCAACTCGGCGTTGTTTTCTGTCCGAGTAAAAAAAAAAAAAAGGTTGCTTGTTCTGCCATCTAGTTCATGTTCTTTAAACTAATTCTATGCGTATGTGTGTGTAAGCATGTGCTTATACATAACCACATACTTAAGCTATTCTCCACCCCTTTATTCATACAAAATCACAACAGGTACTTAAAGACCAATGATAGTTAAGACACTTGGCACATATTAACTATTATGGCTTTAAACACCGTTATTCATAATGTTGTATGAAAAAGGGGTTAAGTTTGATTTAGAGTAAGTACTGTAAAAAAGAACATATTAGGCGTGATGGCAATGTTTTACATTGAGAACTGATAAACTCGCAAAAACGACGGGCTTTTAATTAGTAAGTAGGGCTACGCCGCGCCGCCGCGCCTGATCAGTTCTTATTTGCATATAAATCAGTGAGAAGTCAATAATTTTAGCCGGAAAAAGTCCACTCAATACAGGATCCCTCAAGATCAATTTATTTTCCAAAAAATGTTTTTTATAACTAGTACTCTGTGAGGATCATATATTTAATGGGTCTTCCTAATACTGCGGCCAAATCAACTGGCATCTCTTTTTTAACATAAATAAAGAAAGATAACTAGTATTAACTAACTACATTTAACACGAATATTTTCAAATCTCACAGATGTGGCCGCAGTGTACCTGTCTATCTATTTTCAGAGCTCGAGGAATCCAACTAATTACATTGTCATGTAAACATATGAATATGTAAATAAATCATTTATTGCATTTAAGCTTATTATGTTTAGATACACTTGTTTAAAATTATGACGAGTTTTCTAAACAAATTAGCGTACCTAAATAAGATGATGACATTGTTGAACTTAATTTTTCAACTTTTTATTGCTTTCATAAGCTGTTATTCATAATATACAGGTGTTAGGTAACTTATAAGTTATAACTACTTATAAGGTATGAGATCTTTATAGGGCACAGCAACTTACAAACTAGTGAGGGGCTTTTAACTTTCCTATACACACAGGAACTTTACTATACACTTACCCTAGTACTTAATATCGATTGAAAACTGGAAATTATCATAAAACAAAGACGACCTATAGGAGCGACCTATGAATACCTACGTAAGACTTCGAAGTTCCGAAAATTGAGATTTTTAGACTGAGCCTTTTTAATTGAGCAGTTTTCACGATCTTGTGTACGTAAGAACTTGATTTTGCCATAAATTTAGTGTAGTTTTAATCAATTTTGACGTCATAATTGAGTATCAATTTGTATGCGGTGGGGTGTTTTCAACGCGTAGTAAGAATGTTGGACTTTACTTTTTTTTTCTGATTTCTGCAGTGGTCTGATTGCCGTTGGTCCCATGTGATGGAAAAAACGTCTAGCCTATTAGATGATAACTTTTACACCCCATCACTTGCTTATACTTGCTAAACAGAAGATGAAAAAGAAAACTGTGGTCATGACAAATTATCAGATTCTTTGAAATGAATATACCTACAGTTCAGGGAGACTATTTATGAATGTCACTTGTGATTTTGACACAAAATAATGTATTATGTGTTAGCGAAAATGCACATAAATCGAAGCGAAGCGAGGGCGGGTCGCTAGTACACCATAAATCCTGTTTTATGAAGATAAAAAAAAGGTAAAGGTTAAAAGCTCGCGTAAAGATGTTACATGGATAACGGAGGGATTGAGAAACGCCTTAAAAACTAAACGACGTCTAAGATATATATATATATATAACCAAAACAGAACACCTGTCAGTAGACTTAATTATATCGGGTATAGTAAAGTACTCATATTCATATTCAATTTATTGCAACTCAATGATCATTGTACTTGGAAATTGCATGTTGATAAAGTTCGTTCTAAGATTAATAGATTTAGATATGTGTTATTTATGGTGGTTATCAAGAATTACCTATAAAAATACTGCTTTAAAAAGCGTATCACGGTTTTGTGGCACGATATGGAACTGGGGAAACTCTGTACACATTATTCGCACTTTTGTGGCCTTTTGTACTAATGCATTAGAGCAATTACCAATATCGGTTTCCGAACATCTTGTAGGAGCTTTTTGTAGAATTAAGACTGCAGACGGTACACTCAACTCTAGTTTAGTGATATCAGTATAATTAACACTTTCATATTAAATATTTGCATGACTTATCTAAGTCTAGATGTATGGTTCTAATTTTTAGTGTTAAGATCATCATAATATGTAAGTATAGTAACTATGTCTAACGCAAATAAATAAATTTCATTTCACTTCATTTAACAGAAATAAATTGATTGGTTTTAATAGCCTCAAAGACAGTTCTTAGAAATAATGATTTAGATGATGATCAGCCAATTGTTCTTTGAGTCGGGTATTTCGCTTCATCTTCATCTTCAGAGAGGCGACAGTCACTGTTTTTCTTTTTTACATAATGGGATTTCAGCAGGTCTTCACTGCAGGTTATTATGACAATCTTTTGTTTTTTTTCTAGCTTAAGTATTATTTGGTTTCTATAATCTCACAGATAATACGAGACAGAATCTTTGTGCAGATAAGTAGGTGTTCTAGTTAAAACTGGGACATATTTCCTTGCTCTGGACACAAAACCGCCTCCAAGAATCTCTTGTAACCTAAAAATAATAAAAATGTATTATAATAAAGTACCTCGTCTCAGTTCCAAGGGGCGAAAATTACCTACATAGCAAAAATCAAACGTCTCCAACGGCAAAGATACTTTTCTTACCATTTTGTTACGTAAACCTTAACATGATGATAGGGGTGCTTCAACCAAGTCAGCCGTTGGGGTTAATTTTACAACTTTCGAACAAGAACTTAGTGGATTGTTTGCGTATCATACGCTTTGTTTACGTCATAGGTACATACATACATACACATACACACAGACATACATAGAGGTATCGTATTTGGCTCTAAGTATGTGGCTGTCCAAGAAAATCCAAAAGCTAAAGGACTTATGTCCCTAGAGGAAACATATACCTACCTAACTTTATGCCGCCTATATGTAACTTCCCTGCGCATGAGAAGTAAAATGTTTATTTTTGTTGCAACTACATTGAGTCGTCCGCCCCATGTTACATACGGCGACTGCAACGGTGTAAAGAATACGGCAGTCGACTGAATTCAGCGATCGACAGCTGCAACTGCCTAGCTACGTGATCGAAGTAGGCGGACAGACCTAAAGTAATGTAAAGACGACGTTCATTCGCCGCAGTAGTTTGAAACAACTTCGGCGACCGCATTACGGGAACGACTCAGTGTAATCAAATCACCGTTTAACTTTACCTGTGTTTTAAGCCATCGTGAAGCAAAATTTACGGCTCTTGCATTGAATACCCGCAGCCAATTGTGCAGCATCCACTACAACAACGCTCTCGTTCCGCACCATCATCGGTGCCGTCAAGACAAAATTATGCCATTGCGAGAGCTAAAATAAAAGTCAGTGTTTTTTAAATTGTTTTCGGCCGAATGTTATAAATCCGAAAATAAAAATGGTTAAAGTTCAAGTCGTCAAAAACAACTAGGTGTCAAAAGTGGGATATTGATCATGTTACTTCTTCACCTCACCATCCGGAGTCAAATGGGAGGGAGTCGCGGGCAACAGCTGGTGCTACATTAAAACGCTTTAGCTTTGTAGTACTAATAGCTAGTACTTGTACTACTACTTATTCTGTGTCAATAGTCTCCTGAGTAAAACCGTCGACAGACGGACGACGGACAGACGGACATGGTGAAATAAAAAGGGTTGTTATTAAGTAGTATTAAAACAAAGTAAAAAAAACACAAAGCCGCCTTCAAAAAGCAATACATAACATCTTTTAAATGTTAGGTAATAGGTCAGTCCAACTGAAGTCTGCTTTTGGTTAAAAATATTGTAGGACGCCGACTTCAGTTGGACTGACCTATTAGCTACCATTTTAAAAGAAGTTATTTTTTGCTTTTTGTAGTCGGTGTTTTGTTTTTTAAACTATAATTTTATTTTATACTTTTAAGTCATCATAATTATGCTGTTATGTAGTCCCACTTCTCAATTAATAAGAAACTATAGAACATTTAAATCTCGCCGCAAGCAACGTCGCGGGAAAGTCAGAGTCATATATTTAAACCTAAGTATGCTTCATCATAGTCGCTCAACTATCTTAATCGAAATATTTTGTCAGCACGCTTGAAATATATACCGTTTAGGAGTTCCGGTGGCCATCTGTGGTCTTCATTATCAGTTCCACTTCACCAAATAGTGCTTTCCAAGAACAAATACACGAGTTACTATGAACAACACCAAAATCACTATAGGTGTGCCTATACATTTTGAAGAGTTCCGTTGATTCCTCATAGATTCCATCATCTTAATCTAAGATCTTAATTTTGATAAAAATGGGACCAAACAGAAAGCACTAGCTTTCAAATAAAAAAAGAATCATCAAAATCGGTTCACCCAGTCGAAAGTTCTGAGGTAACAAACATAAAAAAAGAAACACAGACGAATTTTGGGAACCTCCTTTTTTGAAGTCTTTTAAAAAGCAACAAGGTGTTGTTTGTTTGTATTTCACTTCAAATGCACTTACCTAAATATCTCAAGTCTTCGAAATAAATAATATAATATCACATATCATACATCACTTAAGAGCTTTCGTATAATAGCTTTCTAATGTTTGAAGCATTTTATTTTCGGTGACTCAAGTTTGTTCTATCTAAATAAATAATTACTAATGATAAGGTATACTTAATTTAGTACTAAATACTACACCTGTTTAAAACTTCAGCGCGATAGTTCGAGACATCGTCTCGGTTCCCGCTCTTGTACACTGGGGTTATAATTACTTGCTTTAATAACGCATCAGGGAAGACACCATGGCTAAAACACAAATTCACCAGTGAGTTATTATGGCGACCATAGTATAGGTAGTACCAGCAATTTTCAATAATTGAGTAGGGATATCATCCCAGCCAGGAGCACTTCCAGAGTTAAGGTTCATTAGGACTTGGAACACTTCGCCAGGGTTCGTCTCAAAGAGAACAAAGGAATTCGTACGTTTTAAGAAATGTTTTTAATATTATTAGTTTGCCAGCAACTCTATCTGCGTAGAACTCGTCTATCGCTTTTCTCTCGGGAACCATTATCAAGATAAAACTATATTTTATTTTAATCCTGGATAGTATATAATTGAGTGCCAAATTTCATCCAAATTCGCTCAGCCATTACGTGTCTGAAAGATAAACATCCTTCCATTTTTTTAGAGCTTGCATCCGAACTGCGGTATAAGTAAATGTCTATATACCTACCTATGGACGAAATTTCATCTTTGTAACTATCATAGGTTCAAACAGACAGACGGACATGGCGAAACTATAAGGGTTCCTAGTTTGACTTCAGGAGGGTTATTATGACATAGCTATGCCATTCTTTTTACGCTGAGAGAACAGGACGGAGCTATATAGTTTCTATAGCTCTGTCCTTTACGCTCCCCATAAAATGAACTGCAAAGCTATGTCATAATGACCCCCCAGATCCCTAAAGAGGTACCTACTTAAGTATCTGTTCAACAGTGAAAACAAACAGACAGCGACACGTCATGTTTATAATAACACACAAGACTTTGCGCGTTACTCTATCCACTCGGATAGAGTAAGTGAAACTTGTTTATCGCTTTTCCCTTGGAAATATCCTACGTCTTTTCAAAAACTTAAATATTTACTTAATGCTTACTTATAAGAAATTGAATCATATGCGCGAAAAGAAAATCTGCGAAGTGACGTGTCGGTGAAACAAGGAGACACCGTGAAATCAACTTGCAAGAACTTTGATTGTACTACGTACGAGTCTTTTGCTCCGTTAGTCCAAACATGGTTTTAAAAAGTAAAAATCGATTTCATATATTGTCGCGGCCGCTGCCATTGATAAATAATAACGTTTTTCACGACCAATTTCGCGGGCCTGCCCTGCCTGTGTGGTTATGTCATAATGTGACCGTTTAAGCACGGTCTGTGGGATCGCAGCTTAAGACGATAATTTCTGAGGATATCGCAGAAGTTAGAACACTCGTTTAAATCGGTATTCCCCCTGAAATTATTAAATATTTAATATTCTGTAATAAAATAAGGTATCTCAACTATGTTAAATCTTATTTAATTTAAATTGTATACGTCATTGTAGAACACGTGTATCGCTGTTCGCTATCGTCTATATCGCTAGAGGTGAAGCACGCAGTGCGAGTTAGAGCCCAATGGCAACGCTCTGTGGTTGCCCCAGCTAGGGGATTAGGAATTAAAGTAAGTCTCCTGTTTTCGAGACCAAACTATTGAGTTCCAATACGGTGGGTCTACGTTAAGAATAGCGGAGATTCTGTCGCCACCTTCCAACTCCATCATCAGATCACCTCTTAGCTACGATAATATTGCGTTCTCATAGAGTTTACATACCTATGTGGTCCAAATTTCAGCCCATTCCGTTAACGGGAAGTGGGTCAAATTTAATTTGCAAGATTTGACCCGTACATACCTACATACATTGCAAGTTAAATAAATGCTTGTAAAAATCGGAAATGAAAAGTAAATGGGTATTATTTTGTAGGGATTTTATCAGTTCAGTGAAGCCTGAAAGGCTGAGAGACAGACACATTTTCCAATTTAATCAATAGAACATATGGAATCTGTGCGTGACCCATTCATGTGAAATACCTTCTACGGTCCAATTATTGCAGCCAGGTACGAAGCACACCATAACACATCATGCAACGTGAAAAATTCTATGAAAAATTCGGAAATGAATTTCTCGCTGAAATTGAAACAAAAATTTGAACAATGTCAAAAAATGTCAAGACAGTTACTTATTGTGTTGCCATATTGATTCAATACAAATTGTCATAAATTATATATTTTTGCATTTTTATGAAGCATAATATATATTTCAAAATAACAAAAGTAAATAAATATCCTTTTTTGTATTAATGTTACATTTTTGTTTGGTTCCTAAAGTGCATTTTTTTTAATCCATCAGCAACACTGACATAAAAGCGATACGAAAAAAAACTCGTCATGTATCGAAGATGGCGCTCAATCATAAGGCGGTCGTTGAAGCGCTTACACCGTTGACCAAGAGTCTATTATTGTTTAATCCACGCGCCATATTAATTATGTCAGAGAAGAATGAAAAGCGAACCATATCAAATGTACTAAGTTGCCATAGCATGCTATGATTTATTACGATTTTCGGCGTGGTTTAACGCAACAACAGTGCATAGATCAACTAACTTCGACTTTTGGTGATGAAGCTCCATCCAAAACTACTGTGTATCACTGGTTTAGTGAGTTCAATCGTGGACGTAGTATGCTCAGGGACGAAGTTAAGGATGGTCGCCCGAAATCGGTCGTTGTACCACAAAATATTGAAGCTGTGCGAAAACTTATAATGCATGACCGTCATGTTACGTATCGCGAGATAGAGGCGACTATAGGCATATGTATGACGAGCATTAATAAGATATTACATGAACATTTAGCTGTGAAAAAAATTTGTTCGCGTTGGATCCCGCACAACTTAACTAAGGATCAAAAAGAGGCTCGCGTCGAATGGTGCAAGGAAATGTTGAAAAAATATAACCGTGGTGACTCAAAAGCTGTTTATAATATCTACACAGGTGACGAATCCTGGATCTATGCGTATGATCCCGAAACTAAACAACAATCAACGGTGTGGGTGTTTCAAAATGAGCCGAACCCTACGAAAGTAACTCGTGCAAAAAGCACCTTGAAGCAAATGGTGGCCTGCTTTTTTGGTATTAATGGCCATGTGGCTACAGTGCCCCTAGAGAATCGTAAAACGGTTAATTCGGAGTGGTACACGACCATTTGTTTGCCGGAAGTATTTGAAGAAATACGGAAAAACAACCAGCGACGGAGAATCATTCTGCACCATGATAACGCCAGCTGTCATACATCACGCGAAACGACTCGATTTTTGGAAGGTCAAAATATAGAATAAACGGGTCATCCACCTTACAGCCCTGATTTGGCACCCAATGATTTCTATTTATTTCCAAATGTAAAGAATAAATTACGTGGTCAACGATTTTCGACCCGTGAAGATGCCGTCGACGCGTTCAGACAGCACGTTTTGGAGATACCTCAGTCAGAGTGGAAAAAGTGCTTTATAAATTGGTTTCAACGTATGCAAAAGTGCATCGATTATCACGGAGAATACTTCGAAAAACAATAAAACCATATTTAGCCATGTACGTTTGTTTATTTTTTCTATTCCGGTTACATAAGTAGCAGCCCTCGTATGGGGGTTATTAAGGGGGTACCTACAGATTGGTCAGACGAAGAAGTCTTGGCCAGTATCAACGTCCCAATCGGATGCGGGCCAATAATTAAAATGAGGCGATTAAAAAGAAAAATATTTATTAACAATGCTGTTCAATTTGAAAATATAGGCACAATTGTTGTTACTTTTGATGGACAGGTATTACCTACACGCGTGTACATGTGTTATACGGCATTGACGGTAGAACTGTATATATTTCCTACTGTGCAATGTTATAACTGCTGCAGGTACGGACATGTGAAAAACCAATGTCGATCAACACCAAGGTGCTTCAAATGCGGTCAAGGCCATTCAGGTGATGGCTGTAATGTCGAGGAGGAGGATTACTGGTGCATATTATGCAAAGGTTGTCATCAGGCTAACAGTAAAAGATGTTTGGAGTTTGGTAGACAAAAGGCAGTAAAAGAAACCATGAGCAAAAGCTGCATTTCATATATGGAGGCAGTTAAATTACATCCACCTGTGTCAAGCGTGTCATACGCTGATGCCTTACTCCAATCACCACCACCCTCACAGTCGCACATTACAGCTACTCATCCCTCACACAATACATATCCCACATCATCATTAAGTACCCCACCTCATTCATACAAGAAAACAGTGTTTTTAAAGCCTAAATCACCACCTAAGTTCTCTAAAGGGTATGATCGCATTGCCCATGCAGAAATAGTAAGGGACCCTTCTCTTCCTTCAACAAAGCTCAATATCCAAAGAAATCATAATACAAATGAAAATGAAATTAAAATTGAAGATATTATCAAAGCTCTTATACAGTTATTATCACAGTCCAATACCATTTCACCGTCCAACGTTGCAGCAGTGATAGATGCACTTTATCAACTTTCAAACTATACTAACAATGGCCAACAAAGCCAAAGCAATTCAATGGAATTGTCTCAGCATCAATAGTAAAAAACACGAATTAATACATATTATAAATAAAAATGATCCTTTTCTCATCTGTCTCCAGGAGACATGGTTGAAAAAGGAATCCATTTTTAAAATTCCTGGCTATTCCTGTTTCAGGGAAGACAGGAATGATGGGTACGGCGGGGTGGCCATACTCATAAAAAATTCCTTAACATCAACTCCCTTATCTCTCCCTTCTCACAGTAATGAATTATCTGTCATTGCTGTGGTTGTAAATAAAATATGTTATGTCTCTGTATATTTTGCTCGTCCAAGTAATGATATTTTTAGTGAAATTGACCAACTTTTCAATTTTCTTCCAAAACCATTTATTTGTTTAGGAGATTTTAACTCTCACCATCAGCTTTGGGGTTGTTCTACTACTACTTATTATGGTGAGCAATTACTAGACTTATTTAACAATCATAATTTATTTATTCTGAACACTGGTACGCCAACACGCCTTGCACGAACACCTAGTGCTCCAGACTTGTCTATTTGTACTCCAGATCTTGCATCTTCTCTCTCTTGGAGTCCTATGGACTCTACGTACGGTAGTGACCATTTCCCTCTGCTTATTACTTTCCCTTTTAAAAAACCTTTAAAACAGTTGAGGTATCCGCGTCTGAAATATAAATTAGCAAATGCCAATTGGGATACATATAAGAGTAAGGTACAACTGAAAGTGCATGATTT
The DNA here is from genome assembly GCA_963966035.1 of Acleris laterana. NCBI lineage: Eukaryota > Metazoa > Arthropoda > Insecta > Lepidoptera > Tortricidae > Acleris > Acleris laterana. The sequence goes on from OZ014455.1 coordinate 13,232,727, forward strand.
GCCTGAAGTAAGAGATGACAATGTATCAGTGTTGTAAATTATTAGCTCATATTATGATAGAAGTAGCAAATGAAATTTTTCCATTAAAAAACTGTGGCCTTGGGGTGTTACCAACTGCCCCATGGTGGGATGAAGAATGCACTGTTGCCATAAAACAACGAAAACAGGCAGAGAAACAGTACTGTTCAAACATGTCAGATGACAACTTTGAAAATTACCTTCAAGTAGCTAAGTCCACAAAAGAGCTCCTCCGGAAAAAGAAATTTGAAGGATGGCGCAGTTTTTGTTCATCTCTTTGTCCTAATGTTAATGCTTCCACCGTATGGGAAAATATAAGAAAATTTAGATCTGCTTTTAACCATACTGAACAAAGTAAAATCCCCGGTGATCTGGCAGAACAAATTATGGATCGATTAGCCCCTCCTTCCGCCCCAGAAGAGTTTGTAGTCAAATCCTTAGTTCTGGCAATTGAAATAAATGATAACCACAATGAAATGGACCTAAACTCACCGTTTACAATGTATGAGCTAAAAGGTGTACTTTTATCTATTAAAGACTCTGCGCCAGGTGAGGATGGTATCCCATATTCGTTTCTGTCAAAGCTTGATATTGATGGTCTTAACTATTACCTTTCTTTAATTAATAAAGTTATGTTCACGGGACATGTTCCCAGATCCTGGAGAACACAAACTTTGATCTTGTTATTGAAACCAAATAGACTTAGTTCTGATCCATGCTCCTATAGACCAATAGCTTTAGCGTCTGTAATGTCTAAAATAGCTGAACATCTAGTTAAAAACCGTTTAGAATGGTTCCTAGAACATAATAATCTATTATCAGGCACCCAGTTTGGTTTCCGTAAAGGCAAGTGCACTTTTGACAGCCTTGGTATTTTTACCACAGATATTCGACTGGCTTTTTCTAAAAATGAATCTTTGGTAGCTGCCTTTTTAGACATTAACGCGGCATATGATAATGTAAATATTTTTATTCTCAACAAGAAATTGCAACAGCTTAAGGTCCCCAGTTTGTTGGTTAATTTTATTGTAAATATTCTACGCGAACGATATATCAAGTATACTATAGAGCCTAGTGGTAACTCTTTTATTTGTAGAACTGTCTGGAAGGGCTTGCCACAAGGCTCAGTCTTAAGCCCTCTTTTGTACAATGTAGGTATATACATATGATTTAGAATCCTTTGTAAATATATATGCCTCTGTCCTTCAATATGCTGATGATTTACTCCTTTATGTACCAGGGCGTTGCATAGACGACATTGCCGAGTCATTATCTACAGCAATGACATCTCTTAAGACTTGGCTAGATATAAATGGGCTTGATTTGTCTCCACCAAAAAGCTCTATTGTTTTGTTTTCCAGAAAACGGAGTACGCCAACAGTTAATGTTGTTTATAGTGATTCGATTTTGCCAGTCAAAAATCAGGTCAAATTTCTAGGGGTGATATTGGATTCTAAACTTACTGGTCAACCTCATTTTGAGTATGTTCTCTTAAGGTGTGAACGTAATTTAAATATTTTAAGATGTATTTCTGGCGTCTGGTGGGGTGCTCATCCCTTTACAATGAGGCTTCTTTATAATGCTTTGATAAGGAGTGTCATAGATTACGGGATGTTCTTGTTATATCCGGGTAATGTAACTGCATCCAAAAAGATTGATGGCGTTCAGTCCAAAGCGCTCAGGCTCATTACTGGCGCGATGAAATCTAGTCCAATCAACTGTCTACAAGTAGAGTGTTGTGAACCACCTTTACTCTTAAGGCAACAGTATTTAAGTGACAGATATTTTTTCCGGAATATACAGTTAAAAGGTAATCCACTGCTTCTGAAAATAAGAAGGCTTGCTGATGAAGTAGATTCCTCTAGATATTGGGCTCATAAAGATGCGCCATGCCTAGTTAAAAGTTTTAAAAAATATCTGATCTTAGACACACCTACACATCAAAGTTCTTTGTTACCTCTTTATCAATATAGTTATAATACTTTAGTCCTGGAACCGAACATAAAGCTTAATGTAGGAATATGTAAAACTGATTGTCATCAAAATGCAACATTTAATAACATCGTTGATAGTGAATGGTCTGATTGGCATCACATTTTTACGGATGCTTCTAAAAAATCCGACTCTAGTTGTGTAGGCGTTGGGGTTTACCATTCACAATTTCCAATTATTCAAAAAATCAAGTTCCCTCCAGAGTCTTCTGTTTACACAGGTGAATGCTATGGACTTTTTAAAGCTACTCAATATGTTCTCCTCATGAAAATCCCAAAAGCAGTAATTTTTTGCGACTCTCTCAGTTCCCTTCAATCATTAGCAAAGTTTCCCTTCAGGAATCATAAGCAAGCTCAAATAATTTTTGATATTAGAGAATGTTTACACCAGTGTGTGTTGAGGGGTTGTAGCGTTGTTTTTGCGTGGATCCCGAGCCATGTGGGTATTTCCGGTAACGAGAAAGCTGACCAACTAGCGAACGAAGCTGTGCACGACGGTGATATATTTCCCTATTTAAATTATAATAATGATTTAGCTAATATGCCCAAGGTATATCTTTTTGAAGCGTGGAATCGACTTTGGGTCAATAGCACCAAAGGTAAATATTACCGACTGGTGCAAGAGTCCATTCCACGTAAACCATGGTTTAATAAAGTCCACTTTTCTAAAAAATCTACGTCAATTTTATGCAGATTACGTTTGGGTCATGTTTGCACCCCAGCGCATTTATATAAATTTCGTATTGTCGCTGAACCTTTGTGTTCTTGCGGGAATTATGGGGACGTGAACCATGTTTTTTTTTCCTGTATATTGTATGATCATACTGAGTTTTTTGTCCAACTCCAATCCATTTCCATCCCTTTCCCTACTTCCATCCACTGTTTATTGTATTATAATTGTTACGATGTATATAAAATATTAGCAAATTTTATAGAGACTTATAATATTAAAATATGATATTTGTAATTATGTATATAGAATTGTATTGAAATTGAAATGTAAAACCTAATCCTTTCTTTCCTATTCCAAATTCCGTATTGTTATAGTCCTAAATTCCTAATTCTGTTTCCCTAACTTTGTATTTGGCTAAAAGATAACAAAGCCATTATTAAAAAAAATAAAAATAAAATAAAAATATATCCTATAATCTGTGCTTAAAGTCAATTAGTGCCGACCTGTCAGATCGACGTTTTATTATTATTTTACTTAATTTATAGTAATTTCGTTGAAATATTAATATTTTGCCGTGTTTAACTGTTGGACTAGATTATTAAATATGTTTAAATCACAAGTTTTTGATAACCGGACAAAGTACATTGTATTTTCGTGATAGTTTCGGAATGTTTCAAACTAATCATGGACGAAGACGAAGTTTGGGATGATCTCTCCAACATACCTGCGGACCCGCCACTTATGCGTCAGTTATGTGGGAACTGCCAGTAAGTAAGAATAGCCCTATACGTTTACATTTTTATACAATGTAATTACATTGTATAAAAAAGTCTATAACACAAGAGTTTGTTTCCAGAAGGCCGCAGGTGGTGTGTTGGTGTGTCGCCCTGCCCCCTGAGAGATTACATCCCCGGAGCAACATTATCCTCCTGCAACACCCTGCAGAGGAGAAGCGTTGCCTCCGCACCGCCCCTATGTTACAACTGGGCTTATCTGAAAACAAGTGCCTTATTTTCAAAGGAAAAAAGTTTCCACAACCTAGACATGATGCCTTAGAGAATATCCTCAATCAACCCAATACAATACTACTTTATCCTAGCCCAACTGCCATTGATATTAAAGATTTGGTAAATGATAATGACTCGTATAATCTTGTCCTATTAGATGGCACATGGCCTCAGGCTAAAGCCATTTATGCGTCCAGTCCTATTTTGCATAATATGAAACAAGTGAAATTGATAACTAGTAGTGTAAGTAGCTATATTATAAGGACCCAACCAACAGAGGGCTGTTTAAGCACATTAGAAACTGCAGCAGAGGCATTGGCTCAACTCGAAAGAAACCCGAAGTACAGAGAACAATTGATTCAACCTCTACATATGCTTTGCCAATATCAATTAAATAATGGAGCTGTAACCCATCAGTCTAAGGAATTCTTATTGAAGACTAGAACATATCCAAAATTAATTGGAAAACGACTATCTAAACTTCTAAAGTCCACTAATAACAATGCGTCTCAATTAGAATAAGATTCTACTTTAAGTGTTCAATTTGAATAAAGAGTTTATTATATCTACTTGTTTCTTCTTAATTTATGCAAAATTTGAATATCGCCATGACCATATTTCAATGTCTGGTAAGATTCTCAGATTGAGCAGCTGGCCTATTGCCTAACGCACTCTCAAACACAATCGAAGTTTTAATTTTATATGTAGATATGCCTTCAATTTTCAAAATGAAAACGAGAGAAAAGAGGCCATCTGATTGACCAACAAGTCGCGGGCATTTTGGTGCTAGCCGCACTTATAAAAATAATGGGATTATAAAAAAGAGAGCAATAATTTAGCGTATTTTTTATGTGCATGCAAGTGATTCTCGAACGCGATGCGTCGTGTCGTTTCGCGACTTGCATGCACATTGGGTACATAAAAAATTAGTGCAGTCATTGAAGCGAAAAATACGGTCTTACCTCCGAATTTTTTTACTGTGAACCGATTTGCATGAAATTTTGGAATTAGGCTCATCTTACCCTTAACTTCAAAAGTGAAAATGATCTGAACTCCGCCTATTATTTTTAAGGGGTGTAAACAACCCCTTAATGGAAAAATTTACATTGAGCCATTTTATCGCTAGAAAACATGCCTAATAGTAAGTGGTGAAATTGTAAAGTGTTTTCTAACACAATTACCTCATATTAAAATCATTTTCAACCCCTTGAAAATCTTACAACCCTTGCAAACAACCCCTAAATTGAAAAAATCACAAAAAAATACTTTGGTATGACATAAAAAGATGTAAGTAATTATAGAGTAAGTAATATTTTATATTCTCTATAATAATTATCAAATTTTTAACCCCCTTTCAACCCTTGAAAAGTACCCCTTGATAAAAAATTGTTAATTTTTTTTTTTTATAAAATGAAAAAGATTTAAATGTTATTCCACACTCTCGAAAATGATTATCATATTCTTAAGCTTAAAACTACCCCTAAATTAAAACAGTAAATATATATGATTACTGCTACCATTTTACGTATACACCGTGGGCCCGTATAACCCGAGGGATTTTAACCATCGATTTTAGAGCCCAATTGGAGTATATAAAGTAGTATAACATGTACACAGTCCAATAACGCACGATTCCCGAGATTTTTATTATTTAAAAATCAATTCCATAGTTAATTTAATTTGAACTCTGTCACCTTAACCTAAAGCATTATTTACTAAGAAATCGATTAATTAATTTATGTTGTATGTTGATGATAGTGCTACTTACAACATGAATCTTTCTTAGTAAATAATGCTTTAAGCTAAGGTGACAAGAGTTCAAATTAAATTAACTATGGAATTGATTTTTAAATAATAAAAATCTCGGGAATCGTGCGTTATTGGACTACATGTTATACTACTTTATATACTCCAATTGGGCTCTAAAATCGATGGTTAAAATCCCTCGGGTTATACGGGCCCACGGTGTGTAAGTTAGTAACATAAGTTTTTGGACCATAACTCCTTCAATTTTCATGCTATCACAATTTATAAAAAACCATTGTAAAGGTAATTAAGAGAGCTACAACATCCTTCATTGCAATACATAGTAAAAAACCTTTTTCTAAAACGGTGAAGGGTTAAAGGGCTTAAGAGAGGCTGTGATTGCGCTGCCACGCGCTCTTTAAACAATCATATCTCCGTCATCTTTTGTTTAACAGAAAAAACAAAAAAAGCAAATTGTTTGTCAGAAAAATACCTAATTTTTTTATTCCTACGCTTTTATACGTATCTGTCGTCATTTTTGAGATATTATGAAAAAAAGGTGGGTGTTTTAAGAATTTAAAATTTTTCGATTTTTTTAATCGTGACTTTTTTGAAAAATATGTGTCCTGAAGCAGCCAAACTGGGGTGCGTATCTACTCACATAACTTTTTAAGTCCTATTATCGGTAGTCCGAAAATGATTCTTATACCAATTTACATCATAATGATCACTCTTCATACTCTTCATAATTGTTTGTAAGACTAAAGATCAGAACTCATAATAATCTGAATTCATAACGCCAATATTCATGGAACAGTACACTTTTCAAAATTTCTTAATTATCTTACGTGTAGAAAAGGTTAGGTTAGGTTAGGTTAGATTTATAAAAATCCTTAAAAAGTAACAGTTTCTTAAAAACATGCATTATGAGTTGCGATAATTATGACTTAAAAAGTATGAACAAAAAAGTATGAGGAAAAAAAATATGAAGAGTGATTATTATGAATACAAATCGGTAGTAAAACAAAAAATAGGAATAAGAATTTTATGTGAGCCAATATGGACCCGCCAAACTGATACAATCTATCAAACTCTTCATAATAAACTTAATTCTAGGCGGAATACGATTAATTTTAATTTTGGTGGAAATGGCACTTATAAAACCCATTGATTTTAAAGGATAAACATTAGATGCTCCTCTTATTTGCAATACAGCTCACTTATTTTACGTGCAAAAGACTTTTAATAGTGCTCATTTTAAAGCTTATTTCAAGCACTACAAAACCCTTTTTTATTAGAATGCATAAAATGCATCTGCTCGCCGCTAGATGGCATTGACCACATCGATTAAATTTCAGACAATATAAAAACGGCTTTGATCTTTAATATCTAGCTTAATATTCCACTTAGAATACTTTATAAAAAACCGAATTGTTAATTTTTTTACCTGCTACAATTTTGTTTCTTATAAAAATTTCGATAAAACGTATATTTTTGGAGATATTTGCAAAAAACTGATGAAAAACGTGAAAAAATTGTGAATTTTCAATTGCCAATAACTTGAAAAGTATTGGATTTTTCGAAAAACTTTATAGATAATTTTTTGCTTCAAATTAGGCCTTCTATCGATATCCGAGGTTATTTTGAAGAAAAAAACAAACACCCCCGAGAAGTGGTGGCAACCACCCCCAGGGTGGTTGCGGAGTTCAAATCATTTTCACTTTTGAAGTTAAGGGTAAGATGAACCTAATTCCAAAATTGTATGCAATTCGGTTCACAGTAAAAAAATTCGGACCAATAATGCTTCAATGACTGCACTAAATGCACAAGTAGACACGATTCTACGTGCACATCGCTTAAATAGCCTAAAACTAAATTTTGCGTTATTAAATAGAACTGAAATGGTTTTTGATTTATTTAGCTCTTGCAACACTGGTAGACAGATGACAGAAACTGTCAGTTCCTATTGTCTGTCACGTAGTTTTTTCTTTCTTTGCGGTTTTCTGTGCTGTCAGATCGGAAACATGGCTGAGGTTAGGAAATAAATACAAGAAATTAATCCGTTTTTACTAAGATAATCGTGATTTTTATTGCGTTTTAAAGTGCAGTGCATCATTAGCTATCGTTACTTTTTTAGCATCTGTGTTTATTTCACGGTAGTGATCAAGAATGTTTACGTTTTTCAGGTCGACGAAACTCTTAAGAAGAAGCGTACCTTCAGGAAGTTCACCTTCCGAGGGGTTGATCTTGATCAGCTTCTTGATATGCCCAAGTAAGTTACACCTTTAAACCTATCTGCTCTACATAATCGCTCGAAACATAACCTGCAACGAAACAATCGGTAATAATCTCAATTGCAGTTTTAAATTAACCGATATCTATTTACAACGGCATTAGAACTATGTTGACCCGCTACTTTAAGCCTCAGTGTCGATATTCGGTCTTGATTTAATAGTGAAACCTAACCTCGAAACACTTGTTTTCCAGTGAGCAGCTCATGGAGTTGATGCATGCTCGCGCACGCCGGCGATTTGCCCGCGGTCTCAAGCGCAAGCCGATGGCGCTGGTTAAGAAACTGCGCCGCGCGAAGAAGGAGGCTCCCCCAAATGAGAAGCCCGAGATCGTCAAGACACATCTGCGCAACATGATCATTGTCCCCGAGATGGTTGGCTCCATTGTTGGTATTTACAATGGAAAGACTTTCAACCAGGTATGTTTGTTTCTTGTTCTTGTGATGATTGAAGAACTAACTTGTGGATGATGATGTTGTTGTGTGATTATTTAATTGATTATTTTATTATTTTAATGCACTAAATTTAAAATGGTGTTCAAAGGGTCAACTTAATGCTACAAGCATTCTGTACCAGTCAACCTTAAGGTGAAACAGAAATCAAAAAGTATTATATAAATTAAAAGTATTAAAACTATCCTGGAGGTTTGTTGTGATGTGAAAAAGAAAATAAATTTAGCTATAGAAACTAAGGCGCAGTAGAGGTGTGTGATATTGCAAAATAATATAATAATCAAAATTATTTTTACAGCAATTTCAATCCATTAATTTATAAGTAGGGCAGGGATGAATAGCCATGTTTTTTTTTTATGTTAATGCAACCATGGACTTTAATTTGAATGGGGGGTGTGCCTTCATATATTGAAAATGCTTAAATAGCCACAATGTTACTACTCAAATAATTGTTATCCTCGTAACACCAAACATCCTAAATGACATTTGTCACAATGACTTTACTTTAGTTGACGGACACATGATTCGTTTCCAAATCTAACAATTTTTGATGCGGGCCTTACGAGGATACAGTAGTCTATTGTTGCTAACAGATTATACTGTTTGCGAACAGAAGGTTTTAACCAAAATGATACTGCCAATTGAGTAAACTATCAATACTGCTGTAAAGCCGTCATCCAATCACACAATTTTTTACTTTACTTCTGATTTCAATGTAATTGATACCTATTAATTTATTTATAAAGCGGCTTTGTGATGTAACTGGTTTGTTCAAGTAAACCAACTGTTGATTAGTTTAAACTAGGTACATAATAATAAAAAAACTTAGTGCGAGTCAGTCAGACTCATGCATGAAGGGTTTTGCACCATTACCTGTACCGTTGTATAAGACCTATGTGTGTTAAGACACGATACCAGTTACCGTTATCAATATCAAGCAAAAAAACAGCCAAAAAATCACACTTGTTGCATGGGAGTCCCTTTACCATCCCTCAGTCCCATTTTAATTTGTTTTTAGTATTTGTTGTTATAGCAGCCACAGAAATACATCATCTGAGAAAATTTTAACTGTCTAGCTATCACGATTCATGAGACACAGCCTGGTGATAGACAGACAGATGGACAGTGCAGTCTTAGTAATAGGGTCCCGTTTTAACCCTTTGGGTACGGAACCCTAAAAATCATCTGTTTCATAATATTATAAACAAAACATTGAAAAATTGAAATATGTAAGATGAGACACCATGTTTCTTTAATTTACTTGAGAAACTATTTTATGCATATGGCATTATGCTGGAGACTGTGTATATCAAAATTTATAATGGGCTGCTAGTATCTTATGTTGTCAATTGTAACGGGAAAGAGGTTAACAAAACTGCAAACTAATTCACCATTACCGTAATCAATTGCTTTTGAAAATCAAGCAAGGTGTTTTTAATAATTATCTATTATTTATCCATCAATTTATTTATCTACTTGATCAATGCTTTAATGTGTGTTAAGATTAAATAACTATTAGCCCTTGGAGCTTCTGTGACTTTCATACATTTAGAACTAGCTGCCCGCCAGCGGCTTCGCCCCGCTGCAAATTCCCGACCTTCCTGTTGGATTTTTCTATTTTTTCTTACATATAAACCTTACCCTGACAATATCGAACACAACAAAAAAGAAATCAGCCAAATCGGTTCAGCCATTCTCGAGTTATGCGCTTACCAACACATTTTGCGATTCATTTTTTAGGGTTCCGTAGTCTAACTAGGAACCCTTATAGTTTCGCCATGTCCGTCCGTCCGTCCGTCCCCAGTCTAGCTCAGAGACTCATAGTACTAGAAAGCTGTAATTTAGCATGAATATACATATTAGTCACGCCAACAAAGTGGTAAAATAAAATAATGAAAAATATTTTTTTTTAATGCACCTCCCCTACACGTAACGTGGGGATGCCTTTTTTTTTTTTTCTTGCCTACCCCATAGTGTGGGGTGTCGTTGGATAGGTCTTTCAAAAATATTGCGGGTTTATGAAAACAATTTTTCGATTAAGGGATCCGTTTATGAAATATTAAGCTTTAAAGCGCTATTTTTTGTTAGAGTCAAGTGTCCCCCCCCCCTACAGCCAAAACTACAAGTACTAAAAATCTGAAAAAAATCTTAAACGAAAGCGCATATAACGAATTTTAAAGGAAAACTATCACGGCTAAGTAGACATGATTAGTTCCTGAGATACAGGCGACTAAAGTGTTTATACCTATCAAAATCGCCTATGATAACTTTGATAGAAAAATTTGTTAACGGGGCGTGCGGGACGCGCGGGGGGAGTCAAACTGTCCAAGCAACAAATCGAGCGACAGCCGCGCTCATAAGCGCGAGCGCCTAGGTGCTGTTTGGACGTGCCCCGAAATGCTACCTACAAGTTTGCGATTTGCGATCTGAAAGTTTACAAATAATCGATTAGATTATTGATTTGAGTCGAGTATCGTTTGGAAAACTTATAATTCTATTTACTGGCCCTTGTTTTTTTTTCAATTTCTATTAATTACTTTATAAAAGATTAAATTTTTATTGTAATTTAAAGTCGGTTTGAAGCAGTTTAGATACCTAACTACCTACATAGGTAGGTATACTGATCTCACACTTAAAAGCTTGGCTCTTGTTTGAGATATTATACTTATACGAATTTATAAGAAAAAGAATCATTACTTAGTAGACTTAATTAGTTCCTGAGATACAGGCGACTAACGGGTTTATACCTACTAAAAATCATCTAAGACAGCGCCAAATAACTTTAAATAGAAAATTGGTTCATACATGTTGATTTTTGAGATAGTTTTTTGTGTTTGTCGTTACGGCTTCGGAACCCTACACTGAGCATGGTCCGACATGCTCTTGCCCGGTTTTATATTATAGAAGATAGCACATGTGGCAATAACGACGCCGTTGCTACCATCGTCCGAGAGGTTAATTATGTTTTTTAAACAAAAACATTTGATAGAAACTTGAGGGTATGTTTTTTATCGAGCAGTACTAATTTGTTTATATTTTTGTCCATTTGACTAGGACTAAATAATACAACATGGAAAAGAAGCTCGGGTACTTATTCTAGCACTTATAAGTTGGATATGGGGCACCTACCTTGTACAAAAGTTTTCTATCATTTCATCAGGACACTTAGAAGGGTTATTAAGAAACAAACCAATCAAACCATTGCCTTTCAAATGAAGTAGCCAATGGAGAATATAAAAAAAAACCTGTTTGAACTTTGTCGGCTGAATATCCATTTAACCTTTTCAATGCCATGTCAAATACAAAAGGCACTTCTCGCCAACTAAAATCCAGAGCTAATTTCAACCTTACGTCATCGCATCATTGATATATTTACTGTTGCAACTGTAATGGAATTGTCCAATGGCATTTAATCATCAATGGCATTCAAAAAGTGTGCAGTTTTTAGGGCATTTTACGGTTTTTTAATTCATAATACAAGACTAGCAGGTGAAGACTAAACACAGTATATCTGCTACTGGTTTCTAACGGTATATACAAATATTTGACTATTATTTTTAATATTAAGAGCATGAATCGCATGTCTGTGTGCCACATAGACACATATTTTTGTGGACCTTGTGAGATGGAAATGTGACTTAACTCGTAATAAAAAAGCGTATAAAATTTACTACACTTAAACCCTTTTTCACATGATCCTCATGAGACTATATGTTTCGATAGCAATAGGGTTTCGATTCGCTTGATTTATAATAAAACTATTTTTGACGTGTGGTCACAGCGACTGTTTATTTGCAACTAACTAACATTAAAACATTACTGTCCTTATACTAATAAATTCATGTGTGCGTGAGCCGTACGATCTATGACCTACAAAAAACCTAATCCAGGCACTCCACGGACGGAGCCACAGCGTTGCTTGGATTGAAATAAATGGACAACTACTATTCTAAACATGCACCCCACCAAAAAATACATTTTTTTATTACAGATGTCAGCTAAGAAGGCTGCTAAGGTGGGCTTACTATAGATCAGCTGCTAATCTGCTTAAATATTAAAGGTTCTTACTATTTTACAAACATAAAAAGTAAGAACAATAACTATACCTACTCTCACAAATACATTCTCACGATATAGGTATTGTCTACGTAAATATAAGAGCAAGCATAATCAGTAATAAAATATATTTACGAATTATTATTTAACATTATCCTCACAACTCTCACACCCAAACATACATTGCCGTTAAGTCTTAAACCAGAAATTAATAAAAAATTCGGCAAAGAATTGTAAACAATCGATACATCAGGGGCCTATTGCATAATAAAGTACAAGCTAATACTATTAGTGATTTTGGTTGTAACTTGTACTTTTATGTTGCATAATAAAATACGAGGGATAAATATACAAGTGAATAAGTACAAGCTAATAATATTAGTGATTTTGGTTGTAACTTGTAAATTATTGTTGCATAATAAAATACAAGTTATAAAATACAAGTCAAAAAGTATTAGCCCTAATAACTAATATTATATGTAAATTTTATTAGTTTTGGTTGCAATACGAGTCTAAAAATTCAAATTATTAGTTGTAACTTGTATTTATTACTACTTACCTAAGGACCACGGTAATTTTGAATTACAAGTGATTTAGTTAAAGCCTAATCAACGAAAAATGTTTAATATTTTGCATTTATCCGACGATGACGATGATCAATATCTAGTAACCCGACACCAAAAGGTATATAAGGACAGGATCAACTTCACTTTTGAAAATAGTGCACACTTTTACGAAATGTTTCGAATGAAACCTATTAAAGCCGAACGTGTGCTGCAAGCAATTTCAAGCGACATTAAGTTGAAAAAAAAAGGTGGTGCTCTTTCTCCGAAACAGCAATTATGTACTACACTTCATTGGCTTGGAACTGGATGCCAATATTATTCTGTTGGTGCAGGTCATGGCGTTGACAAGTCTACAGTTTGTCGAACTGTTCATCGCGTTATTAACGCTATTAATAGAAGGTTATTTCCATCGATAATTATATGGCCACACCGAATGGAAGACGTAGTGCAAGAGTTCTATGAGTTATATAATTTCCCGAATGTAATTGGTATAATTGATGGAACACTCATACCAATAGACGCACCAACTACTAACGAACCAGCATTCGTAGACAGAAAAGGAGGCCATTCGATCAATTGTATGATGGTATGTGGACCACAATATCAATTTTTTTATGTAAGTGCCAATTGGCCGGGTAGTGTGCACGATGCACGAGTTCTAAGAAGGAGTAGTCTCTACAGTGCAATGGAACAAGAAAACATATTTCCAAATGGCGTTATACTTGGAGACTCGGGTTACCCTCTAAAAACGTGGCTAATGACACCGTTACACAACGACCCAAATAGCGAGGGTGAAAGACGCTACAACCGAAGACTCAAAGCAACAAGGCAGATTATAGAGTGTTCCTTTGGAATATTAAAGGAAAAATTTCCCTGCCTGAATCATCTAAGAGTCAACCCAAAATTTGCAGCAAATATCGTTGTCTGCTGTGCAACTTTGTGCAACATTGCCCGGGAAGGTGAAGATTTGGAATCATTCACTCCACCAGTGGAACAAGAAAATCATCGAAATGTAAATGATGAGGCTCCTGCATTGAGTGCACTTCGACGCCAACAAGAAATAATACAGTCTATGTCATCATAAATACTTTTAATACTAAATCTTGTTAAAATTAAGATGTAGGTCAAGTTGTTTGAAACTTATTAAATATATAAATAATCACTATGGCTTATACTATGGGTAGCTAGGGTGACGGAACCAGTAATGGACGAGGACCAATGATGGACACTTGATTCTTATTTTACGGAACATAAGGGTTATTCATTTGTTTTGCAACAATCAATTTAGGACCATATGAAATTTGAATTAAGAGTGAAGTGTCCATTACTGGTGCCTGTCAGATAAAAGTGTCCATCATTGGTATCGTCACCCTACTATACAATGACAAACATACTTATATAGATAAAAAATTCATGCTCATCATTCTCATCAAACAAATATTTGACCTTACCGGGGATCGAACCCGGGACCACTAGCTTTGCAGGCAGGGTCATGATAGACTAGGCTAACTGCGTCGTCATACGATTGGATTTACTATATGGCTAACATGACATCGTAAGAAAATACCTAAATTAGCTCTTAAATACATAAATTAAATCCAATCATTATGAAGTTTAAAAAATTTGACTTACAACTAATTGTACGATTTTCTAGTGAGTCAGGCTTTTAATTTGTTGATGTCTAGCTATATGTCATCAATGTACTATTTATTAGCTAACTTTTTAAGGAAAAAACATTTATTTTCTTAACTTTTAATAATAAAGAAATTTGAACAATCGATGAAATTCATTGTTTTTATTGCTAAAGTACACAAATTAATTATTAGAAACGTCAATATTGTGACTATTCCTGATCTGTATACGCGGTATCCGTATTATTTTGATTATCGGATGTAGATTCTGGAATAAACACAGCTAGTGTAAATTGCTCCAAATTACTTGTAAACTTGGATCTTGGGAGCCCATACCGTAATTCCAAATCCAAAATTTTTAAATCTTTTAGGTAATTATCTCGTTCAACATTTTTTATTTGTAGATCTTTTAATATGTTTTCTTTCTCCAAAATATCTAACGTTAATTTCATTTTTTTTTGTAATAAATCTTTGTTTTCGTTTATTCCTTCTCTTCCTTTCCAGTCCCTTTTTAAAATGTTGTTATTATTTTGTTTAAGTTCGGAATTGTTTAATGTCTCGAACGTATTATCTACTGTCTCTTGTAGGGTTTCTTGTATCTTTTGCTCAGAATCTAGGTTCAATTCAATTTGCAGATGCTCATCCACGCCTAGACCTTCTAAAACTGGTGACTCTTTTCCGAGTATATCATAAACGAGAACATCAATTTCATTTTCTTTACAGTCGGGCCCTCCGCCAGAGCCTGTTTTTTTAGCATTATCTCGTTTCTCCTATAACAAAAGATTAGTCAACTTTAAAAACCCGGCTGCTTATTTTTATATACCTAGACGACAATTGCATAACAGTTTTTATGATATAGCCTGTATATGTTAGTTTTTTTAATCAAAGTATCCCTTGCGACGCTTTGCCGAATTTAACGACCCTATTTGCATCGAAATCGTACCACCAGACCAGCCTCTACGAGTGAACTAAGAACGTTAAAAAACTACCTCATTAAATCAATAAAACATTACACTCCTCTTTTAGAAGTCGAGTAAAAATATGATATGATATAAATATAGTTGTTGTAAAAAATGTATATTGTTTATAAATTAACATACAGGCTAAACAAAACTTATATGTATAATATACACCTACATACCTACACCTATTGTTGAATAATAAGTAATAATGGTAATTGCACGCTTAGAAGACAAGTTGTAGGTACTTACCACGGATAATTTTCTCACATTTGCCCACCAAACATCACGAACATACGCCCAATTCTTATTTTCTTTGATAATCCCCAAGCTTTGGGCATATGCACCGATATTTCTCCAGGCGTTACTGCGAATATCTTTAGTGACCTTTGTTGAAAAGGGACCGAACAAGACATCTTTCTGCTCCTTAATTTTACTTAAGATGCACATTTTCAATTTTCTTTGTTCTTCTCGCTTACCACCCATTTTCGAAGTTAGAAATTTCAGATAAAGTTTTACGTTGACGTTTACTGTTCCCGCCAATATTTATTTTTTAATTGCAATGTCCACAGATGGGCAAAGGTTTACCTCACTCAGCCAACTTGTTTACTTGTAATTTTGTGTTTTGCTGATAATATTAGTACACTTATTACAAGTTAGTAAAAATACATTATGCAACAAAATTTATTAGTACTTGTAAATAATGATGAATTTACTTGTAACTTTCACGATATTATTAGAAATTTATGCAACACAATTTTCTAATATAATTAGTGAAAACACAAAATAATTATGCAACACAAAATAACGCAGCTTGTAAATTTTTAACCAGTAACTTGTATTAGTTTCTAATTTTATTAGTCTAATTATGCAATAGGCCCCTGGTATTCTTATTCTATCATGCAATCATGCAATAAAATAATCAGTCTGTGTTCGTATTGACCGGCATCTCACACAGCTTGGAAACCGACCGTTTAGTGACAGCACCACGACACCGCACACTGTACACGCGGGTGACGCCGTCCTGGCCGGGGTGCTTAGCCACGACGCGACCGAGCGACCACTTTCCAGGCGGCAGCTGCTCGTCTTTCAGCAACACGATATCTCCGATGTCGTATTCTTTTACGCGTTTTAGCCACTTTGGTCTCTCTTGGAGTCTAGACAGATATTCGTCTTGCCACCTATGCCAGAAATCTCTTACAAGTTTTTGAGTGTGTTGCCAGCGTGACAATCTGTTTATGGTAATTTCGCGCAAATCGGGACTCGGAATAGTGACCGGTGCTTCCCCAATCAGAAAATGCCCGGGTGTCAATGGTTCAACGTCGGTCGCCGAAACATCAAGGGGAATTAAAGGACGAGAATTCAAGCATGCCTCGATTTCACATAAAGTGGTGGTCATTTCTTCAAATGTCAAGGCCGCAGTAAGTACTCTTTTCAGGTGATACTTGATGGATTTGACACCCGCTTCCCAAAGACCTCCGAAGTTAGGGCTATACGGCGGGATAAAGTGCCATTGAGTTCCTTCTCCTACCAGCGTATCAGCAAGACGACCGGGTAGTTGTAGGTTCGCCGCGGTCCAGGCTGCAGCCAACTCTTTATTTGCTGCTATGAAGTTGCGTCCCTGATCACTCCACAAATGTGTGCATCTACCTCTTCGGGCCACAAAGCGATGAAAAGCTCCAATAAAGGATTCTGAGCTAAGATCGCCCACCAGTTCCAGGTGCACGCATTTGACGGCCATACATATAAAAATAGCAATGTAGGCTTTATTTGATTTAGCTCCTCTTCCTCGAGACATAAGAACTTGCAAAGGACCCGCGAAATCGACTCCGCTGTGCAGAAACGGTCTGGCTTCGGTTATGCGAACCTTTGGTAAGTCACCCATAATCTGATTCCTTGATACGGCCCTCTGTCTCGCACAAATGAGGCATTTGTGGATGTAAGCCTTTATGGCACTCTTTGCCTTGATAATCCAGTACTTCGATCGTAAATAACTCAGCATCAGCGGCATATTTCCGTGCAGGGTTTTCTTATGGGCGTGAGCCGTGATTAATGACGTCAGCTTATTCCGAGTGCCGAGAATGATTGGATGTTTCTTTTCTTCCGGTAATTCCGAATTGTTCAATCTTCCGCCCACTCTAAGGATATTCTGCTCGTCAAGGTAAGGATTTAATGACTTCAGATCACTATTTTTCTTTACGTATTCCCTTTTCTTCAATTGATCTATCTCGACACCATATTCTCTAGCTTGAACAATTTTCACGCATCTCATTAAAGCATCTTCCAATTCTGCTGTGGTTATCTCCGCATCAAGGGTTTCGGGAGATTTCTTACTATTTATAAACCGTAGGGTGTACACGATTGTAGTGAGCAACTCGGGTAATGTGTCGAAATTTTCAAGGTTAAACCCACTTGTTTTTGTTTCTAGTTGTAAGTTTACTTGTAATGTTTTCCTTTTTTCTAATTCTGTTTGCTTTCTTTCAGGTCTTTTATAAGGAATATCATCGGTTTGCAGCCACTTTGGGCCCTTCCACCAGATATCATGTTGTATCAGTGATTGCAGGGACGTACCTCGGCTTGCTACGTCAGCTGGGTTGTCTTCGGAGGTGACATGATACCACCTTTGATTACCGATATTATCTAAGATCTCTACTACTCGGTTACTTACAAATACATTCCATCTTCCAGGATCTCCAAAAAGCCATGACAGAACTACGGATGAATCCGTCCAAGCGTATATTTGAGAGTCAGGTATTCTCATAGCTTCGCCAACTTGTTTAAGCAGCCTTGATAGAAGCACAGCTGCACATAGCTCCAGCCGTGGAAGAGACACAGGTTTAACTGGGGCAACACGTGTCTTAGCTGCTATCATCTCTGTTTTTATCACTCCGTCGCCTATCTTTACTCTTATATAAGCTACTGCTCCATAAGCTTTCGTGGAAGCATCGCTAAACCCATGAATAGTAGCTGTGGGAATATTGTGTTCGTCAGTATTTAACCATCTCGTTATTCTTACTTGCTTTAGAACATGTAAGTTCTGATGTAAATTAATCCATTCTTTTTCCACTTCAGATCCCACTTCTTCATCCCATCCAACACCTTGAAGCCATAACGTTTGCATCAATATTTTGGCAGGTAATATCGCAGGTGCGAGCCATCCAAGAGGGTCAAATAGTTTTTGAATCTGGGCTAAAATATTCCGCTTGGTGATTGTTGCAGGTATCGCAGGTAAGTCAAGAGTGTAACGAAATATGTCTTCGCCTACGTCCCAGGATAATCCCAGAGCTTGAATCGTGCCATCCAACTTAATCTCCATGCTCACTCGTGAACTTCTTTGTGTGGGTTCTATTTGTTCCAAAAACTTCAGATCGTTAGACGTCCATTTTTGTAATACAAAACCTCCTCCCTTTAATATAGCTTGTATTTCATTTGCCTTCTTAATTGCATCGTCGCTCGTATCACACCCAGACATCAGATCGTCCATATAAAAATCTTCTTTGATGGTTTGCGCTGCTGTAAGATGATTTCTGCCTTCATTTTCGGCCGTCTTGTGAAGAGTTTTTACCGCCAAATAAGGTGCAGAGGCCGTCCCGAAGGTAACTCGTAAAATGCGATAGTCTTTAATTTCCTCTTCTGGATTATTGCGCCACAGCAGGCGCTGATAATCAGTGTCTCGTGGCGTTACCAATATCTGTCGGTACATTTTTTCGATGTCCGCCACAAAGCACACCCTTTTCATTCTCCAACGCATGATAATATTTTTCAAGTCTTCTTGTAATTGAGGCCCCACCAACAAATCGTCGTTAAGTGATTTATGGTTAGAACCCTTGGCTGACGCGTCAAACACTACTCGGACTTTAGTTGTCTCTTTCTCTTCCTTTATTATGGCATGGTGAGGTAAGTAGACCGCAGGAGCATTTAATTCGTCTTCAGGAACTTCTTCCATATGATTCATATTTATATATTCATGTATCACCTTAGAATATTCTTTTTTCAGATCAGGTTTTTTCTCAAAGCGACGTTCCAGCTGATTAAGCCTTTTCAAAGCTATAAGTCTCGTTTCGCCTTGTGTTACTTGAGGTGGATCTGTTTTCATAGGTAATTTGACAATGTATCTCCCGTCATCCGTCCTGGAGTGCGTGATTTCATACATTTCTTCACAGGCTCGTTCGTCAGCGGTGTGGGTTCGATGACGTGGCCCTTCTAACTCCCACATGTTCTTTAACATATTGTCCAGGTCTAGATGGTGATGCATGGTTACTAATGCTTCTTTTTCGCTTGATTGTTCTTCGTATACGCTTCCGAATAGAATCCATCCCAAGCTGGTAGCTTGAGCGCATGGGGAGCCTGGTGGACCCTTGATTATTTGATCTTTCAAGATATGAGCGCAAACCTCTACGCCCAGCAGCATATCGATTCTCCCTGGCCGATCATAGTGGGGATCTGCCAGGACGAGGCCTTTTAAATGTGACCAAGTGCTTGGACCTTCAATTAATGGTATTGGTTTGGATGGTAGTAACGTTGTTAGACGCGTAGGCATGACGTACATCTTAACATTGAGGTTGAACTTATTATCACATCTTGAAAGAACCTCCAATTGTACTGCATGACTAACAGTTGCTTCACTGCCACCAACGCCGGTAATTTTGCCATTTACCGGTTCTCTTTTGACTTTGAATAGTTGAGTTGCCCTTTCACTGATAAATGTCGCTTGTGACCCTTGATCCACCAACGCTCGCAGCAGCGTCACGTGACCGTAAGTATCTTTTACTGGTACCAACGCCGTAGCCAATAAAGCTGTAGACTTTTTTGCCACAAAGTTTACAACTACCTCTTCTTCAAGTTTCTCATCATCGGCTAATTGGATCTCTTCTACATTTGTATGAGCAGCTACATCTGGTGACTGTTTACCGCAATCGGACTCAGATGTTTCCCCTTTCCAGTTGGTTTGATGTAAAAGTGAATGATGCCTGCGGTGACAAACCCTACAGGAGCCCCGTTGTTTGCAGTACTGTACAAGATGACCTGGCAGTAGGCAGTTGTAACATAATCCCTGAGTTTTCACATATTCACTTCTCTTAGCTGGACCCAATTTCCCAAATTGTTTGCAATGGTACAACGCGTGAAGATCTTGACAGAAATTGCAAAGCCTTTCTCCCGTAGTACTAACGTGAAATGATCTTTCCTTAGTTAACCTCGGGGTGGACGATGATGCTGACGTTAGCTCCAGGTTGTGTATTCTATCTTCAAAGAACTTAAATAGCTCTTCCAAGGTGGGTAAGTCTCCGTCACACTCTTTACTAACGTGGTCTTCCCATTGTTTGTGACACTCGGGATCCACTCTTTGCATTACCAAAAATATAAGCATCGTGTCCCAGGTTTTGGTCTCGATCGTCATACCTTCCAGTCCGTGCAAACATTCTTTCATGTTGTCAATGAAAAGTTTTAATTGAACAGAGGACTGACTTTGAACCTTCTTTGTTGATAAAAGCCTTTTAAGAATCGCGTTTACAATAAGACGTTTATGACTGTACCGTTTTTTCAAGGTGTCCCACGCTGGCAAATAATTCTTTTCTATGACTTGGTAATGTTTTAAAGTGGTGCTAGCTTCGCCTATTAAACAAGACTTAAGGTAATGAAAGCGTTGTACGTCACTTAATGATTTGTTGTTGTGAATTATTGACGTAAATATATCTTCAAAGGCTTGCCACTCTTCATAAACACCAGAAAATTGTGGTAATTCTATTTTAGGTAGCTTTACTTCAGCGGTAATCTTATTTTCTCGACTCATCGAAGCATCAAGTAACATAGCTGGCGAAGTAGTAGATGTATTTAGTTCCAATATGTCAAGCAGAACGGTTTTTGTATCTAAGTAAGTTTCTTCACATTGTTCATAGTAATTTTTAGCAAAATATAACAAACTAGCTCTTTGTTCTTTGTTTGTAATCTGCCTTAAAACCGTATGTGATCTTTTAAAAGATTCCCAATATTCATCCATGTATTGCAGGCGCACTTTTACGTAACCTACTGTTAACCTCTCTTTAGGACATTTTTTGAAATTCACTCCTACTTTCTTAATGCAGCTGTAAGTTTCTTCTAATTGCACTGTAACATCTTCTATTGTTGGGGTAGCCATGATTGTCCAACTCCAATCCGTTACAAGTCCAAAAACACCAGAGAAATTCACCAAAGAAAGTTACTTGCACGATATTATTTGTTAAGTTAAGTCGAACAGTTAGCAGGTAAACACGATTACGTAACACTCGCTCAGGCACTCGGGCGTTCGCCGGCCGGCGTTATTTTCCTTGTTCCATCTTGGTTCGATTAAGGACCATGTTTCGATAGCAATAGGGTTTCGATTCGCTTGATTTATAATAAAACTATTTTTGACGTGTGGTCACAGCGACTGTTTATTTGCAACTAACTAACATTAAAACATTACTGTCCTTATACTAATAAATTCATGTGTGCGTGAGCCGTACGATCTATGACCTACAAAAAACCTAATCCAGGCACTCCACGGACGGAGCCACAGCGTTGCTTGGATTGAAATAAATGGACAACTACTATTCTAAACACTATACTTTTTACACAAGGACCCTATTTTTTAAGTTGTTTGTTAACACGTTCCCTGTCCGGGTGCCCCCACCAATGTGGGGCATGAAGCTTTTTTTCAGGAGTCCGTGCCTCCACTATGGGGCCACATCCCCATACTAAATACACAAGTTGGACGTGTGACATTGTCAGATCGTTTTGTATGGGGACAGTGAACGTGTTAAAAGTAGCTGAACAATTTTGTACCATGTCGCTTCAACACCTTTGACATATTAGTGCAGCTGTAGTTCTAACATGACGTTAACGTGACAAAGCACTCTTGAACTCTTTAGGTGGTTATAAAAAGTGCTAAACCTTTTTTTCATTTCGTTACAGGTTGAAATCAAGCCTGAGATGATCGGCCACTACCTGGGCGAGTTCTCCGTGACGTACAAGCCTGTAAAGCACGGTAGGCCCGGTATCGGTGCCACACACAGCTCCCGGTTCATCCCGCTCAAGTAGAGTGGCTCCCTTCTAGGTTAAGTGGAAAAATGTACAACGGATTACATTAAAGTATCTATTGTGCTCATTGATGGATTTTATTGGTTTCCCGCAGCTCTTGTATTGTATAGGAGGACGAAAAAGTAAAGAATGCAAATGAAAGACTTGCCCAGGCGACTATGGCAGATGTCAATGTTACATTGCAAAATGAATCATAACGTAGCACTGCGCTATTGGGCTATTTTAAACCAGTCTTTCATATGCATTTATATCCAGCATTTATCGTCTGTTTAAAAAGGTATGACAATCATGAACTCTTATTCATAAATGGAAAATACCTCGACACATCTCAAGATGATGGTTTGTCATTGAACATTGAACAAACATTTTCTGCGCTGCGCTTCGCAGTATGTGCGCCAGTCCTTACAGTGATCAACTTAAATTGTTGAAGCATTGTGGAACCCTGTCAACGACAATAGTGGTGAGTCGCGAGCACATCGCGAGGAATAAATTGCAATTACCCTTTAGAACGCCATGGACGGAAGAGACTAGAGTGTGAGGGACTGAAGGACGAATTTTGTATTTGACGTAAGGCATTCAAAAGGTTCGATTAGGTTTTTGCGCAGGGTTCTACAGTGGCTTAACAACCATTGGTAGTGACAAAGCCTACAAAGCGAGCGGTCCCGGGTTCGATTCCTGATTCTGGGATGTTTTCTCTTTAAGCATGTTTTTCTCTATATACGTATGTTATCGGTATCTTGTACCTACCCGTTGTACAGTAGAGTTCATAAATATGTATACACTAGTATCTCCTCTATTTTATATCATGTTCAAACTGCCATGTACGAATTTATGAAATTACTAGAGCTTAGATTCTCCCGTATTTATAATTTATTTATTGATATACAACTCACAATTTCACGGCAATATGTAGCCGGAAACTGGGCATCCTGCCTACAATATAGTTCCTGGCTATAATTTGCCGTGAAAAATTAAATAGTTTTTTTTTCAGATCTCTGTATTCTTTTGTAATAAAACCTTTTCTTGCTGCCCTTTTAGCACGCAAACTTCTCTTAATAACGTATCGCCCAGGAAAAAATGCTATAATACGAGGGCTGCCTTTTAAGTTGTGTCGTTTGGAAAAACTAAAGACAATTTAAGTGTTAAATGGTATTTATTGTTTTTCAAAGTAATCACCGTGATATGTAATACACTTTTTCATTCGATCGAACCAGTTTTCGGAACACTTATTCCAGTCCGAAGTCGGGGTCTCCAAAATGGCCGTTTTGTATGCCTCAACGGCTTCTTCAGGCGTCTGGTACCGTTGACCACGAAGTCGTTGCTTGATTTTTGGAAAAGTAAAAAAATCGTTAGGGCTTAAGTCTGGACTGTGCGGCGGGTGTTCCAGAATTTCGACGTTTTGCTCTTTTAAAAACGCAATTGTTTGCCGGGCGGTGTGCGAGCTCGCATTATCGTGATGCAGTCTTATACGACGTCTTGGGTTATTTTTTCGAAACTCGCCGATGACTTCTGGTAAACAGACAGTGGTATACCAGTCAGCATTAACCGTTTTACGATCCTCGAGCACGATGTTGGCCACGTGGCCACTTTTCGCCACAAACGTGGCGACTATTTTTTTCGAAATGCTCCGTGAGCGTATTACTTTGGTCGGTTTTGGCTCATCTTGGAACACCCAAACAGTCGACTGCTGTTTAGAATCGGGTTCGTAGGCATATATCCAAGATTCGTCACCACTGATAATGTCGTAAACATGTTTCGAGTTTCCTCGGTTGAATTGCCGCAGAGTTTTGCGACACCATCGAACGCGAGCCGTTTTTTGGTCTTCACTGAGTAAATGTGGTATCCAGCGAGAGATCAACTTTTTTACGCCTAAGATATCATGCAAAATACTGTGAACACTGGTCCCTGAAATACTTAAGGAAGCTTCTATCTCACGGTATGTCGCATGGCGATCTTCGACGATCAGTTGCCGTACAGCATCAATGTTCTCCTGGGTTACGGCTGTTTTTGGTCGACCTTCACGATGTCTATCACCAAGACTAGAGCAACAACGTTGAAATTCTAAATACCAGCGTTCCACAGTCCGGAGGCATGGTGCTTTATCATTGAAAACCGTAGTCAACTCTTCGAAGCACTGAAGTCGCGTTAAGCCCCTTTTGAAGTTGTAAAAAAATATCGCACGTAAATTTTCCTTCGAAATTTCCATTTTCACAACTGACTTGTCAACTTTGAACGAGCGCTGTACTAAAACGGTTGGGCCGATTTCGAGTCATTCTTTTGTTTTCGAATTCTAATTTCAAATATTTTAAGATGACACTAGTTCTTTTTTATGCAATCACGGAAGGCTTGCAAACGACAGAACTTAAAAGGCAGCCCTCGTAGTGCAGATGGCGTCTCCATTAATTCCATCCATTTATAGGGTTTTTTTGTGTTTCCACGCCCCCTATTGGTTTTTTCGTGACAAAAAACAAACTTACATTAATTTAACAACATCGACCGACGATGTCTCGTTGTGATACTAACAAACAAACAAGTAAATCTTTCCTCTTCATAATATTAGTGTAGATTTCAAAGAGCGGAATTCTTCATAGCAAAAATCATACTGTCAGAGGGATTGACCTAACTGTTTTATCGACTTATCGATGTTACGGAATAATATCGCATTAGGTATCCATAATCAACTTAAAAGATTATTCTGTAACATTTGACCTCTTTGATAAGCAACTTGCATCTCCATATTAAAGTAAATCATGTCAGCGTCACATATGTCATTTATGTCACTTGACTTGTTATGAGTGATTTCCGTGCCGTGCTACTAAAATGGTTAATCCTAAAAGAAAAACAATAAAAAAATGGATATAGAAAATAAAGATTAAGATTTCTTTTATATAGAAAATTTAAAAAAAAGTATTTTCTGTTTTATTCTTTACTATTATACTAAAATACAGTGGCGGCCAGCTAATTAGGGACACCGTTAATTTGTTTGTATGTATATCCAAAAGCCTAATATTTACCAAAGACAAATATTTATCGATAAGTCGATAAAACAGTTAGGTCAATCCCTCTGACAGTTTGATTTTTGCTATGAAGAATTCCGCTCTTTGGTAGATTTACACATAAAATCTTAGTTCGAAAATTTAATGTATCCCCCTGTGCCATCTTTCTAACTTCCCTTAGGGAGGCACCACTGGTTGGGACACCCTGATGTAACACATTCGTTTCGGTCGTGTTCTAACTCGATTCATCAGAATCCATCTGGTTGCCGCTTAGGCTGGAAATTACTGGTCCTTATATTTGATGTAGACTAGCGGAATATGGTAATTTGAATCTAAATGACTAGGAGATTAACACACTGTGTGCCATACATACATACCTTCACGCTCTTATTCCCAGAGTTACTAAAAACTCTAAAAACTTGATAATAATTCTGTAACCACATTTTGCACAATTAGGCTAAGATGCTTACCGTGCATTAGTGACAGGTTGCAAGCCCAGCGCCTAACAGTACTACACAGCCTATATTCTCTTAGTCGTCTCTTAC
This sequence comes from Acleris laterana, assembly GCA_963966035.1. Lineage (NCBI taxonomy): Eukaryota > Metazoa > Arthropoda > Insecta > Lepidoptera > Tortricidae > Acleris > Acleris laterana. The sequence goes on from OZ014455.1 coordinate 13,258,714, forward strand.
GACATCCACGGGAGGACATGGAGCGGCACTATTCTAACCCGGCACCACACAGAACTCTAGTGCCGTTCTCGAGAATTCTCGGGAACGACGCTTCTTTTGTATTTAGAATGTCGAGAATTCTCCAAAATTCTCGAGAATTCTCGAGAACGGCACATCACTACACAGAACCCAGAACAGCGCCACACTCGCTGATTTCCATACAAAATGGACCCTATATCGAGTCCTTAGCGGTGAATGTGTTAACCCGATGGTAAGATAACAGACTTTGTGAGATAAAAGTTAAACGTAAGTACACTTGCTATACCAAATTGGTTTCTATAGTGCAATTTTGTTGACTAATTTTCATTGGTCGATGAAGACCCTTCAATGGTCGGGTGAACACTTTTATTCCTTGGCTGGCCCGTACAAGAATTCAGTCGCATATTCACAGCAATCAACTGCCAATGGACCGACCAATGGAGATGAACAAAGGTATTTCCGACCATAGAAGGTTTTTTTTATGAACAAGTTCTTTGACGACCTCTACCTACCTACCTTCTATACCTGTCTTATATAGGTCGCTGAATACAGGTAGTTCGTCGCTCTAACACACAGATTAGTACAGCAGTTCAAACATGACGTTAAAGTGATAAAGCACTACAACTACGGACGACTACACTGCCTTCCTAAACCAATAAACAGTATCTTAGATTCATTTGCTAAAGTAGATTCAAACCTCTCTTAGTAATAAGGTTGTGATTGCTACAGGCGTTTCATCACTACATAGTATAAAACAAAGTCGCTTTCCGCTGTCTGTCCCTATGTATGCAGATCTTTAAAACTACGCAACGGATTTTAATGCGGTTTTTATTAATAGATAGAGTGTTTCAAGAGGAAGGTTTTTATGTATAATAAATCCTGTTTCATGTACGGGTGTTACAGAAAACTCACATAAACCGAAGCGAAGCGAAGGCGGGTCGCTAGTTTGTGATATATGCTATTTGGACCATCAGGACAGTACCTACTAAACTACCAACGGCATAAGGCATTTATTCTACTTACATTGTTTGGTCCCATCTTGCTTCCACATTGCATCTTTCCTAGTGGAATCCTTCACACAAACATTTGCCTAGACCTGAACCCGAACCTGACACCGCTAACTTGATAGGCAGGGTCACCTTTCAACTAGTATAACCGTCTGTCGTATGAGTTGAGCCAGCCTGTCATTGATGCGTTTAGTCTTTAGCACGCTTAAATAGGACCCTCGGTGTGCGACTACTGTTCAAACTTTATTTCCTAACCGTCGGGAAACCAGCTCAACGGACATCGAAAATTGACAATTTGATCCGTTTGATCACTGGATGTCATGGACCTTAATTAAATGGCAATTAGACAGTTGTCGCGAGGCCGGGCGCGTAATAGTTGCGGGGTTAATGGAACCTCGGACGACTCGCAGACGCAGTATTAGCAGTAGTTCGACTTTAGATATATCGCGCGTATGTGTGCGTGCCTCGTCCATATGCGCCGCGAGGCCCGCGAGCCACCACAAGCAAACTCAACAGCACGCAACAAGCCGGTTTAGTCAGGGCCGCGCGCTCGCTTCGTGTATTAAGTATCGAACAACGCGCATCGACGTAACCCTAATGCTGGAGCGGCAAGTAACAGAAACTCGTAAAGACTTTTCTATTTATTTTTTAGTGTGGCATTTGTCTAGGTTTTAATCCTTCTTTGCATGATGATAGAAATTTCCATCATAACATAACACCAACTTTTAGTATTTTTTTTAGTGACCGACCGAAACATGTTATTTTGCCGAAACCGAAACCGAAACCGAAGGTTCGGTTTCATTGTAGTTTCGGCCGAAACCGAAACCGAAACCGAACCTTTTATATAAAAAAAAAAAGTCCTTAAAAGTCGAAAAAATGTTAGTAAGCCCGTTTTTTTCTAAAATTAATATCTCGACGACCTATAATTACAGGTTTCTACTTTCAAAGATTTATCACAATGAAATTTCAGCACAGTTACAGAGGTTCTGTTTGAAAATTTAACTACCTACTATATTGCCAGCCGTGCCGAGCGCGCCCGACGTTAGCCGAGCGCGACCCGAAGGTACGATGTTGTAAGTTTCGGCGCGGCCGAAGGGTTCGGCCGTTTTTGGCCGAAACCGAAACTCGGGCCGAAACTTGATTTTTTGGCCGAAACTGGCCGAAACCGAAACCGAAACCGAAATTTCGGTCGGACACTAATTTTTTTGTATATTTTTTTATGCGTAGGTAGGTATTCAAAATCAAATAGGGTTTGAATTCACGACTTTTTTAATTTTCATGCAAAGAAGGGTTAAATGCACTTTTTTCTTTCTTTCTTTCTTCTAATTAAACTGTCATAACTCATAATAAATCACGTTCATAAAGTTATCGTCGAAAATGAGATGGAAATTCCGGCAAAACTAGCACGGCTTTTTATGGCTCTGTTGCTTAAAAGCCCAGGCTGTACGGTCACATATTTAATCGTTAAGTTACTATCACTATTAGTCACTGTAGAACCCTGTCCGATGACAGCGTCCAGCGTGAAGTCACGAGAAAGAAATTACCCACGACAGAATTAATTATTAGTTGTCTCTGACAAGGTGGCTCAATAATTAATTCGTTGACCGTACAACGGCAGTGATGACGCAGTTATAAGATCTTTTTAATTTGAAGTCCGTGTACACTTAGTGCCTTTTTAATTTGGGTAGTAGTCTGCGGGAGTGGGGCGTCTTCTCAGCGGCGGGAACCGGCGCGAGCCGCCGCGCGCCGCCCGTGCCCGCCGTCACGCCGCTCGTCTGTAATGTTTACCACCCCTTATAAGGCCCGCACTAAATGGACTTACGAATTACTTAAGCGAACATCTCATCAGTTAAGGACGAAGGTTCAACACAATTTTTTTGGTTTGTTTGTAATCTTGTGACATTTACTTTTGCTAAGTTTGCGTATCCATTATAATTATGGCGTCGTTTGTTTGTTCAGGGTTTTTTTAATACAGTAAGTAAATGTCCATGACTACTCGGTGATAACTGATAAGAAAACTTGTCGAGCAACCGATTGGTGCTATCACAACAGTTTATCTAAGGGCTCGCTACAGGAAAAATGTTAACTAGGTAATTGTTAAGTACGAGTATATTTGTCATTTTCCTGCAATTAAATTAATTTTAAAGCCAGTTCCACCATTAGTTAAATAAGTTTTAGTTTAGTTGTGATAAAAAACTATGGTACTATACATGCATCATTTAAAAATAATCATGGATTAAAATATAAACAAATACCTACATAGTCAATCCTTCTATGAAAATCAATACGTACTTAATGTCAGTTTTGAACCAGTTCAGTTCTCTGTATTATAATTTGGTTAGCAACCAAATCAAATGACAATGCATTGTTATGGTGTCTAGTTAACAACTGACGTGATATGGAATCTGATAATAAAAAATATTACTGCAAAAAAGTACAACCTGCTAACAAAAGTTGTCCCTAAAAACAAATTAAAATATTCAAATGTAACAAGACAACATATATCTTTCCGGAAACGGCAAACCTTACAGTTACTTAAGTATTATGTCGCAGATTAAATCTAAAGGACACACATGTTGGTACGCAGCAGTACCTACCCATACCATAAGTAACAATTACCGTACTCGCTAGCGAGTCGAATGCTCTGTCCCTTGCAGACCTCGCAATATTCTTTATAGATTCAGAGGGACAGAGCATTCGACTCGCTAGCGAGTACGGTAATTTTAATTCATGGCACGGGTTAGGCGGTCGCTAGACGATTTACGCCTTCAAATTAGGTATGTACAGTCACCAGCAATAATATATTGAACAACATCGGCATTTTCTGACACGCTCTAATGCCTCTAATAATAAAGACCAGTCAGATATTTTTGCGCCCAATATGGGGTAATATGTTTTTGCTGGTGGTACAGTTAAGAATTGGTAACCACCATAAGTCAATCTGACATTCTACAACAATAAGGTAGAATATTTTAAAAAATACAAATGACTTGACATCTCTACTGAATGAGTTAGAGGTAGAGTATACATTGACGACTTCAAGCATATTTTTCTTGAAATGGGTCACAAATTAACGTTCGTGGCCGTACCGTCATATAAGTAGCTGAACATGTTAGTGCTTTGTCACTTAAACCTCATGTTTGAACTGCTGCACTAATCTGTCAAAGTCGTTAAACCGACAAGGTATAAGAGTGTGCCGACTATAGTCTATACGTTTAGGTATTAAAAAAAATGTAAACAATCCAAACCACGTGAGATTGTTGAACAGCCAATCAAAACTGTTTTATTGCACTTTGACGTATCAGTGTTCTGTTTCTATTGGCTGACGAACTATATCACATGATAGTTTTGTTTACATTTTTTTAAATACCGTAAAATGTGCCTACTTTGCTCTTACCTGGGTAATTATGCTCCATGGTTATATTGAGGTTATCTGTATTGTAAATCATTCTATTGCTTTCATTTACTTCGTAGCTGGATGTATACATCGATTATTTTAAGCATATTTGTCATCATCCTTGACTTATAAGGTAACAAACGAAATAGTCACTATGGAGCATAGTTACCCATGGGGGAGCAAAGTAGGAACATTTTACAGTACCTAAAAGTACAGACTAGGGTAGGGGCACCAAAAGATGAACGATTAAGCGACTACACGAACTTAAGACCGTTTATTCTCAGTGAAATTAACAAATTTCACCCTATTTTTTTTTTTATATTATGGTACAGTATATAGTCTAGATTGAAGATGACTATTATAAAGCCTGTTATTATAACACAGTATTTTTCTAAAAATCGTTGAAACCAAAAATAGGCCGATTTGCCCAAAAGATGAACAGCGTGCCCTAATTCTGAACGGTTTGGACCCAAAAGTTGAACTAACATAATAAAAAACCTAAAACATTATAATTTTAAGGAAGTTTCAGAAATAACATTATGATGTATGTTTAACATTACGACTAATAGCCCGATAAATATCGAATACCCGGTATTAAAGAAAAATAATATTTTTCTACCCGTTTTTAACTACCCTATATTATGTCCTCTTCCGAAGAAAAGGTATTGTGGCTCATGTAATTCCAGTCACTGGTTATCTACTGTTCGATTTATCTACCTACTACCGCTGCTCCCTCAGAAACAGTCCAATTAATTTTCTCAAAAACCAAAAGCATTTTAGGGTTAATATTTGGTAAAAATAATATCTTACAGTGAGACAAATAAACATATATACATATACAGTTTCGTTTCTAGCCAGGGTTTCGTGTCTGGCGGTAAAAACGTAATAAACTGATAAACAGAGAAACACAGTTACTTTCATATTTAAAATACCTATTAGTAAACGTTTCTATAAACACTAGTGTTCATAATTACAAAACTATGCCTAAAAGTTGAACGACTGAATTTACTTGATTCAACTTTAGGTCACAGAATTTGTGAAATGAACGAACAAAAACCAGTAAGAGTTCACCTATTGGAATAGAATCCAAAACATGAACTAGTAAATTTTACTCGTTCAGGTATTAGGCACACATTTTATCATTGAACAGTGATAGTTTTCATAGTAAGTAATTGAAACTCCGAAATCATTGGATTAGACATCAAAAGTTATGTTCATCTTTTGGTTTAAAAATATAAGAGCATTTAACGATCACTTTAAGTTATAAAGTTTCCATCTGTCATTTCGGGACGATTTATTAAAACGCTTTAAAAAAAGTACGCCTTGCCTAGTAGGTGAACACCGTTCAAGTATTGGCTTGGGTATACATTTTTGAAACCATTACTTGAACGGCATATTACTCGCTAACTAACAAAAAAAATGAAATATCGTATGACTCCATTAAAAGAGTGATTAATCAAGAATACATGCCAAGCAAATCCTTCTAAAACTGACAATTATTGAGTTTTATACGTAATTAAAAGCTTAAATTTGGAGTGCTCTGATATTATCTATTCTCCCATACTAGCGACGTTTTCGGCGGGAAGCTCCAGAACGATAACCGATCACGGCCACGGCTGTGGCGTAACTGTCAGTTAGTTTGGGTAACGGCGTAGACAAAGAGTTCCCGGTTAAGAAAAAAAAAATCCGAACTTTTTAACACAAGTCACGATTTAATTATGTGATTATTTCGATCGACTGTTCAGCTTTTGGGGGGCGTTCATCTTTTGGTGCCCCTACCCTATAGGTATTAGAAACGATTATTATTATGAATCGAATCACGCAGTCATTAATCGCCATATTAGTTTCTAGTTTCTAGTGAAGAGCAGTTCTGGTCCACGCGCGCTCTTCGGTGACTAACAGCATGTCATGTGCTCCAATTTCTTGCTAATTTGCATGTCATATTTCATAATTAGTTTGATGTTATATGTGTCGTCTGTGCGCGGACTACATGCCACGTGCTTGATTGTTTGACGGTGCCGTCAGCCTAGTTCGTAGTGACCTAGGAAGCTATACTGCCCTCCTAAGCCAAAAAGCTGTAACTCAAATTGAATAGACAAAGTAAATACAATCCTCTTCTGCTATGAATAAGGTTGCGGTTGCTGCAGGAGTTTTATTTGAGTTGCGGCCATTGAGAATTAGCAGGGCAGTATAGCGATCCCGGCACTCCCGGGTTCGATTCTCTGTATTTGTGTGTAAACACTAATATGTGATCCTTTATGTTGGAGATTTTCTATGTATATATATATACATACATACATACATTAAATCACGCCTGTTTCCCGGAGGGGTAGGCAGAGACCACTTCTTTCCACTTGCTACGATCTTGACAAATTTATTTCGTTTCTTCCACATTCATACATCGAGTCATGCACGCACGTCGGTTTCTGGTACTTAAGATTCGGCCCTTTTCCAGTATTCTATTATATATTTCGCGTTAATGGTAGAACTCTGTACTCCGTTTGTTTAGGTACCTACTTATAAAAGTGAAAACAATCCAACCCACGTGGCATTGTTAAACAATCAATCAAAACTGTTTTATCGAACTTTGAAATATCAGTGTTCTGCTTCTATTGGCTGACGAACTAGATCACGTGGTTGTTTTATTTTTTATTAAGTACCTACCTAAACAAACGGAATATAGTGACGGGCGGGCTCCCGGCCATGTTCCGAGACAGCTGTAGGCGCGGAGAAGAATTTTTCGCTCGATAAAAACGGCGTTTGCGCATGAACGAAGTTGTAACGAGAGGGTCAATAGTTTGGAAACGGTGCCTTCAGTAAAATACTCCCTTAGAACGCTATGAATATATTATAAATAAAGACAAACCCATCTTATATATGTGTGTAAGGTTAAGAGCTTGTGTTATCCAGAAATATTACCTATTATTTTCAATTTACAAAACTTGACCCGGTGTATGAATGTGGAAGAAACGAAAGAGATTTGTCAGGATCGTAGCAGGTGATCTGCCTACCCCCTCTAATTGTTTATGTATGAATGTAGTAGTACATTCTTTGTGTTTGTAATACATCATAATAAGAATGTCGTGATACAACCGATGTCCCATTGATGATGAGAACCGTCTGCGGCTGGCTGCCTTAATGACTGACGTCGTGTAAACAATACCTAATCGACTCCAGCCGGACTCGAACCAGGGTGATCCTGTTTACTAGACGTGCCAACTAGGGCTACCCAATCAACAAGAATCAAAAAACACGCTCTATCTCGCACGATCTCTATTATTCAGTACAGTCACCAGCAATAATATATTATCCAACATTGGGCCCAAAAATATCTGACACATCTCTATTACTAGTAGCATAAGAGCGTGTCAGATATTTTTTGAGCCCAATGCTGAGTAATATATTATTACTGGTGACTGTATAACCATATTGCTTTTGGTTACAGTATTGCTTTTTACTCTGCTGCCATAACTTTTAAGTAATGAAGAACGATCATAACGTTGAAAATACGATAACGTATATCAAAATCAATATGGTTTTTCCCAGTAGAATTGTCCCTGATCCAAACTTTTATGCTGTAGATAGTCTATATAAGTTAATTTAATACCCAAGTTATACATTTTAAATCTGCCATTTATTGTTTAAAGTACCCAGTGACATGTGCGAAACTTAGGGCCACGTGCACGAAAAATTTCACACTGGTTTAAGACACTAACTCGAGTTAGTAAACGTCAGATTCATACGAAAACGGTCATTTTAACTTGAGTTAGTGTCTTGTCAGTGTCAAATTTTTGCTGCAAGTGGCCCTTAGTCGAATCTAGCGACACCTTGTTTGTCAAAATGGGACCAATCGTTCAGCCTCCTCGAGGAAATAAATAACCATAAAACAGGTGAACAAATGTAGCAAGCAGCAAGCTTTAACCTTTTTTAACGCCATTGATGGATCCGCATCACTGCTTCAACGGTTTACCCTTGAAATATCGACTAACGTTTCATCGAACGCTTCATTACGTCGAATTTTCATTTCATCTACAGGTATTTCCACATCCAGGTGCAATATTTTTTTGATTGTCACAAGTGTAACCTAACCTAACCTACGTAATCAATGATATAGATAACCTGAAAACAATAAGGCTTCAGAAGAAAATAGCTTTCGATGAAATGAAATTCGACGTAATGAAGCTTTCGATGAAACGTTTGTCGATATCTCAAACGGCACCCCTGGTTGGGTTCACCACCAACGACAGAGATATTCATCATAGTTGCCAGTGCAAAATAGACGCTACGGAACCCTAAAAACGGAAAACCAGTACGAATATAAATTGAAAGACAGAATGAGAGACATCACGTCAATCACAGCTCGGATCGCTTAACTAGACTGACATCGATGTCAAATCTCAGTTGCATGGCATCAGGTTTCCACTGATTGCAATTTGCAGTCGATCATTCGAGGACGAAAGTCCGTCTATCATGGTCCAGATATCGGAATATGGGCCATTACTCTCAATAATGTGGACATGACTCCAAAGATTTTAATTAAACGAAATTAAATTACATTTATTGATTACTTACCCTAAAAATAGTTTTGATCCTTTGCAAAATCATTTCATCCGGCCCTTACGTTATGACTATAAAAATGTACAACAAATTACCTGAAATTTTAAGACAAATGAACTTTTTTTTTAAATAAACTCAAACAGTTACTAATTAAATTACTATAAAGCTTACTTCACATTAAATGAATACTTATAATAATAATAAATAATAATAAATCATTTATTTCGAGTAAATTTACACTCATATATTGTTAGTAGTTCCTTAATCTTAATTGTTAGTAACAAATTACAAATAACACTAATTATAAAGGGCATGTAGCCCACAACAATGGCGCATGTAAGGGCAGTCTACTCTGCTCCCTATCATGCTGAGGATGATATTGGGGCTGGTCCGCACGCGGCGCACCAGGGACGCGGCCCGCTTGCGCATGGTGGTGTGAAAGCAGTCGACCCCGGCGGCTGCGAACATCCCTGACGCGCTACAGAAGCGAGGCAGCCCCACTATCACCCGGAACGCATTGTTGTACTGGACACGGAGGGCTCCATAGGCCCGTTGCGTGTATTGCATCCATAGGCTGCACGTGTAAAGGGATGTAGACAATCATTTATTGCATATCACACCTAACACACATCACATCACATTAAATCACACCTGTTTCCCGGAGGGGTAGGCAGAGACCACTTTTTTCCATTTGCTACGATCTTGACAAATTTCTTTCGCTTCTTCCACATTCATACATCGAGTCACGCACGCACGTCGGTTTCGGGTACTTAAGATTCGGCCCTTTTCGAGTATTTCCCCGATTTGACTGAAAAAGTACGCCTAGGGCGGCCCCTTCCGACCCGGCCACTAACTTTCGATCTGCATATCTCTTTCGTCAATCTTCTTTCATCCATCCTTTCCAAATGACCGAACCATCGAAGCATGCCCTTTTCAATCTTAGTCACTACATCTTCTTTTATTCCACATTTCTCTCTGACTTTTCATCCCTTACTTTATCAATCAGTTTCACACCACACATACTACGCAAAGAGCAAACACAACGACTACACAAACACACAACATACTTAGACGACAAATTATAATAATACAAATTAGTTAAACTAAACATTAAAGTTTGTACAAAAATTCAATAAATTAAAATATTACTGAAGTCTTTTCATATTATTAAAAGGATAAGTCTCTCTGAATATGTTTGCTGTGCCCAACAGGGGTCATAATTGAGGCGTCTATACTATTATTATAAAGCTAAAGAGTTTGTTTGTTTGTTTGTTTGCTTGTTTGAACGCGCTAATCTCAGGAAGTACTGGTCCGATTTGAAAAATTATCTCATTATTATTATTTTAATCTTTGTAAACATTATGATTGCAATAAAGTATTGAGTATTGAGTATTGAAAATAAGGGTAGTCATCGCGGTGGAAAACATACAAACGTAAGTAATAAAGAGTACCAATTAGCTAGAAACGTACAAACAATTAAATATTGCTATTAAGAACAGAATATGACCGTGTGCAGGCCTACAGAGATGCCCCATCACTTATAAATCGACTATCAGCCGAATTTCATTTAAGTGCGGCGCCATACTTTTAGTGTTATTTATCTGTACATTTCAGGGCATACATCGATATTGCCTAAACATTAAAATAAATACATTATGTATGTGTTTTATCAATTTCGAATTTTCCTCTCTAGGCAAATTCAGTTATGACTCCGTTTTCCTCGTAATTTTAGCCCAACTCCAACAACGTAACATAGTTGGTGTGCAAATGTTTTATGTAAAAGCTTGCATACGCGTATCAGCGTAGAACCCTATCGCAATGAAGTGACGACGTGTTAAACGCTACAATGCTCGAATATGAGTAATTTGGCCTTTTATTGCGACAGGATTCTACGGTGGTACGCGAATACATTTCCTTGACTTGTCTGAAATAAAACGGTAGTACACGGATAGATATATTTGTCTAGCCCGAATCTACGCACCGAAGCTCTGTTCGTTGCAACACGAACTTGAACCTAATGGCATCTTCAAGTGGAAACGGAAAGAAATAAACTTTACGACCATTTTTCTTGAAAAGAACTTATAATCTTGATGTTATATTATGACGATACCATCCATTGCTTCACAGTTGATTCACCGTTTCTTCCAATAAATATGATCGACTAAAAATAAACATGATGGTGCGGTGTGACCGGGAGCCGAGCGCGTTGTAACTGGAAGAAATCTCGCCGTAACTAGTACTAATTATTGGTGTAATTAATATTATGTAGTGCTTGGTAAGGGCGCGTGGCGCTCGCGTTTATATAGGGTGCGCGCAGGCTGCGTGCCACTGTGGCCGCCCGCGTCGCGCTCTGCTCGCTCGCCCCGCCGCGCCAACCGCGCCCGAAACACCTCCAAACAATTAACATTAAATATCTATCTATACAAACACTGTGATAACACAACGACAATTTAATTATTTAATGACAAAATTAATCAACCTGTGAATACGCTTGACTTTGTTTTTTAGTGAAAAAGTGCATTAACCGGAACACAAGTTTTTCACAAGAAACAATCTAAGGTAAGTTTTTGTATTATCTCGCTATGTCTATTTATTTACGGCTTCCGGTTGTAGACGGTATTAGGCAGCAGTCGAGATATACACAAATAAAGTGAACGATTATGTTCGCGTACAAGGATAAAATATTAGTGCAAAGTAACTGATTAGGTACGTATTTATTAAATTTATATGCACTACGATTAAAAATACGAATGTTAATTATTCTTCGTCTGTTTATTAATCCTTACGACGTTCCGTACCTACCTAGTCATTTCGCCATGTCAAGTTTGGTATGTTACATATTGAAGGCAGGTGAACAAATATACGACTGTCATCAATACCTTACCCGCAAATCTTTATTTTATCAACACACTTTAGAAGTCTTGGCTGTCAATATTGTTTACGACTCAAGGCTGACACCTGGAGCACTCGGTTACAGACGATGTTGTGCGTCGGATTATAGTTGTGGATGTTATCATTATCAATGCAGATCGAGATAACTGTCAAGTTGGTGAGGATAAGGTTGCACCGCAGTGCACTTAGGTGCAATAGATAAAGTATACCCGTGTGTATTTATTTCCCGGTTTGCGAAGGTGATATTGAGTCGAACTGATGATTATCTAATTTAGTTTTATCGTTACAATACAACTGAACTAAATTGTTCTACGGAAAAATATTTCTTCAAAGTGATAAATTGTAGTTACTACTTACACTTTAAGTAGGCCATTGTTTATCTTAGAAGCGGGTTGAAAGTGATGCATGGCAAATGGGAAAGAAAAGTGATTTGGAAGAAAACGGAACTACCTAATTACGACCTGTGCAGGAGCAGAAACCTATAGAGTCCTACTTTTATAAGTTTAATTATCAAGTTTCCTGATAGGTAGTCGACATGGAAATTAGATTGTTTAAATCAGGTGAAAGTTACCGTTTATTTCAGGGGGCCTAATATGGCTACGTTTATCGCGTGAAATAATGTACATAAAAGATCCGTCACTTTCTGATACAGAATTAAATGAAATGAAAATAAGTTTATTTAACGCACACAAAAAACAACAAAACACATTTTTAATAAACAAAATATGAAGGAATAATCCCACGAGGTGAGTTGCGGTGTTAAAAAGGTTGCAGTTCAGCATGTGTTGCAGCAGAGCCACAGCGTTGGTTTTCAGTTTCAACCTTAATTTTAAGTTATGTTATAAACAGAACAAAACGAACGAACGAATTTAGATTTAGTTTAACAGCTAGTCGCCCGCTGCGCTGATGGTTATTAAATAAGCTTTCATTCGAGGTGAAATTGTAATTTTTTGAGTGACGAATCTGAGGCGGAATGTTATTCCAGCACTCCGTAGCAGCGTAGCGGAAGCTGCCGCGGAAAGCAGGACAGTTTTATGATAGCACAGAATAAGTAATACGGTATTTGACAGAAGTCAAATCAGCTTCTAGGTATTTATGAAACATCAAAAACGCTCCGTTACTATGAAATTTATAGGGATTACTATCTTGTGACGGCACAATCAAACAGCGTCCTTATTATTGGATTTTATGAAATTAAAAATCTTAAAATAGCAAACATAAATAAAAGATTGATGTTTTCCTAGTATTTTTATAATGTTTATCTGATGTTAACGAAAAACCAATTTTATTTCACTCTTGTCAAATACCCTATTGGCACCAGTAAAGAAGACCTTTAAACTCTATGCCCGCCTTTATAGAACTTCCTCCAGCAGTTCAGTCTGTCAAAAATATATTTCGGTGTTTTGGTGCAAATAATTCCTGATATTTCCTTTTTTTATCTTCCTCCTTTAGTAATTCTGGTCGCTTTGCCCATTCTTGTACCTCTGTTTCGGTTACTTAACTGGAAAAAAACCCATGAATGACCAATTGGGTATAGTTCAGGAAATACAGATATAGTGAATAATGTTTTGCTATAGTTTTTTGTCAGAAAAGTTCGTTATTATCTTTCTGTCTCTGTCAACTTTAGTACGAACCAATAAACTAATTGAGGAAGCAAGATCAATACGAACTTACCCGACAAAAACGATGGCAAAACATGAATTGGTCGTCTGTAATCTTCACTGTCTTCACTAATCTTTTTATTAATATCAAACAAACGGTACCTAATCGTAAAACTGCTCTTGTTCTTCAAACAGCACAGTGGATTGAAACTTTAAGGTTAGGTCCTAAGTCTTAACGCAGAAAAAAGATCACAAAATAGATAACAGACGGCCAAATCATATTTCCTGACATTATACATAGTACAATATAAACACTTTACATTAAACACCACAGACAGCTAGGATAGGATATATCCTATCTATATATTAATAAGAAATGTTACAAAGTCAGTCCACAGGCGGTCTTATCGCTAAATAGCGATCTCTTCCAGAGTACCTGTGTGTGTGAATCTTTGCTGTTAGTGCTACCTAATTTTCATACAATGCATTTGAAACAAAACCTAACAAAGAGATTATCTGACTAATCTAATATTATACCTAAATGCGGAGGTTCGTGTGTGTGTGTGTGTGTTAGTTTGTCACTCCTTCACGCTGCAACAACTGAACGGATTTAAATGAAATTTGGAATGGAGATAGCTTAAACTCGGGAACACATGGCTACTTTTCATTTTGGAAAATAGAATAGAATAGAATAGAATAGAAAAACATTTATTTCGTTTAATTATAAATTAAATTATTACAGTGTGTAAAAAAAGTAGTGCTGCGAAAATGGTATCCACTCAGCTATAATAATCTTTGAATTAACAGTTTAGTATCATCGCATGGACTAACCTATACAAGTTTTAAAGATACTAACACCAATCTGTAGGTACAACTTCTGTGCCATGTGATGACAATGAATAAATGAATATGAATATGAATATCAACTCTCGAAATTCGCGTAAAACAAAACCACCCGACATCATATTCAAGGCTATGGGGATAGTTAAAGGGTCAAGAGCGCCCCCCATCCGGTTTTGAGTCAGTATGTAACGTATTCGTTATACTTCTTTTTTATTTAGTTAAACTGTAGCTTAAAAAAATCTTCCAATCTTTCTCTAAATCTTTCTATTTTTCTTTTTGGCTGAAGTTCAGCGCTGCAGGTGTTTAACACCTCAGCATTCACTGCCGCGAAGACACTACTTGTTTATTGGTGTTTTCTGATCTTGTGTGTGTAGTGAACAAATGTATTTTTCTTTCTTTATTTTCTTCATGTTTTAATCCAGGACAAACTACATGTGTGTTCCATTCCATGCTCATCCGCTCAGTGACCCTAGAAAAAAACGCATAAACCATCGGTTTTTCGAAAATGTAGATTGACATAAGCTACCGGACGATCGCTTCGAGCGCATGTCAGTCCATACACTTTGTCAATTTTCGATGATCGTTGACGTTAGCGTTAAGCGTCCAAACATTTAAAATAACTTTACACATAACAAAAGTTACGATAAATAGAATAACGTAGTTATTTTATGAAAAAAACAATGTAATTTATGAATTGTTACATTTGTTTTTTTACATACGTAACCGGTTAGAATAACAATTGAAATTAATTGTAACATCTGTATTTGCATGTTATTATATCAGGCCCTTTCATAAGCCAGGTGCGCCTTTTTGTGCTAATTCTTCGGATAATTTTAACTATTTAATTTAGCGTGAAATTACTTTGTAATAGTCTCATTTCGACAACAAAGGGCATTCGGTATTGGCTCTGTGGCACAGAAGGCGGAACTAATAAAGATGTTACACCCAATATCTAACTTGTATTTCGATGTCACGTGTATTAGGTAGCTCTACTATTTAGGTTCTGCCCGCGACGTCGTCCGCGTAGAATTAGTCATTCGCTACACATCCCGTTTATTCTTTGACCATTCCAAACAAGGTTTTTTGGAGTAGGTAGGTTTTGGTATAATTCAAATTTCCTATGATTAAATGAGGCACAAACTGAAAAACCTTTAATCAAAAAAGTTACTACACAAGTAATTTCTGTTAAGTAGACAGAAAGCGTCTAACCAACAGTTAAAGGGAATTAATGTCTCGGTTAAACTCTTCCACAATTATCATCGAACTTCACAACTCGGTAAGTTCGTTTGATTATTAATTATTTAAAATAGTGTTATTGAAACGCTATAGGCACCTAGTATAAATATCATATATTTAGAATAATTAAATATTGCAATGTAAATAATACTATATTTACTAAGTATATTAATGTTGATCGCTTGCCCTTGTAAATTTGGAATAAATATATAAATATACTTTATCGCTTTCATGTCACGTTTCAACAGCCACACTAATTTCCTTGCAAAGTGACAATAGCTAACCTACCTGCGAAGTTGACTGTATCTTGTACTATTATCTTTTCTGTGACTGTACTAACGAGTTATTACAACTTAATTATATTACCTACTGTGGTAACGTAATTTGCTCTACGGTAAACCAAAACATCTTGACCAAACCCGCTCATTCAGGTAACCAAGTGTTCAAATATTCTGGATGTAGAAAAAAAACTTCCAACAAACAATTTCCAACACAAATCCTTCACTTCACTTCAATTCTGAGAAAACAATTAAGTAAAAGGACTTGGCCAAAATGGCTGGTCCATATTGGCTCATATAAAATTGGGCTCTTTTTTTTTGTTCATACTTTTTAAGTCATAATTATCGCAACTCATAATGCATTTTTTCAAAAAAACTTTATTTTTTTAGATTTTTATAAATCTAACTTAACCTAACCTAATTTTATCTACGCGTAATATATTTAAGAAATTGTGAAAAGTGTACGGTTCCATGAATATTGGCGTTATAAGTTCAGATGATGACAAGTTCCGATCATATGAGTATGAAGAGTAATCATTAGGTTGTAAAATTATATGAGATACATTTTCGGAGTTCCAATAATCTAATTTGCAATTTTATTAAGAACTTTGGCGCACCCCTAAATGGCATATACCTAATACACGCGAGCGATGACATGGGATTATTTTGCGGAAAATCCTGCTCCGGAATGAGGGAAATACCTTTTAGTGACAGTTTATGCTCAAGCCCCATTGAATGACGTTCATATTATTTCTCATTGTTCTAGTAATTACCTTGTTAGTATTATAATATCACTGTTCCCTGATTTTCAGACAAGTGTAGACTAGTTTTTTTTTAATCTTTGTTGTTTTGTTTCGAAAAATAACATTATAATCGGTGTTAATTGAAGTCGGCAAAGATGTAAACAAAACCTAATGAACCAATTTGACAATAACGTACTTACCTACTTTGTGAAATCAATTAAGGTCTTTTTAATACACTTGATAATTACTTGAATATCAAGTTTAAGATAAAAATTATATAAGTAATTATATGTTTATTAAAATAAAAACACGCTTGATGATAATTAGAGGTTAAGTATGTATCAATGACATTGTTAAAGGATTCGGAGGAGGAGGACTCTGATTGGACAATTATGGCTCGCACGTTTATAATTCTTCAGAAACCATCTCTTGTGCCATTAACGATCGTATGAATGAAGGGGATTGCCGAATCATTAGACGCGTGCGCCGGCGAGGCGACGACCGCCTTTTGTTTTTTATTATTTTTTACAGAGTCATTTTGTTTTAGCTTCGTTGACACATAATTATATTTGGACCTCTGAGTAGCCACGGAAGCCCAAATATTAAATTTTTAGTAGTAGTTTGCACTACAAATTAAATACCCACATAGCCTCTTTTTTCAGGGCTCATATTAAAATTGATAGTGTGTGAAAACCGCGAAATGGTTCAGGCTGTTTCGTTGAATAGGTATTATAGCATATTATAGTCGCAATTCCAGGAAAATATATTTTTAATCTAAGTTAAGCTGATATTATATAGCGTGAGGTTTCTAATTAAGTACGAGTATAATATAATTATAAGAGTTAATTTTAATGTCCTATTCTATGACGGGCTATTGAGCGGCGATAGACTCAACGATTATTACTCGCAAGTAATGGCACAGCCAGCAGCAAAAATAGATGGATAGTTAGAGAGCTCAAAATGATCTATACACGATGCTATTAACCAGAGAATAAGAGCGTGCGTTGCATAATTTGGAGTTCTTCGACTGTCCACCTACTCCTGCTTCTGTCTGTGCCAACAGGTGCTCTTTGCTTCTCGGTAAAATCATATTACATTTGACATGTAATCGTATTGTTAAGCTTTATCGTAACGTTGACAATACGATAACGTGACAAAAGCAATGTAGTTTTACCGAGTAGAATGGACCCCCTGATATAGTGATCTGATCAATCATGCGATGTTATCCTATATTCATTTATTTATTCAAATTCATTTACACAGCATACGGTATGACAATACTCGAGAAAGGTAGAGATAATAAATTAAAACCAAAAGTCAATTAATACTAGATGGCCTATCATCCATCACGGATCCCCTTGACTGCCATACATATCGTTGGTCATAATGTATTGTTAGTCATACTTTTTTTTGTCATAACTTCTTTCAGGCTGAAGTTACAGTTTTTGATAAACGTTTATCGTGTAGATTATTTAGGTTAGGTTAGGTTAGTTTTATAAAAATCCTGAAAAAATAACCGTGTCCTGAGAAAAATGCATTATGACTTGCGAAAATTATGACTTGAAACACATTATGACTAAAAATAATTATGGCAGTCAATAGAGACCCCATCCATCATCTTCCAAAATCTTAGACACTCACGACTCACAGCTGTCCATCGCCACAAAAGCTAATCAGTACTGGATACCAGAAGCGCATTCAGCTGTGTCAAGACGCGCAGCAAGGACGAGTGCCTTCGCGGCACGTGGCGCAGCCAACTATTAAATATATAAACTCCGACGTAATGATGGCGACCCCTACTTTCGGAGCTATCTCTAAACCGCCTTACTTAAGAACGTGGAATTACCGTGGGGTACCTAAACCATGCTTTGTCCTTATCTGTCAAATTCAAATGTCACAATGACAGATAAGGATTAAGCATGGTTTAGCTACCCTACGGTTATTCCACGTTTATAAGTAAGCAGGTAAGAGAATTGTGAAGTGCCACTTAATTCGCGTTGCTGTCAAAACAAACCCATACAAATGATGCCCCGGCCGATAACGTTTCTCACCCCCTAGAAAAAGGATTTTTATGGAAACTTTTAACTTCGCAATCTCGGAATGTTCATGAGTCAGCTGAAAACCGCTTAAAAAAGCAATAATTAAGTAAAAAAAATGTCATGAACTGCCTTGTCAGTTTGGCGGGTTAATTTATAATGTCTACTTGTTATGTACGCTTTGAAACAATAAATAAATAAAATGAAAATTTCAGAACTTTGTTTTTTTTAATCAAATTTAATACGATATATTTTTTTGAAATTTACTTGTGTGCACTTGTCCGCTTACTTTTTTTATTTTTTTTCGTTGCTACGTACCTTCTCTCTAAAATTGTCTGAAAGAGGAAATAAATAAAAAGATATATAACAAACGTACAAACCTGGTCATGACAACTACATGTTCAAAAATTGTGCAAAATCGAACTTGATTTAGGGTGTGAGAAACGTTATCGAGCGCAGCAAAATTTACTCTTATTATTATTTATATAAAGGAGCGATTTAAGCGCGTCGCCTCACTTAAAAAACACTGAAATATAAATATTAGGAAAATGTAAAGTAACGGTGTAGCAGATAGGACTACAGTCAGTATATATGCCTCCACACTGCGAATGTCTGCGCTATCCGGTACGGTTCGTTTAGTGCGTGTCGATCTTAATTACGATCTAGTTTTAACCTGTATCTAAACGACCATATAGTTTGTTCCTCTCAAAAATACATGTTTTATGGTTTAGGATACAAGTTAAATAAAGACCTAAGTATAAGTAATGAAGTAATCAATCGATTGACACCAGGAAGTAGGAACTATTTTAAAAAGCGTTCTAAAAAGAATCATGCCTATAGAAGTTTATCTCAAAATTTACTCAAAATGTAATATTTACTGCGTTAATTTATAAACAAGTTTCTACTACCTAGTGGCTAAAAAGCTTAAACGCCAGATGGTTATTTCTACGTCACAGCTAGTGCTACGTAACGCGGCGATTACAAACAAAATAATGTCATTCAAACTAGGTACTAGTCTAAAGCGGACGTGGCAAACACTGATAATAATTCAATTTTGATTTCTCAATCAATAATAATAAAAAATGGATATTTTTTTTCAGAACACCTTTTAATAAAGGCCGTGTGGTCAATTAAGTCCTTCTATTACTTGATTAAACTGTACATCGAGACCGCACCCAGCGCCGCGTCATCTAAACCCCGAGTGAAATATCGTTCCACGAACGTGTTTTAGCGCAGGTAATTACTTAACAGAGTGTAAACATGTGGTTTACCGACCAATCAGAACTGACCACAGATACGCAAGACAGGTACGTCAGTGGTCTACGATGACCCACGATGAAGTCACTGTTTGACGCGAATGACGCGATACCAGCGAAATCATGACCCTGCTTCTCCTTAGCTCGGCCAAAGTGGGACACCGCACGAACGTGTAGACGCTGTCTTGTACACGCTGACGCAGTAAGCAGCGTCGACAAACACACAACAAAGTTGTAGCGGGGTTTATATTGTAGACTATGACATCCCCGCAAACACATCACAATTATTATTTTTTATCGCTAAATTTTCAGCCAACTCAATACGGGAGACTTTCAATCTGTTGTTTTATATAATAAGTCTTATGTAGTAAGTGACTAATAGGAGGCCGACGGCAAAACTCCGCTAGTTCAGAGAATCAGAGCCCCTATTGGAAAATCGAAGTTCAAAGTTACGTTATCTCCCGTCATCCCTTTCTCCCAATTTATACCCGAAAGACGAGTAAAAGAGTGGAGGCATCCGAAGTTTCGATAAGAATCCTTCATAGTTACCAATCTAGCAATAACATATTGCTTCAAAGAAACCAACATTATAATTTCTTGGAATTACACGCAAAGGGAACAAACAACAATCTACTTGAAATGAAATATAACTGCGCTAAAAAAAACATTTCAGCCACCCCGGCGAGCAAGGGTACCTAACGAGTCACTATGTACAGAATATCTGTATAACATGACGAGCTTGTTGTTGCTTGAGTGTGGTTTATTTTGTAAAGCGCAATTACAGAAAGGGGGCGAGATAGCAACAGGCGGGAGGGGGGAGGCAGCATGACACGTGTTCACCCCGATAGAAGCAGTTTACTAAACGCGAGCAGCCCTGGGGCGGCGCCCTCCGGCCGCCCGCAACACACAGATATACCTAACAGTATTTCAGTTTCAAAACTAACACATTTGGTTTAAACACCAAATGGGTAAGGACCAAAAAGTTGGACCATAGTTAAGCGCAGTTAAACCATACAAAAAACAAAGACGAAAAAAGTTCCGTTGTGCGACGAAAAGTATCCACATAATTGTATGGTTAATTTTGGTGTCACAACGGAAAAGTTTCATAGAAAATTTGATTGATTGAGTTAGCGTGGACAACTTTTTGGTCCTTACCCAAATGTGTTAGCCTACCAATAGAGCCTGTTTAATATGTAGACCAGGGAGGCAGGTGCTGACTATGTGTTATTAAGTTCAGTGCCGCGAATTGAACTTTGTTTGACATTTTGTCTAAACACACGTGTCACCGGCACTGGCGAACTTAGTGCAGTTACATGGATGATTTATGGCTAACAACTATGAGGGAAATAATTTAGTCATAGTTATATTTCCTATATTTACTAATGTTACCTGATTGCTATGAAAAGTGACTACAATAGTTTTGATGACCTAGAGTTTTTTAGGGTTCCATAGTGAAAAAGGAACTCTTAAAGTTTCGCCATGTCCGTCTGTCTGAGGTTTAACTCAGGGACTCTTGGTACTTCAAAGATGTAAATTAGCATGGTTATAGGTACATTAAAAATTCTTACTGAAAATTGTTTGTCCGGTTTGCATTAATGCAGATTTCAGGCTACGGACATAATCTATTAGCAAATATTGTTAATTTCGTTACTGTTTTTCCGCGCCCTGTACGGCCCGTGGCCTTCGGCAATCAACCAGTGGGTCTGACTGTGACTACATCCCTCCATCCACATCCCTGTTATATTTTTGTCTATTTTATAATTGTTATCTCTTGTTTGTACAATAAAGTGTTTACATACACACATACATACTCGTACATACTGTAGCGTAGGATAACGAGCGAACCTTCACCTGTTGAGTTCACCCTTATCACGAGTAAAATACTTACCTCCTAAAGGTAAGACGTTTGACAAGCAGAAATGTAGATGGAAGTACAGTCAACCAATTTGATTTCTAGGCCACTTTGGACTATGTTAAAGTGACGTTGTCAACCAAAACGTAAGAGACTCCCTATGATTTGGTTTACAACGTCACGTTGACAAAGTCCATAGTGGCCTAGGAATCAAATTGGCTGACTGTACCTATGTAATTAAACTCCATTAATTCATATATGAATTAGGTTCACGAAAGTCGGGTGTTATGGTCACAGAACTATACCTATCGATATAGTTCTATGCCTTTGGTGGCAGTTTGATTTCAATATTAAGCTAAAAATATTCGTGACTAATTTATGGCCGTTATGTGTAATTTAAACATTTTATTAATTAATTTATTTATTTATTTCACACTTTCCTAATGCTGGGTATTACTGGCAATATACCTACACACGTGAAAAAAAATGGTCATTTATCAATTTTATCATCGATGGAACTGCATGCCTCGACGCCGACGTTGTCGCCACCAGTGTCGACCAAGTTCTTTGATACCTTCCACCGCATATGCTAACGGGTACAAAAGATCAAATTATAATTGCCAGCAAAGTTAGTCTACTACGTATTTATCAATAGAATACCTACAGAAAGATTGGAAAGGAGCGGCGCGGCTGGGGACGTCATTATATATAGGTATATTGTTGTTATGATAAAAGCTTGATCTAATTACGATAAAGAAGACTTTAATTTCATTAGTAAAGTTCTTCTACAACACAATGTATAACAACATAGTTATATAGGTAGGTATATGCAATAATCAACAGACAGACGGACACGCCTGTCATGGATAATCCTAGACACAAAACTTCGTCTGTTCACAGGAGTTACAATGAATTTGCTTATTACTGAGTCACACTCACTAATTACATTGTGGTTTAAAGACGCGATGTTATTTTTATCTAACAACAAACTACCGGCGAGACACGCGAGGTTGAGATCCAAATAAGAAGTGCATTTTAGTCACGAGTATAGTGTTCACAATCCAAGACGGCGCCGGCGCCGCTACTTAAACTGACGTTGCATACGGACGCGTCAATGTGTATAACATTTTGTAGTGGGACGGGGTTCCATAAACATAATACAATATAATACAGAAATTCGTTATTGAACGCTTCATATAGCAAGGAAAGGATATCCAACATGCAAAAGGTAGTGTTTGTTTGTTACTCCTTCACGTTGCAATAGCTGGGTAGTGATTCTGTAAACAACGCCGGTCGTGCGGGCTGTCGAGTGATATCCAAGCGGCGAGATTAAGTAGTCCCGTCAGTGCGACCAAAACACATTGTAGCGCGTGCATTTTCAATTAAGCAGCCTTATACGTTCGACCCATCGTGCTGCTAAATTGAAAATGCACGCGCTACAATGTGTTTTGTTCGCACTGACGGGACTACTTAATCTCGCCGCTTGGATATCACTCGACAGTCCGCACGACCGGCGTTGTTTACAGAATCACTACCCTGGACAGATTTGGATGGAATTTGACCCTGGATTACCACATAGGCTATTTCTCATTCCGCCAAAATTTAAAAGATCCCTAGGGCATAACGTAATCCGAATCTACGCTGACGAAGTCGCGGGCAGAAGCTAGTATAAAAAATAAATGTAACATAGTGAGTCGATACCTTAATCGTATCGATTCACTATGTTACATTTAATTACATTGGACTGGAAAGTGGGAAAATCCCAGGAAAATTTACAGGTCCCTTGTTATTGTTTATAGCCGTACTGTACTTAAGCCAATTAGGTTTTCTCAAACATGCTCGGAAAGAACGGTTTTCCGATTGAAACACAAGGACGGAAAGTGACTCATTTTACTCCTAGTAGTAAAAAAACCATATGAAAACACTTTCCGTCCATGTCCATATTTTTCTTAAAAATGCTGTCAATTGCATACAAAATCAAAAGAACCAAGACAAAAATTCCAAACAGCCAAGGTAACTGCTCGCTTTTTCAGCACAGTGCGTGTGTTTCTTTTTGCATTTGCATTCCCATGTCTATGGTTAGTACTTAAAAACAATTGACAGTTGGTAACATTCGTTCATTCTGCATATGAGACACCAAATGTGAAACTATTGTTGTGCGAAATACTTATTAGAAAAAATGAGCTCAAGCGACGAAAGCGACGAACTAGGTACCATACCGCCTATATTAAAACCTGAACTGGCTCCTAGAAAAACTATAAAGTTTTTATTTACAAATTCCCAAACATGACCAACATAAGTTTTAATGTGAATTAAATTAAATTAATTGCTTTTTAAAAATGTATTTGTGTTATTTCCTCACATATTTGAGAAAATCATTATGTATGCCGCGGCGGAATCGAGGATTTCCTGACTCGTATTTTAGCAGGCCTCTCTATTGCTCGGCCTGCTAACCACCTCGTCAGGAAAGCCTTTACTTTCCGCGCCTAGGCAAAAATGTACTATTATATGCTCGCAGGTAAAAAGTAGGTTTGTGAGCACTTAGAAGTTGCTTAGGGATCATACTTCTCTCTCAGTCGCTCTTATTAACCCGAGTACAAACCCGAATCACTTTCTAAGAGCTATCGCACTGTATGTATGTAATATAATAAACGATAATAAAGATCATAATATCCTTAATCTATGGACATATTGGACATGAACTTACTATGTGCCAAACTTTATTCAAATTGGTTCATTCATTCACTCGTGTTTGAAGGACAACACCTAAACATACACACTTTCATATTTAAAGTACTTATATCTAATTTATCGGCTACATAAGCCATCTTCGGGTGCACCAGCGCCCGACTGACTAGGAGTCGAAGTGGTCGCCATGGCCGAAAACGGTCGGAAAGATCATCATGATCTTATAATCGATCATGATTATTTAGTTGAATTTATTTACCTACAATGCAGTAAAAAAAAACTATTTGCGATATTCCAAGCGATATAAGTAAACTTATTCTTGTACGAAGCTATATTCATATTTCTTTCATCGTCCACTAGTTGTGTTTACGCCACGCTGAGTACCTATACTGCATTCCAAAACCCAAAAAGCAGTAAACATACGAAGTTCGTACTCTATTACTGCCTTTTTCTTCTGGACAGCAATATAGCGAGTGGCAGCGGAATGGGCCACGTAAACGTAAATACGTAATACATTAGAAGCTTGTAGTCGTACGTATATCGTAGTTTAGTTTCGTAAACTTTGGGTCTTCGCCAACGTTTCCCTAAACAAACGTACAGTGTTAGACTTGTTCTAGTACCTATGCGGTGTAAATATCCAATGTCGTGTTGGGTTCTAAACAGTGTAATGTTTCAACAAGGAAGTTGATTTTTTGCAGCGGTTCAGTCATGATAATGTTCCCGGTCGTATCCAACATGCTACTTACACTCACGAGCAAAATAATCGAATCAATGTTTGGAATTTTCCGCCCAATATCTTATTTCTTTCTCATGCAATGCTGAAAAGTTTAGTACCAAATAAAAGCAGATTTTATCACCTTTCAATTGGTAATATATTGTTCAGGATCGCATGAGAAAGAAATAAGGTATTGGGCGGAAAATTCCAAACATTGATTCGATTATTTTGCTCGTGAGTGTATAGCCATATTGACTTTGACATGTTTTCGTATCGTCAACGTTACGATAGCTCTCATTTATTTGACAGTAATGGCGGCGAATTAAAAACAATCTTGTTCAACCCATTAGATTCGAAGCCCTGCATCGTTACTATCGCGATACAGTTTTAATACAGTCGCGATGTAACATCGATATAGCATCGATTCAGTCGAGATACCTACAGTATCCACCCTACCACTCCATTCTTCCTGTATACCTATTGCACTGTAATTTTTCTCTTGACCTGAAACGGTGTAATTATAACAGGGCTCGATAGTTAAAGTTGCTGATAGAACCTTGGTAGAACAATTAGCTATAAATAATTCCAAAGGCCATTTCTAATATTTTAAGAAACTGGCATCGTAGTAGGTAGTTAGTTTTCTTTAGCGTCCTCTGAATCGGTCCATCCGCTTGGGAGCAACGATGCCACAGACAGACACACATACATACACACTTATGTACATAGACAATGCCACATTCAATTGTCACATGTCACAGAATATGCGGATTTTTAATTTATGACATGTAATTGACCGGTTTTTACACAAAAGGCATCAACGCGTCCGCGCTAAGCGAAATATCCTATACTTACTTTAATACATTCAAAAGCCTTTGAAACTTGAGAGTACCCTTCAAATACTATATCTAGATTCTAGCCTACTAGCTTTTGCCCACGACGTCGTCTACGTCAAATGATGATTTGATGAATTTGTTTGTACACATATTTTTCCTCCAAAACAATAATCGGGATGTAGATCAAGTGACTCTCATTTGCAAATGAACCGGTCAGATTACATCGCTCATTGAATACAAAACGGACACATTCCAAAATAATTTGCTCTTCCATATAAAATCGTATTCCAACCGGTTCTAATTTTAAAATACAACACCGACTCATTTCGGATTGTGTCGGTTTTGTATTCAATAAACGACATGTCCAACTCGTTTGAAGTGCTTGACCTCAAAACAAACATGTTTTAGCAATGCACGTGTTAAGGTAGTCCCCGCGCAATCAGCGATCGAAAACGTAACGTCATCATTTACACAAAGACACACTTTTTACATTCGTTCAACAGATCGAGCAAAAACATTTCAATCAATAAATTATTAAGTATTAAATAAATTATTATTACCTATAATCATACGTCTCTGTTCCCATATTGCGTTAACTATTCGAAAAAGACGTCTAAACCTAACCGCAGTAGCACGAACCCCAAAAACATGCTCACTTTTTATACTACTTCATCTTTACTGCTCGATGGCGATACAAAAAACAACGTTAACTAGCTATTGGGTACTAAATACCCCAGTAGCGCCCTACAAAATTGCGACACACACATATGTTAAGAAGGTTAAGGTTTGTGCTGAGATACCGGACTTTTCCTTGTTTATAGGTTGCCATTCAGCCTCGGTACAAAACCTTAATTACTTATTCCGTCCACCTCACCATTTCCAGCCACAGTAACAGTACAGAGAAGAACAAAATGTCTTTAAAATCAGTAATAGTTTACTGGTATTCCCTCAGAAACTCCGATTTACGAATAATATATTATCCAACATTGCACTCAAAATATCTTACACGCGTCAATTACAAGAGGCATAAGAGCGAGGCCAATTGCTGCGTACCATCATAACAGGGTTCAAGGAAAGAAAAAAGCTGGAAGAAGGATGAGATTGGACCGGGATCCAAACCGTGGAAGAACTAGTCACGCTGGCTATGGATAGAGGTACAACTGCCAACCTTCAGCGATGGAGTGGCATTTAAAGAAGAATATTGTTGGACACGTTATTGCCGGAGACTGACAATTGATAGTAATAATATACTGAGAAGTCTTTGTCAAGATCAAAGAGTATTGTGTGATCTAATTGTGCAAACTAACTACTGTTTAAGGCCCGTGTCGTAGGTGCGAAGACTCAAAAGAGTTGTCAAATGTAGCTGGCAAACAATGAAGCAAACAACGTGTGCCCTTACAGAGCTGGTCATCGTCGGAATTTGTTACTTCGACTTACTTAGTTGGAAATCCCAAAAGCTATAGTCAGGTACTTTTAGGTATTTAAAAAAATGTAAACTAAACTACCACGTGATATAGTTCGTCAGTTTTTATTGGCTGTTTATCAATGTCACGTGGTTTGGATTATTTTCATTTTTATAAATACCTAAAAGTATAGACTTATAGACTCCGCAAATGGTTGACGTAAAACTTGCCCAAGTTAATATTGCAAATATTTAATTTCCTAACACTTAAACTACTAAATAGTGTAAAATAAATCCGGAATTTCTGTCTGTTTCTACAAAAATAGTCTTAAAGAAGAAGTTTAGTCATTTTGTCAATAGATTTGAGTACAGTTTTCCCTTTACTCTCCCGAGAGGTTTATTTGTAGAATATTCTATCTATCTGAGGTTCGACGAAGCCGAGGCGGGTCGCTAGTCTTGATAAGAATTTATATTCCATCTATATTTCAAATAAACAATTACAGGACAAATCAATTTACAATAAATTAAAGCTAAAATAAAACCTACTTATCACTAAACTAAATACTATAAAATTAAAACTAAATAAAAACTAAAAACTAAGAAAGGGCCCCCGTGGCAAAGTACCACAGATGCTGGCAGCATTTCCTCGTTGTACAGCAATGCTTAAGCGTTGGCCGAGGAAGCTGCCAGCTCTATGGTCTCCGTTGGTAAATGTATTTGTTATTTCAAATTGAAAATTCTCATGTAGTGTATTGTTAATGTAACATTCACTAAAACGGTTGTTGCAAGTGAATGCTTGGGTTATCTACGTCATTGAATTTCGATTTTGGTTCTCGAACACTGAGATTTGAGTACTTAAAAAACCGTTTTTTTTAGTTAGGGTGGGTTCTAAAAACTTTAGCTTGTCGGTAAAGGGTCTTTTAGCACACATCATCTTAATTGGTAAGTGGAATCTGTCTGAGGCACTTGCAATCTCTGCCTTGCTGACTGACCCTAAAGACTTAGATGGAATTCCTCCATGCTCTAATCATGTCGCCAGTTATCATACCCCCATACCGGAACACACAGTAAGCGAGCACTGCTATTGGTTCCTAAGGTTTCTATTCTAAAAATACATTCCGAGTTGAGTTGTTGAAATGTAGATATGCGAGCAAGTGGGCAAAAGCAGAGGGGCAGTCACGCGAGCCTTCGCGAGCCTCCTATGGGGTATTCTTTAACGGACCAAGGCTCTATTCCACTTCGTTTAAGCTTATCATGCTCGTGCATGAATAAGAGCTACCGTTACGTCAAAAATTTAATGATAGTTACAAAAGCATAATATACGCAAAAATAAAAGCGCAGGTCATAAATTGGCGTGACAGCGTTCAATGCCGGGTGGAAACAAATGCATATAAATCGTCCTATTATCGACTCGAGCATGCTTCATACATAAAATTTAACTGTTATACTTATGTTATATTAATTATTCACTTTGGTGCCATGGTGTTTGGGCCGCCCCATGGCTTGGGACGTAACATGCGTGGACACGTTAGCTCGGTCTCACGTCGTGCGACCGTGCCCAGACCATCAAGTGCCGCAAATATGCTTTTCTCAATGAAAATAACATTTTTGCGGCACTTGCAATGGAAACATTGGGTCCGTGGTCTTCCGACACCAAGAAATGTATAAAAAAGGTGTCGGAAAGACTTATTTTGGCGGCGGGTGATCCCAGAGCAGGCTCGTTTTTCGCGCAGCGGCTCAGTCTGGCGGTGCAAAGGGGGCACGAGGCCAGCATTTTAGGGTTCATGCCACTGCAAGGGTTACTCTATTTATAGTTATTAAATATTATATTTTGTAATTTTGTGTGTTTTATGGGAATAAATATTACATCGTCGGAAGCCTTAAACATAACCTAATTACAAACTCAACACCTCTGTAGAGGTCGTCGACAGCTATGGTCGCGTCAGAGAATTGTCCCAGCGCGCAGGCTCCCGCGCAACCGCCCGAAACCGGCGCGAACTGGAGCCTCAGAGCTTCGAACTTACTAAACTCTCGCAACATTTGTCGAGGAAATATCTGCGCGAATACGGGACTAATTTGAAAAGAAGTAGCACCTTGCAGTAAAGATTAAAAGTTTTACACGTGGACGCACAGTCAACCAATTTGATTTCTAGGCCACTTTGGACTATGTTAAAGTGACGTTGTCAACCAAAACGTAAGAGACTCCCTATGATTTGGTTTACAACGTCACGTTGACCAAGTCCATAGTGGCCTAGGAATCAAATTGGCTGACTGTACAGTGATACATTACTCTCGTATTTAATCACGGAGCTCCCTGCCAGGTATGTACGTTAACTGTCATCATTGCTTTGTTGAATTCTACAGGAAGTAGTAGTTTTATTATAAATGGTTTCACTTTTATCCTCCAACGTTTCGTCCATTGTCACGGCAACAATTAAGTATTATTTTAATGTATGTTAGGAAAATGACTGAGTGTGGAGTCACCTTCGAATGCGTTGTTAAAGTTGCTTTACAACTTGTAACTGAAATTAGTTACTTATTTCTTGATCGTTATTGAAAACTAGGTCAATAACAGAGAAAATTAAAAATAACGGTGTAGCTTCGTTAATCAAATTACCCAAATCTAATCTGCTTTAGAATAAGTATCGATAATCTCATGTCATCTCATATTCCTAATGTTAGAAATGCTCACTCAGAACAATGCTTTACTTAGCCTTCGAACGACAACACTGAAAAATACAACCGCGGTAAAATGCATCCGCGAAAAACGGCTTTGCTTGACCATGTAGTACACAACAATAGCATACGCTTCATTCATATAGTACAGTCAAGGGCAAAAATATGTATACACTTTAGTACCTTGTCTAATTGTCGTCATATTTGAACTGCCATATATGAACTGTCACAGTGGTTAAAGTGACAAGGTACTAAAGTGTATACATATTATTGCCCTTGACTGTACCTATAAACAACTCGGCAGTTTTTCGGATCTTATGTAAAACTAATATAGAGTTTTCCTTTAAACTTTTTAGTATGAGCGAATAGGTAAACCGTCAGATATAAGCTTCAAAAGTGGTTATATAATTATGGAGGATTACATTTTCCTACTTCCTTCCTTAGCTACTAGCTTCCTTATCATTTGCGACACGAAAACTGGCACACAGATTAAAACTTCAGGACCCGTAATATGGTCGCCTTTATTGCGGTGGATAAAGCATCCGTCACTCTCACCCTTATACATTGGTCAGAAAGTGACAGATGTGCTATCCACATCGATAAACACCACCATAAAAGCCCCCAGGGCTTCTTAGGTAGTAGGTATGTTTGTATCTTAAGATTACATCCTATTACGTTGTATCGGTACGGAACCCTGAATTAATGCGTGATTGACAGTACACACTTGCTTAGTTTTTTTATTATAGCTATGCTGTTTTTAATCGATGTCAAAACTATTTATTAGAAAAACTAAACAAGTGGCTGTCGTTGTGTACATAGGTAGATGATACTCTTACACCTATAGATGAGACTACATATTAAAAGGCGATAAATTAAATTGACGTACTATGACAATCGGGACTTTATCGACATATCAAATATCAAACCCATCAACGAACTGGTAAACTCCCGTTTTCGGAGGTACATTATTTAACGTATAGTCAGCAGCAGAAGTAGGTACGCAACCGAAGAGGTCAAAATGATCTGCACTCGACTCTACTGTCAAGAGAATACGTCGTGTCTAGATTATTCTGCTTAGCTACTTTTGATGCTGACTGTACTTGGGTGGGATACTTTACCTTTACTACTCGATGACGATACGAAAGTCAATGTCCATGTCAACTTGCTATGAAACTTAAGTACTAAATACATACCTACTGGAGGGCGCTGCTATCAATCGCCATATACATTAAAAGGTCAAGAAAATTTATAAAATTAGGGGAAATAATTCGTGTAGTTGTCTAAATTGATACATTTATACCTTGCGGTATCCAGATAAACATACTAAAAGTCCTCATGAGTAGGGGGTGTGCTAAGGGTGTAGGGGGGTAAATATGAAGGTGCCTTTTTTAAAATTTTTGCTCATGTCTCTAATACCAGCACGAATAGCATTATAATTACTTCTGTCAAAGGCTTAAACATAAAATTTCCTACAGATTTGGTAATATTTATTTTTGCTCTACGACCAAATACTAGAAGCTACAGGGTGTGTAAGTTTTAACACAGAGAAAAATAATAGCCAATTTAGGAAAACGGCGCCGTTTTTTCGTCATTGTTCATCATCACTTACATTTTTAGTTTAGAATAAGCAAGCTTAGGCATTTGCCGACCCAATATAAAAAACCGCATGTCGATCTAATGAGAATCTTAAACAAAAAAGACGATAATGTGAAAATGGGCCGAGCGTGCGAGATACCATGAGTCCTTAGCTACGGCGGGCGTCATCGCGGCCACTAAGATACTCTCTGCCACTGAGATTGAATGAAATGAGGCTGAGGGAATCGAAACACGATTGGCTCCTAGTGATGCTGGCTGTATAATTATAAGAACTGCCATTGAGAAAGCAGCAAACCATCCTGTAGGTGCTGTTGTTGGGGAAGATGTGGATTTAGTAGTTCTTCTACTGACTCTATCACTAGCAGAGAAGCAATTATTCCTTGTCAAGCCAGGAAAACGGAAAGTGGAAGCCTAGATATTTTCATCACAAGAACAAAAACTCTCGTTTTGTTGTGCTGTTCTTTTCCTACATAGTTTTAGCGGCTTCGACACAACCTCGGCAAATTACAGGATAGGCAAACTGTCAATTGTAAAGCTGTTTGAGAAAATTTTATCAGGTTAAAAGGGATAAGTTTTGCCTTTGTACATTTTTCTTTATAATCTTTATTGTATTGTTTTCATTTTCTTTTTTTTTAAAGTGTTGACATACCTACATACATAAATTTTTTCGATGACTTATCGTTAACGTTACTTACTCGATGGAAGGCAAAAGTTAGTTCTTCCTTAGGGTACAGTCAGTCAGACCAAGGTCAGACCTCTCGATTTTCTTTTTCTTTCTATTATGGCCTTGTATTGGCAAACACACAGGCCATCTGATGAAAACTTGATGATGACATTGGCAGTCAAGAAAGTTAATGCGTTGCCAATCCTGAGGATAAAGACGTAGTTCAAATATATACAGATACAGACCTTTACAGTGTTAGCGACTAGCACACAAATAGAGATAATTCATTAGTATAATTTGTTTCAGGTTCCGGTAACCCCAAACTATGTGGTTGGCAACTCCAGCCGTGAGTCCGGTGACTCCCAACGCGCGACAACGATCAACCAGTTCTCCAAACCGCTCCAGGGACTGAACCAAAACATAAAATGGAAGAAAACAGGTGTGTAATTCACTCAAAAACAGTCTTATTTTTAACTCCCGACGTAAAATGATGGGTGTTATAAGTTTCAGCGCTATGTGTGTGAGTGTGTCCGTAGCTCCTAAACGGTTGAACAGATTTTGATGCAGTTTTTTGTATGTAAAAGCGGGATTTTGAGCGGTAGTTCTTAACTAAGTTTCATGAAAATCGGTTAAGCCATTTAAGAGATATCAGCGCTGAAAGAAGGGGTCACAAGGGGTTTTTTATCCATCTTATAGTTATGACACATTAATAAAAAAAGCCTTCGTACTCTTCATATACTAACTAAAACAACCGTTTCAGGTTCACCGTCTCCTCAACGGAGCCGGAGTCGAAGAAGAATGGCATCCACATGGGAGCCAGCATCATCTCGCGGCCGCTGCGCTCGTCAGCAGAGACCGCGGAGCGCGCGCCGGGCCAGCCTGACACCTGGCTCCACGACGCAGGCTGGCGCCGCAAGAGGTCGCTGGCGCAGCTTACGAGGGAAGCCCTGCCCAGGATGGAGAACTACAGGAACTCGAAGAGAGCGCTGAAGAGACCAAGTCTTGGGGAGTTGCATGGAGATCATTTAATCACAGAAGAAGTAAGTTAAGCTGTAAGCTATTGTGGAGATCCTAAGGGAAGGCTTATGTCTTGCAGTATGTCCTCCGGTTGACATGATGAAACTATTGTTTAATTAAGATGATCGTGAACCGCAGCTTAAATCGCGTAGCGTAGCGTCAAAAAATGTTACATAAGAATTTTGCTCCGGGCAACGTTTCTCACCCCCTTATACAAGTCCGGTTTCCACGATTTTTGAATATGTAGTTATTATGAAAAACTAGGTCTGTATGTTTCTGTTTTTTCATTTCTTAATAAATTAAATATTTTCTTATACACCGTGCCCGGGACGTACCCGAAGGATTTTAACTATTGATTCTGGACCCTATTTGGAGTATATAATGATTGTGGTATAACATGTAGTCCAATATCGCATAATTTCCGAGTTTTTATTTTATTTAAAAAAGATTTCCATAGTTAATTTAATTAGAACTTTGTCACCTTAATTTAAAGCATTATTTACTAAGAAAGGTTCATGTTGTAAGTAGCAATATCATCAACGTACAACTTAAATTAATTTAATCAATTTCTTAGTAAATAATGCTTTAAGTTAAGGTGACAGAGTTCAAATTAAATTAACTATGGAATTGTTTTTAAACAATAAATATCTCGGAAATTATGCGTTATTGGACTACATGTTATACCACATTATACAGGGTGGAAAGATAAGTCGGGCCCTGGAGGGAAACTACCTTAAATCCTTAAGTTGGCTAATTTTAGGGTGAATTGCAAAAATATTGTACATTAAGGAGACATTTCTTTACTTTGGTAAAGAAAAAAATCTGCCATCAAAGATTTTCTTAAATTTTTCTTGTCTCAACCGGGGATCGAACCAGCTTAAAATGAAAGAAAAACTCGCTATTTTATTCTTCTAATCGATAGGATTATGGTTTGGGATTAAATGTCTATAAAAAACACTTAGTCATAGCACTAAAAAAAATAACATTAATCATAACGAGTGTTTATTTTTTAGCTGGTTCGATTCCAGGGAGAGACAAGAAAATTTAAAAAAAATCTTGGAACGCAGTTTTGTTTCCTTTTAAAAATAAAAGAATGTCTCCTTTAAGTAAAATGAGCCAACTTAACGATTTAAGGTAGTTTCCCTCCAGGGCCTGATTTATCTTTCCACCCTGTATTACTCCTTATAGGGTCTAGAATCGATGGTTAAAATCCTTCGGGTACGTCCCGGGCACGGTGTTTATAAAACGAACAGATAAGTATCGTTTTTAGGGTTCCGTAGTCAAACTAGGAACCCTTATAGTTTCGCCATGTCCGTCCGTCCGTCCGTCCGTCCGTCCGTCCGTCCCCAGTCTAGCTCAGAGACTCGTAGTACTAGAAAGCTGTAATTTGGCATGAATATACATATTAGTCACGCCAACAAAGTGGTAAAATAAAATTTTGAAAAATATTTTTTTTTAATGCACCTCCCCTACACGTAACGTGGGGATGCCTTTTTTTTTTCTTGCCTACCCCATAGTGTGGGGTGTCGTTGGATAGGTCTTTCAAAAATATTGCGGGTTTATGCAAACAATTTTTCGATTAAGGGATCCGTTTATGAAATATTAAGCTTTAAAGCGCTATTTTTTGTTAGAGTCAAGTGTCCCCCCCCCACTACAGCCAAAACTACAAATACTAAAAATCTGAAAAATATCTTCAACGAAAGCGCATATAACGAATTTTCAAGGAAAACTATCACGGCTAAGAAGACATGATTTATTCCTGAGATACAGGCGACTAAAAAGTTTATACCTATCAAAATCGCCTATGATAACTTTGATAGAAAAACTTGTTAACGGGGCGTGCAGGACGCGCGGGGGGAGTCAAACTGTCCAAGCAACAAATCGAGCGACAGCCGCGCTCATAAGCAATAAAATTTTAAGTCGGTTTGAAGCAGTTTAGATACCTAACTACCTACATAGGTATACTGATCTCACACTTAAAAGCTTGGCTCTTGTTTGAGATATTATATACGAATTTATAAGAAAAAGAATCATTACTAAGTAGACTTAATTAGTTCCTGAGATACAGGCGACTAACGGGTTTATACCTACTAAAAATCATCTAAGACAGCGCCAAATAACTTTAAATAGAAAATTGGTTCATTGTTGATTTTTGAGATAGTTTTTTGTGTTTGTCGTTACGGCTTCGGAACCCTATACTGAGCATGGTTCGACATGCTCTTGCCCGGTTTTAATTCTTAATACATACAGACAACTAACGCGAATAGCCTCACAGGAAAGCGCAACGGTTGGGATTTGATGGTTCCGTTTATGAAACGGGTCCATTGGACTTACCATTTTTTTAAGACTAGCCATGTTGACATAATTTGAACATATTTAAAAACAGTAAAAAAAACATCTTGTCGCGAATAGCCTTGTATAGTGTCAATTATAACCAGCTTAAAATAATAGTTTCCCATACTAAACAGTGTTATTAGCAAAATCTGGTATCATATCATATCATAAGCCACATTTTCCATGATTAAAAAGTCGTTACGCTGATTTCAGACATCTGCTCCGACTCTACGAGTAACATTTACATCACAACAGATGGCATTGTGGTCGTAATTATTCCATAATGGTAGTTTATCGAATAGTTTTTGTCGTAAGTAGTTGAAAAGATTGCTTTGTAGGTATACGGATATCACGTTATACCTGTAAGAACTTCCTGGCTCACCCTTTTTTTTTTGGCCCTGGGGAAATGCCTAATGCCTGACGGGGCCATGGCGGGTTATATCAGACTTGCATGCCAATCCCTTTAGGAGGGGGCTGCGGGACGGCTATAGCGCCAAAACGTACCTATCCCCCCCTAATGAACGAAATGCCCTATTGCCCTTACTTAACCCCTGCGCCTAGAAAAGCCTGCTCTGTGTGTACAAGAAGTCCAAGTTACAGTTCTAGTAAGTAAAGTAGGTAGTCAGCCGGTGAAATGACTAGCATAGAGGCATTCCATCTTAGTCCTCAGGGTTGGCAACGCATTTGCAGTCTTAGGATTGCATTACAGTCTTGTGAATGCGAATGTCTCACAATGAATGTTTTCACTTACCATCAGGTGGCCTGTGTGCTCGTTTGTCTACTCTATGACATAAAAAAAAGTACTACTAGCATTATATTATCTGTGGTTGTAATTATAAAAGTAACAACATCTAATTCCTATAAAATAAGTGGATTAATAGTCCTTCAAGCATTATCACGCAACGGTCTACGACCGCAATTCGCTAATTATAATCCTTATATCTTAAGAGCCGTAACATATTAGTTACCTACTTACCGTGTCCAGGCTTTATAGCAGAAACAGAAACCTGCCGCGAGACATCGAGCTCGGGCCGGCCCGCACCGGGTGAATCCGGTCCAATCCGCCCTAGCAACCGTTCGTTCCGCGCGTGCTCGAATATGGGAAGTTTCTGACTCATTAAAACGTTCACAGTGATATCATTACCCGTTGACTTTTTCTAATATTGACGCCATATATTAAGTTTTCTGAGTGCGTCATATCAAAAGAACTAGGCAATTTGTGTCTATCCCGAGTGCCCGTACCACACTTCTGCCTCATTGTGGAATTATCTGATTATTTAGTTCAACGTGGATGACTGTACATTACTGTACGTACTTTGTATGTACAGTCACCCAATAAAAATATTGAGCATACTTAGAACCTTGTCATTCCCAACTAACATTTTGGTGTCAGTTACAGGTTTTTGTAGAACTTTAAGCGATATTACAGAGTTACAATTATCTCAGTTGTAACTAAAGGGGATATAGAGGAGTTAGCAAATAAATTTAACTCCAACAGTGGCACTAGAGTTATTATGGACGATGTAGTACAGCTTTGAGAGTTACAATAGTGATAACTACAGCAAGTATACTTAAGATGTTACAGCTTTAGCCTGTCTGTGACACCTATGTCTATGCAACAGTGTTCGCTGACTCCTGTTAACGCATATTGTTGTTTAGTTGTTGCCATGAAGTGTCTTGTATATCTTTAGGTGTTATATTGACTATAAGTGCAGATATGGGTTATAAAAAAGAGTTCGTCGAGAGTTTAGTAACACCAGATGCTAAAAGTGTCGAACAACTCCGTTATCTAGGTTCAACCGGTAAAATTGTCTTCACTGTAGTAAACGTACTTAGCTAAGTCTACTATAACGCTGTTACGTGTACCAAAGGCTGCACAATATTCTTGACTACCGATGTTGTAACTCAAAGAGTGTTATAAATGGGTTAAGTAAAGATTTAATATTTAAAGTAAGTTCGCCATTGTTTTGGTGAACTAAATATTATAAATATTACTATGAGTAATGAACATTTGACCACCAAATACTTAATTGTTTATACTATTTCAAGCGTTCCATGGATACCACCTTATTTTACATGCCACTGCTCAGGAAGCAGGAATAACTAAATATTGTTAGTTTGGGCGTCTGTTATTGTTGTCATAACTTTTCTTTTAAATCTTTAATAAATCCTAGGCGCGTTAAAATTGAGATGAGAAACAAGGTATACATTACCGTAAAATCACAAGCGCAGTAATTTTTTCACTTCGTAAATAAAAATTACTTGAATATTTTCCTACCGATGTTGCTTTGTCACTTTTCCTGACAATTATATTGTCGCCATTATTCTGTGACATGAGTCAGGATCAATTAATTTACTTATCTAGGCTTTTTCAAACTAGTCGTACGCTAAAAAATAAATAGTTTATTACTAATGCACTCACAAAACGGTAACATACATACCTGAGTCCATTTTAACTACCTAATAAGAGTCAAGGTATCAACCAACTACTCTTAATAGGTCTTATAAAGTTTCAAGTGGCAAATCATTCTTATCCGATGCTTTTCTATTTCCCGTAGTGTTCACTAACCCGACTATACAACAGCAATACCGGTTAAAGTAGTAGCTGACACTGAAAAGTCGCTCTCATGCAGGTGCTTTAACACCTGTATATCACCGTACTATAGGCTTTCTATAACTCTTACCTGTAAAATCGTGGGCCTCTTTCGTGGGTATAAATGAGTTAGAGCATGCTATAACTCCCTTGTACAGGTATATGTTAACACTTTTACTCTCGAATGGAACTGATATACAGATCTTATATAGGTTATTTTAACGCTAATGTGCTAGTTGGGTTGTGACTGTCATTGTTATCGTCATACTTGACAACTTGACAACGCACTAAAGTGCTTAACATTTTTGTTGGGGTACTGTACGTTAATTATATTGCACCACGTAAGAAATTATACCTAAATAGTCGAAAAACTAGGTCGCTGCATTTTTTAGGATTAAAAAAAAGGAACACATGAGGAATTGAGAAAGTAAATTTACAGCGTACTTACCTAGAATTTTAATACAAGACTAAGAAGGTATATGCTTTCGATTTGAGTCTTGCTAAAGAGCTTGTTAGTTGTTGGAGTTCACAATAAGTACGACGATTTTTACACTTTTCAAATCGAAAAGAATTCACTACCAGCTAGGTACCATGGATATATTAATCTTCACGCGTCTTTTTTGTTAAGTTCAAGGTTAAGGACCAGGGCTGCGGCCGGTCGTCGTCGTAGTTATGACCAATATAGGGATTTCCATTCGCCCTCTCTTTTTAACGAATTCAAAAACCAGAGGTAATTTTTTTTTGTTTATTAGAAACACTTTTTAATTGCTTCTAATAAGTAAGTATGTAGGTATATCGTTGTCTAGTAGATACCCATAGTACAGTCAACAGCATAAATAAGTGATCATTTCTGTACCTTGTCGCTTTCAATCGTTTCACGATTTTGTTTTAACATTTCAAACACGACGTTAAAGTGACAAGGTACATTTATAAATGATCACTTATTTATGCTGTTGACTGTACAAGCCTAGAGCTTAGTTTGGAACTAGGTCAATTTGTGTGAGATTGTCCCCTATTTATTTATTTAGAAAGAAAGAAAGAAAGAAAGAAAAACATTTATTCATGACATGCATAACAAAGAACAGATTAACAAATACAAGAAGAAAGTAGCCACGAAATGGTCCCAACTCAGCGTAATGCTGGCATTAAAGTCAATTTATTTACATATTTTATTTTTATTTGCCGTGTGGTTGCCGGCTTAGAATAGTACCACTCCATGTCTTCCCGTAGAAGTTGTAAGAGGCGACTAAGGGAATAAAGGCTTGTAGTATTGTTAGGCGATGGGCTTGCAACCGTCACCAAACCTCTTAGCCTGATTTTGCAAAATGTGGTAAAGATCTTAGCCTTATTATGCAAAATGTGGATACAGAATTAACAATTAGTTTTTAGAGTTGTTGGTAATTCTGTAGCTCTGCCTACCCCACTCTGGGAAGGAAGGCGTGAAGGTGTGTGTATTTAGGTAGGTACATATTATGTTCCTACATATGTACCTACATATGAATTCACTCTGGACTTAATCAACGAATTAACAACAATTATCCTTACACAAATTTAACATGTGTTTTCCGTTGTGTAGGTATTGATACCAACATGTAAAGTAGGTACCGGTCAAGTATATTTTTAATGTTCTAAAATATAGATATTCCTGAATTAAAAAGACTGTTGTGAAATAAAAAGATTTTAAAATGTTTAAACTTAAAATTTCTATGATTTTTTGAGTTTTCTATTCCTAGAGTACTATTAATCTATCTATACATATTTTATGTAAGTAATCGTTATCTTTACATATTTCTATTTTCTAGGATGCTTGCTTTTGTTTTCGGTTCTCGTTTTTCTCTTTGAATGCAAAAAACAAAGTAAGTAATTATTATCCTTATGTATTAGGTACACAGCACAAAACTAATTACTTAAGTGTTTAAAATAAAACATTCCATTAGAAACAAAGTTAATGTTTCTCTATGACAATACTACATTTGTCTGCGATTTGCGGGGCGTGAAATTCGCGCATAGACCGCGTCAATCACAGGTATTATGACATATGCGACCTTCTTCGATGGAGAAGCATAGCGACAGGTAACGTTAGGACATGCGCAGTTTATGTTCTTCCTGACTTTGTTAAAACTTAAATGAAACATATTGAAATGAAATGAATTGATGTATATTATGAATTAAGGTTATTTTGTATTATGATAACAGTTGATGACGCTTATCATTGAGTTAAATAAACTAGAGAAGCAAACCTCATTATCAAGCGGTTAGAAAAGTGTGGCCACTTCTTAGCCGCGACGACGTAGCTTTGAAACCACAACACATTGTAAAGTAAACGTATATCGGTCTCACTTACACAAATTGCAAGAACAATAAAGTCAGTGACATTAGATAAGGACAGACACAAAAATATGCATTGGAAGGTTGGTGTTGCCGACCATATGAAAATTTACCCAATATAACAAATAAATAGGGTTTTTTTTAAATAATACTTTGTAATAAAATAAATGCATTAAATTATTTTAAATGCGTATTTCGTATTAGATTACTAGGAATAGGCAAAAGGTAATAAAATAAGTAATCTATAATATGTACAATATTAGGTATTAGATTATTACTATGTACAGTACCCCTACGAAAATATTAAGCACTTTAGTGCTTTGTCATAATAAACTTCAAACAGAACATCAAATATGATACACACATAACAAATGTATCAATATAAAATAGGTAACTAAATGAAAATATTAGATTCTCCTATTAACATTAATATGTATTTTGTTATTAAATCTACTTCCAATATATTAGAACTCAAACATAAATTTTTAAAATCTCCCGTCAAAGTGGGAAAACCAAAACGATATTTTAATGGCAACACTGCACCTAAATTGCAATATTTGGTATTTTAAATCGATTTCTGTGTTTTTTTATATTAATTTGAATACATAAACAACAAACTTACGTGTGGAAAGTTATTCCACTGGATTTATTATGTTTTTGGGATCTTGAATCACATTCCTTAACTACACATTTCCCCATTTTGTATCCCGGTGAAAAACGGTCGGCGTCCCAATGAGCACTGAGTTGACGTTTGCTGACATATGGCTGTGGCCTTATGTGAAGTGGCAACGCTTTGGTGCGGTAATTGCTAATCTAGTGTAACATATATATCGATGACGCTTATTGATAAAAGGATTTGGTTCAATTCTGCCGTGATATATCTATAATGCCGTTATCTGACATTTGGTATGTTTTTTACTTATAATGCTATATTAATGAGAAAAAAATCTCTATCAATCCGAATTTGCGATTTTTAAAACAAGAATTTGTTAGATAACGGCATTATAGATATATCACGGCAGAATTGAATCCTATGCCATGAATAAGTACGTCTTCGTACCATTTTCAAGAGGAAACCTTCACTAGATCATCGTTACATTGATGGTACGAAACGGGCTATGTGTCGTCAACAGCTAACCCAGCTTACTTTACTCTCTGCAGCGTTGTGAAATCACCTTACGACGCCGCCCTCCCAGTTTCAGTGCCTGAGACAAATAAGTTTACATAGGCAAAAACGTAAAGACCTCCAAAGAGAA
>OZ014455.1:13300731-13365482 GCA_963966035.1 Acleris laterana
AGAGAAAAGATCATCATTCTCCTGCCCTTATTTGGGGTCGGCGCAACATTTATTTTTCTTCCATACTTCTCTATTAGTCATCATCTCGGAAGTCACTCCCTTTCTAGCCATAAGTATCATCTTTCACACAGCCAATCCATCGTTTCTTTGGTCCAAAGAGAACAGATATCTGTTGAAAAGTTCTAATATTGACTTGCACTTCTCAGTGTAGCAGGCCATGCTTTCCCTTCCGGACACGCTCCTGTTGTCAGGTTCTGGTTAAAAACCATGTTATCAACAGTTCCTCCTGAAGCATAAGCTTGAACGGAAACCCTATGAGCGACATTAATCACCACTCGTCACCACACAATGTGCCTGTCGCCTGCCACTCACTGGTGGCAACCGATTATCATTCCGTCATGTTCGCCGAGATTACGTAGGTACTTCAACAACATTTGCATTACAAAACTTCAGGGTTTTGCTCTTGACCCTGAAGTAACAGTAATGACGGGAGCTCCACTGATAAACCTTCCAACAGGGTAAATAGATTGTCAAAAACTCTCAATTGTAAGCGAAGTCTTTCGTTTATACGATGTAGTTTCCTTTCCTACCTATAGGTACTTTGTTTGGACTAATGACATCTCATTATGCAAAAAGGATATGTACGAGCATGTTTTGTCTGAGGCTACCTAAGGAAATTACATTATGAACTTTGGTCACGAACAGAAATAAGAAAATATATTTGTTGACAGGACGAGAGGGTACAGCGAGATACCAAGTCACCGACGCCAGCCGTTGGGATCAAGCTAGGATGGATACAGGTAAATACTATGTAAAAAGAACACATCAATAAACACAATTAAATACAATTGTGTGTTATTCTGGTTTATATGGAAAAAGAACACAATGTCGAATAAGGTCCCGTAATATAATATAATAAGTCACCATAACATAAGTTCTAATAAAGGGTTATTGTTTGTGATTTCTTTGAATATAAGGTAGCCCGGAGTTTTTGCGTTTTTAAGTCTTTCTTATTAGTGTGCGATATATGCTTCTCTATCTATATGTGTAATCTACGAGCGAATAGCAATATTATCGATTTTTGAAGCAGATTGCAAATTACTTGGGT
The DNA here is from genome assembly GCA_963966035.1 of Acleris laterana. Taxonomy (NCBI): domain Eukaryota; kingdom Metazoa; phylum Arthropoda; class Insecta; order Lepidoptera; family Tortricidae; genus Acleris; species Acleris laterana. Next base: position 13,301,840 of record OZ014455.1, read on the forward strand.
AGGACTTAAACTAGTAAAGACAGCAACCTATGTGACATAACAATTACCCTGGGTCACCTTAACACATGTACGATAGGTACGTGTAAGCGGGTGTAATACCTTTAAATATACAGTTTGGGGTCCACTGATGTGTTGATTCCAATAACATTATGTAGGTAGGTAAGGTACATAATCATAAACTTTACATAGGTACTAGTGCAAAGTTAATCAAATGACGTAGAACCAACGATGGACAATAGTTAACAGGGCCGTTTTCTCCTAGGGTGTGCTGATACCATGCCTGTTGAACATCTGGGGCGTGATGCTGTTCCTGCGGATCTCGTGGGTGGTCTCGCAAGCCGGCATCGGCCTGTCACTCATCATCATCGCCATCTCCGCCGTGGTCTGCGTCATCACCACCTTGTCCATGAGCGCCATATGCACCAATGGAGAGGTCAAAGGAGGTCAGAACTTCTTTAAGGCTGTGTTATTCTACAGAAGGTTCCCTAATAATTTCCCTAAGAAATTGCTGAAATAAACGATTGATTTATTGATACAATAGAGTGGCTAATGATATGGCATCGTATTTCATTAGATAAGCTCATAGGGTCACTAGTAGAATGACGGGATCGTAAAATGACTGACTCGCAAAATGACCACATCGCTTGTAGCCTATATCTTAAAATGTCCGAGTCGCAAAATGGACACAATGGTTTTTTCATTTTATCATTGTTTAAGTACAGTCGACGGAGCCCCGCAGGGGCTCCTATTTCTAGGTAATTTGCCCTTCGGGCATTTAAAGTAACCTAACGAACCTAACCTACCTAGTTACGCAAAGAAAGTAGTCCTTTTGCGACTCGGACATTTTGAGATGTAGGCTACAAGCGATGTGGTCATTTTGCGAGTCAGTCATTTTACAACCTAGTCATTCTACTAGCGACCAAGCTCATATGGGTCTTGTTTTATCAATTAACATTACTGAAGTTGACTGAGAAAGCAAGATAAATACCTAGGAACTTTTTCTACCAAATACGATGTCGAATTGTCGTATGATTAATGATTATTCGCAACATCAATATCCCTTAACTGTACATATATTTAGAAGACTGTCAGTGTCACCACACCTGTTACCGATTACCACATTATCATCCTTCTTTTAGGTGGTATCTACTACATCATCTCTCGGTCCCTGGGGCCAGAGTTCGGCGCGTCCGTGGGTATCATCTTCGCGTTCGCCAACGCCGTGGCAGCCAGCATGAACACCATCGGCTTCTGCGACTCCATGAACGATCTGCTGAAGGAGAACGGCGTCAAGATCCTGGATAATGGCGTCAATGATGTTCGGATAGTGGGCACAGTGGCGTTGATCGTCATGTGCGTCATCTGCGCTGTTGGGATGGACTGGGAGAGCAAGGCACAGGTAACGATACCATTTAATGTAAAAAATAGCTCGTAAAGTCAATTGACCAGATGCCTTCTATTTTGTTTCTACACGTACCGTAACCTCGGGATACTTTGACCCTAGGGGTAATATTGCCCAGCCTACCCCTAAAACTATAACTATTGTAGTGGTAATCATATTAAATTGGTTCAAGAATTTTAGAATTACACAAGTAGCTTAGGCCTCATGTAATATTTAAAATAAATTAAATTTTTAAAATGGTTTTAGGGGTGGGCAATGTTACCCCCTAGGGTCAAAGTAACCCAAGGTTACGGTATTTTAAACATTTTGTTTTTACTCAGCCGCCGTTACTGTCAAGTAAACAAGAGCTATCATAACGTTGACAATACGTTATAATGTCAAAAGTAATTAGGTTTATTCCCCCAGGGGAAGAATAGAATAGAAAATGGTCAGGTAGAAGTAGAAGTTAGCAATCCCAGGGGGACTCCAAGTTGCTGCCTATGGGTGAAGACTGTTTAGGTAATTGTAGTTTTAAAGTACAAAAAAGAAAAGACGTCTGGAAACGGAGGTACGATGCGGACAGAAATAAGAATAAGTACTCATGTTATTTTGAATGCTGTATCTATTCGTTTGGTTTAAAACTGACAGCTTTGAAAGAAAAAAAGTCATGTTTTAAATACGTTCAACCAATAAATAATATGAATTTGAATACAATTTGTTGAAAGTGATTTCTTGAGCTCTGGTTAATATAGTGTCAATTAGTAAAAAGCGTAAAAACCATTCAATAAAAAACTGAAATCTGATCTGGCGCTAATGAATTCGTTCTGACAAAAGCGCGCCTTTGTGTGAAGTAATGGCCAAAGAAATTTGTCTAATTGATTACTTTTAACGATATTTTTGTGTATGTAGTAGAGGGTAAATAAATAATCAGCTGATGATAACTTATTAAAAATTATAGGATTAAATATAACTGACTTCACTTAATAATCGCCACACATAACAGTTAATAAATCATGATCGGTTTTTTTTTTTACTTTACTAGGCATGCGTTTTTTAAAGCACAGTATACATACAGATAAATAAGACATACCTCGCGTATAACTATATCTATCGAGTAATTAAATAAAACGACTTAATTACTTTCATTAATATGTCCGGCAAAGTTTCAGGAATTATGGAACCTTCCGCAATTACTTTTTCGCGTGGCGTGTTTGAGTGAGTTAGCTGTTTATTATCTGTGGCAATCAACGGACATGTCCTTTTGCTATGTTAATTTAAATGAATATCATAAAGAAAACGATAAACGTTATATCTAATAACTAGGGTTAGGATTTTGGTGGCAAAACGGGGTTCTACAATCTATGGAGTCGCTATTTCCTAATTATTATTACGCATATCACTTTGATTTTGGCCTTTAGTTTTGTCATTTTTCTACATAAACTAAATACATTTTTAGTTCAGTTTATCCATACCTACTAATATTTGTTTGTTTGTTACGCTTTAACAGCGGAGATATCCTCCGTGCCAAAATTAGTTTGAACTCGTTTAGTGGCTTAATGAAAGATTGACTTATGGAATATGACTATGCTGGAGGTCAAAATCAATATACTGTGGCCAAGCCTAAGTTAATTGCGTCGTCAATGTAGTAAGTAATAATAAAATAGATGAAGACAAAGATAAAGACACTTTAAATAATAATAATGGACATTCATCAACATTGTCAAGAAAATAATTCTTCGAAAAACTAATTAATTATCGATCGAAATCAAAGTACATCATTCAGTTTAAAAAATCGTTGTTGTAAAAATCCAATTGCATGAATTTCCAAACAAAATTTGCTTTTTACTTTAATACAACGTTACGAGACCGGATAACTAACTCAAGAAAGTATAGCCGAATGATTTATGTGGTACATATAATCCGGCCGTGAATAAGTATCAGATGGGTGAGGAATAAGGATGCTAACGCAATTGGGTCATGGGTCGTAGCCACCGTCGCGGCGTCGCGGGCCGAAATAGCTTTCATCGAAACATCATATAAATCATTCTGATTTTCATGAAAGGAAGGTAATGAAACAGTTCAACGGGAGGTAAGTATAATAGGTGAATGAGTTTGTTATATACAAACTGATCTTGATTTTCCAATACTGCTGCCGAATTATAACCGGAAGTTTTATCAATAATAGATCATTCCTTGTTTTCGTCCTCTCCATTGAAAGGTTAACTTTCATTGGGACATGCTAAGAAAAGGTGTCACTTGTTGATTCTAGGGGCTTGGCCTAGTCAAGATGATATTTACACCAAGTTAGCGATTTTTGGAAATCGACAAAATGAGGATTGACGTAAGCTGAGGCCCTTGCCAAGATGCATTACGCTAACTAGCGTTTCTATTCGTTTCGTTTTTAAACCAATCAAGTCACTGGTAGATGTCGTGATACGAAAAGTCACATACACATCGCTTATGTCAGTGTTAGCAGCGTTTACACCTTGGTGAGCCTACTACTTACATACCGTTTTTGCAAATCTCTGCGGGAATAGTATGGTTGCGTTTATCGCGTGTCAAAATGTGGATAAAGCAACCGTCACTCTCGTACTTATACTCGTATACGTGTCAAAAAGTGACGGACGTTTTATCCACATTTTTTCACGCGATGAACGCAGCCATATTAGACCCCCTGATGTACCTATACTTAGATGATAAATGTCTTAATCATTTTGACAGAACTTCCTGATCGCAATCATCATCGGTGCTATGGTGGACTTCGTGGTGGGCTCGATCATGGGCCCGTCTAGCCCCGAGGTCATCGCCCAGGGCTTTGTGGGACTTAGCAGTAAGTCAATAGCTCATCATCATCACCTTCCTAGCATTTATAGTGCCTAGAAACGAAGAATTCTCTCCTTTACTTCACACTATCATGGACGTCTTCTTTGAACTTGTAGATGTAAATATTATTTCTTAATAACGGTATGCCAGCGTTCTAATTTTTTTGGCCTTTCTCTTTGCCGACTGTCTTCCTCTCTGAAAATCATAATACTAGAGAAAAAACACAGCTTAATCTCCCATGAGGTTGATCTAATTTACTTATTTATTCATGGAAAACCAACAGCTATAAAACAAAACAATAACTTAAAAGTATATAGTAGTTAAAAGTGTATACTTAGAGCTTACAGGTTTTCTAATTTACAAAAGTCTCTTCGCCTATAACATTTCATCCGCGCGTCGTTTTTCAGAGGAGACGTTCAGCAACAACTTCTACCCGGACTTCAGGTACAGCGAGAAGATGAGCCAGGACTTCTTCAGTGTGTTCGCCATCTACTTCCCGTCCGTGACCGGGATCCAGGCCGGCGCCAACATCTCCGGGGACCTCAAGGTAGGAGACACACCTACGTTGCTCACCATCACCATATCAAAGAAAAGACGTACAATGTTGGACATAGTCCTCCCGTCACCATACCGATCGGATTCCTGTAGCTAATAACAAATACTATCAGCCCATTGGAATCTTGACCCACCATAGAACGGTGTCACAATGACATTATAAAACCATTTGTTTGACACTTCTTACGGCTTGAATCATAACATCACTGTGACACAGTTCTATGGTGGGTCAGGGTTCCAATGGGCTGATAGTACAACCTTTACCAGGGGCCCTAATATGGCTGCGTTTATCGCGTGACAAAATATGGATAAAACATCCGTCACTTTCTGACACTTATATAAGCACGACAGTGACAGATGCTTTATCCACATATCTACTAGGCCCACAGGTCAGGTCAGGTATTGGTCCACCTTATCAGAGACCTGCCTGACCTGCCATAATATCGTTTTCGATAATTTTCAAATGCTACTTAGGAATAGATAGAAACATAGTATAGCTTAAATGATATTGAATACCTACCTAAAAAAAATGTTATCAAACGTCCGACACGTTTGTATAGAGAGCAGATATTTGGAATATTTATATACCTACGTTGATTTTTACTCCTATGATATGATCCGTGACCTGTTTTTAAATATACCATGCGGATTACACCTAAGGATGTAACTTCAGCAGCTACATTTTTTTTGAACCCTGGTAGAATTATTATGTAATGCATGTAATAAAATATTGACCTTTACTGCAAAATCCACGTAGTAATCCAATGCACGGGGAAAACCAATCGACCAAGGCTAAAAGGTTACGTGAGAGCCATTCAAAACTCATATGGAAATCAACACTTTTTGCGAGGCCTTGATTTGCCACTAACTTAAATATTGCTGTTGACGCCCACGCCAACAGCTAACCCCGACAGCTCAGTTTCCTACGTTCAGGGTTTGCAAAACGTTCATAAATGAATTTAACACAAATTACAATAAAAAACTTTAATATTTACTTTAAAACCATAAACAACAAAACACTAATTTACCAAAACGATTTTACAACAAAACAAATAAAGGATAACAAAATTACAACTTGGCTCTAATTTCACAATGAGATCACTACAAGGAGAATCGGCGTATCGGAAGTCGAAGAAGTCGAGTTACCGAATTGAAGTCGAATACAATTAATTTCCTATTACACATATTTATCCTTTTTCTCTACATAACAATTTGTCCGTACACCGCCCAGGAGTGGGTCGGATTGACCAATCAACGCCCGATAATTCGCGTTCGTTTTCCCGCCCGCGCCCCTTCTCCTAGGACGCCCAGCGGGAGATCGGGGTTTGATTGGCCCAATTAATTTTACAAAATTTCCATAAACCTATTCATTTTCCTTATCCCGCCTTACACTTTGGCCCCTATCTTTCCCTGCTCTGAGCTTAACCCATTGTGGTTTGCTCTATCCCGTCAATCCCGGGTTCGCCGACCCGGTAACCCGGCCTTCGTTCCGGGGTCCTCAAGGTTACGGAGTCAGCGGTCCATTCCCGAGCTCGACACCTGGCCGTGTGGGCTTTTTCCCGTAGGTATTCCTACCTCACGGCGGTGAGGGAGCTCGGGCATTCACCATATACGGTATGCCGCCTCTGCGGGTCGTATATGGTGTCACATAAAATACCTAATTTTCTAAACCTGTCATTAAAACCTCTGGTTCTCAATAATAAATCATAGGACATTTCCCTTAAAATTATCCTACATACTAAATAAAACCATTTATAATTCATTACTTATATACTAACTTATATATCTAGTACATAAGCAGCTCGTTCGGCTGGCTGTCGTTAACAGTTGCCCTTAGACTACGGGGACCGGCCAATCCGGCCATATAACTTTAATGTATGTGCCTTATCAGATAAATGGTACAGATGAATATGCTTTAGCTTTAAGATGTGCCCTTTTGTTTAGGTTGGTTCTTTGTTTGACGCGGTCTTAAAACGGGAAAGGTTCAGTAGAAAATAACGAACGCAATGTAATCACGTAGACGTCTACGACATGGTGACGTAATCTGTAGGAGTATTTCGTACTTAGAATTAATTATGAAAATGTACTAGAAATGGGTACCTTACAGGCCAACGAACTAACGAATCATAATTCGTCTTGCGAAACTGCAACTCGTTTTCGGTAATTTCGCTACTGCGCAAAATACTAAACATAGAAAAGAAATCATGCTTTTTTTTGTTAGTACATGATTATGTATTAGGTAATGAAAATTGAAAACATGTATTAAGAGCCTAGATCGTGGATAGGTTTAAAGTGTCCCTAATCAAGTACCTACAAATAATCGTGGCAAGAAACTACAAGCATATTGTATGTTGAAATACTTCAATTACAGTGCTAATAAAGTTTTAAGGATTAGTAATTTACCTACAAAGACTGTAATTTTTTTTTACTACAAAAAAAAAGTGTGATATTTTGCACACACATAGATACATATTTAAGCCAGATACACGTCAAAAAAAGAATGCGGAAACGAAACTGGCAAAAGTTATAAAACTAAAACACGGTCTATTTAAGAAGGTACTTGCGAATAATATACACAGCTCCCGCTCTCCTTGCCTCCCGCCGCCACGCGGCGAGCTCCCGCTTGTCATTTTAAACTATTACGAACATCGATTAATTTACGATAAGGGAACGTCCAAACTCCACAATGTAATTAGGAGTGCGTTGATGAGAGTCAATGTTTTTGACCCGCGTCCAGCGGTTTGACGGGTTGGCGTAGTACCCCCTTGTTAAAGCCAATTGAACCCTCGTGAGTCACGGCTATTCGCGCTGAAGCAAATAAAGGAGTGGCTTCTTGGGAAGGCAAATTGGTTTTCCCTAGGCGAGCTACCTTAATTATTACCGTTAAAAGTTCGTCGATGCTCTGCAACGTGTATAGTCGGACAATTTGTCATACTTGTTAATTTTTTTAACCAGCTCGTCAGAAACTCCATACATTTCATGCTTGAAATAACAGTTAATTTCGCTCGCTAATTTGTTCGCAGCACCACCGTTTTCTTATCTTTCCTACACTATAAATTAGCTCTTTAGTTGCATTTTCACTTGCTTAGCTTGAAGTCAAACCGGTCTTATCATTTTAGTCTAGACGTCATCCAACTGCAGAAAGAATCAAAAACCAAAAATACCAGGTTATCTAATCCCAGCGCTCATACATACATAACGCTCGCGAATCGATTCCGCTCCGAGCGAGTGTTTGTAAACCTGGTTACGAACCATAAATAACCGATATTTTTCGAACCGTTCCCAAACCCCGCAAGTTGTTGTGCGACCCTCCCGCCCGGGTAACAGACGCGGGGGAGGCGGGGGAGTACCTAGCGCGCAGTTGCGCTTGCGCTCCCTTTCACGTTACAAAGCCCGTTCCCGCCCAACGCCTGTACCTCAAGACACGAACTTGACCGTTTGGAGTACTCTACACTCGTAAAGCTCGTAGCGATTCGTAGAGAGGCTACAAGATTTAACTGCGGCAATCTGTCAAACTAAAAGACTACAGAATATAGAAAACATTTGGTTTATACATTTGCAATTCGATGGCTTTCGGTTTGAAGTATACAAAAATATAATCAAATGTAACTTTCAAGATTTTGCAGGGCATTTGCTAATGCTTACGAGAATTCCGAGTATGTAGACGGTTGTTACACTATAATGCGAATAAAAATACAGGGTGATTCCATCCACATTAGTAATACTAAGTGCACTTTGTACAATTCAGAAAAGTTTCATTGACGCCGACTTGACGTCATTTTACTAAATGTATGTCCCAATGTCCCAATAAAGCTTTCTCTGAACATCATCTACTGTACATAAACAATGATCCGAAATCATCAGTGATTCACCAACCGTGAATAGGTACGAACAGTCATGAACCAAGTGCGGGATCCGTATTTCATGCAATCATTCAATGATCGTGGTATAATTTTCACACGCGGTACGGGCGTGATAGTCGACGAGGTTTACGTCGAACCGACCACTCCTGACCTCACAAGCTGGAACTCAAAATCACTGGGAAACTACAGGGTGTGTAAGTGACAAGGGAGTTAGCTACTGACACCATTATCCCTTCTAACGTTGTCTCCCTCTCTTTTTTGTTTGGTGTAAAATTAAGTGTTTTGTATTGTACGAGTATGTTCATATATCGTTGTATGATTCAATATACTCAAGCCAAGAGCTCAGTTTGGCGCAAAGTATTTTTTTAAATATTATATTTGATTACTATTTATTGGTATAAGTATGTTTTAAAGATTCTTTGAATAAATATTCATGTTTGCTCCTGTTCTGTAGGGCCTTGACTCCTAAAACTCCAAGTTACTTTATACCCAACACAGAATGAAGCGAACTGCCTGCGGAATGTATTTTCGTCTTACTACCTAGACTAGATGCATATTACTGCATACGTAGATGTATTGAAGCGACACGTGTGGGTGCAATCGATCCCTGCGCACGTGCCGCGTCACTGGCAGCCATTGCAGTCGCACCTATAATACCTATCCACGGTTTGCTTGAATACCGTGAAATCAAACGTGTGTCAAGTTCAATCTATCAAGCTACTTAATTGAGAATGCAAAAAAATGTGCTTTGTACGCTCTGACGGGCCTACTTAAACTCGCCGGTTAATATTAGGTGCGTCGAGTTGTGAAGCCATACGCTTAAAGGAAAGCTTAGTTTCTTAATGGTTTTTAATTGTCACTTGTGACGTGAGTGCATGTGTGTAGCTGTCATAGCCAGTCGAACCATAAACACTGAAATTAAAGTCGAGTCCAGAATTAGGCGAACTAACTTGACAGTTGGTACACTAATGTTGCCACAGTTTGGCTAGTGCTTTTAATATCGATAGCTAATCGAACACAACGGATTTGGAATTATCTCCGACGATATATAGCGTTTGTCTCTATCGCACTTTCATATTTGCCAGAAAGAAAGCGATGAATGCTATATGAATGGTACATGAACTGTACCGTACTAGCCCGACAGAAGCCACCTAAAAGGATCACAATGGCCTGTTGTAATAACAGAATTATTTCCTAATTCCTAATTTGAGGAGTAATCCTTCAGATCACAGGATATCATAAAAAATGCTGTAGTTCGTTCCTACTTGGCAAGTATGTATGAGTGTGAAAGTTTCGACGACAATTACTTGATAAAAGTTAAATAGAATAAGATTTATAGCAAGCCTAAGGTTATATCGACATAAATTCAATTCAATTCAATTCAAACATTTATTCATAAAATATTACATTTTATAAGTCAATTTGATTATTAGTTACATTATTATTACTCCATTACATATATAAAATTCAATTGTTACACATTATTTGATTATTATAATTAATTAATTAAATATTGTCTACATGTCAATGTCACATTTCACACTACAAAAAACTCGTCAATGGAATACAATGCATCGGTAATCAATTTCGCCTTCAGCAATCTTACAAAGGACCCGTAACTTGTTGCTTCTTTAATGGCTGGAGGGATTCTATTATAAATCTTAGGACCAATAAACTTAAGACATTTTTTAGACTTAGCAAGTCGCGTAAGGGGCAGGGACAGCTCATGTCTCCTTCTGGTATTGGAGCCGTGCGCGTCAGCGTTGGTGCGGAACTGCGCGATGTGACTCCTAACATACTTCGCGACCTCCAATATGTAAAGGCTGGGTAAGGTTAATATCTTGTGCTCCCTGAACAAGTCTCTAGCAGGGTGATCCCAGCACACACCAGCGATGACGCGCACCGCTTTTTTTTGAAGTCTAAACACTCGATCACGCTCAGCGGCGGAGCCCCATAGATCTATACCGTATGATACGAGGGAGTTGAAATATCCGTAGTAGGCTTTTTTAACATTGGTTGGATGGAGGCTCGGGCGCAGTCTGCTGAGAGCGAAGCATGCAGAGGATAGCCGGTGACACAGGGTGTCAATGTGGGGTGACCACTTTAAACCGGCGTCGATTGATAGCCCTAAGTACGTGACCTGATTGACCTGAGGTACAGGTTGGTTGTTACATGTAATATTTAATGTGTGATCGGTGACGCCCCTAAGACTAAAGTGAATTATATTGGTTTTCTCCACATTCAGAACCATACCGTTAGCTGAGAACCAGGATGAAATTTTATTCATTACAGTTTGTAATTTTAATTTTAATTCAGAATAATTCCCAGCGGAGACAATAACACACCCGTCGTCAGCAAATAGTACAAACTCCGCTTCATTAGCAGCCGTGGTGAAGTCATTCATTAACAAAATAAATAGGTTGTTTCCCATTACGGAACCTTGAGGGACAGCGCAGGGACCAAGCTCCAATAAATCAGACCTTGACCCGTGCACCACCGTTAGTTGTTTACGGGTATCCAAAAATGATCTAATCACTTTGTGAAAGTTGCCGCAGACGCCATAGTGATCAAGTTTTGCCAACAGGAGGGGGTGGCTCACCAGCTCGAAGGCGCGCGACAGGTCGCAGAATATAGCCGCCACCTGCCGTCGCCCGTCCAGGTGCCCCGTCACTCTAGCTATAACGTCGCGGGCTGCGTCGATTGTTGAGCGACCCCGTTGGTACGCGTATTGCTGGCTATTTAAAATGAAATTTTTATTAAAATAAGACATGAGCGTGTCACTCAAAAGCCGCTCAAATATTTTTGAGAAGATCGGGATCAACGAAATCGGTCTAAAGTTTTTCAGCATATGCTTTTCACCTTTGCCCTTATAGATGGGTTGAACTTTGACCTTTTTCAAGTTAGTGGGGTATAAACCACTTTCTACGCATTTGTTAAACAATGAACAAAGTAAGTCTATAATAAACGGCGGGAGCAAATCAAATAGCTGCGTGGACATATCATTGATGTCGGTGGAGCACTTGCGTTTAATTTTTTGCACAACTTTACTCACCTGTTGAGGCGTAAACTTATCAACGTTTAATACACATTCGTGCTTACACATATACTTACTAAGGTACGAGAGGGCTGACAAGACATCACTGTGTGCGTTGGAGTTTATGTTGGCGTTAACAAAGAACCGGTTTAGATCGCCCGCTACGGCGGCGGCGGTGTGCTGCTCGTCACACCGACCAGCTGATTTGCTTATCAGTATGTCGAGGGCGTCCCCTTTGTTACCATGTCTGCCAGTCTCGTTTGCAATAATGCGCCATGAGGAACGGCTGATGTTATTGCTATTAGATATCGACTTATTAATATAATCCCTCCGAGCCTTACACAGGTCATTGAAGTACAGAGTTTCAATTGTTACTAGGTCATTAGACAGTTGATCATGGTCAGGGTTACTACATAGCTTTGCTTTAGTGTTACGTAGACGCGACCTTATGTTTTTAACTCGGTCATTCACCCAACCCTTTGATGTACTTTTGAGTGGGTATTTTTTTAACGGAAAGTGTACATTATAATAATAAGTGATAATATCCAGCACTGAATTAACAAGTGAGTTTATACAAACAGGTTTATTTAACATGGAGTTCCAGTTGTGATTTGATAAGCTTTGGTTAAATTGATAAATGTTATATTCTGAGAAAAGTCGTTTCCATATAATGCTGTTGCGTTGCAGCGTTCTATTGATTAACACAGATACAATTATACATTTGTGATCGGATATATGCATTTCATAAGGATTAAACCTAGCACTATTATTTTTTTCTTATGTCTGGCAACATTTTCGGCTGTCAAGTTAGTTCGCCTAATTCTGGACTCGACTTTAGGAGTAAGGTACCTGCGGGTAATAAAGCCTGTCGGGTAGTAAAGCCTAAGTAGCAAAAATCGTATTTAAAATGCACGCTCACGCTCAAGGCCGCGGTAAGTAACACCTAGCGGGCGAACAAGAAACTACAAGTTCATTCCGGCGCGCTGCACCGCACCCCGCTGCCAGTGTTGTGTCATTCATGTTGAAAGGTGGCCGCGCGGCACGTGTTATAAAAATTGACCGGACAGAATCGTAAGTATTTTTTGTACTATTACACTTAGGGATGTCAGTTTTCGCTCATTTTCTTTGTTAATATGCTCTTGTAATGGGTTAAATATGTGAGTAACGTGTTGTGATCCAAATATTTTTTATTGGTTTTTGTTCATACACGTGGTTGTTGGGTATTATGGCCTACAAAAAGTACCTATAGGCCTTATTGCCCCTCTTATTTCGTGTATGGAAATAAATTTCTCTTAGGCTTTATTATGCTCGTACTTTATACTTCGTTTTTGTTTATTCTATAACTTAGTTTAGGTTAATACGAAGTTAGTGTGAAACGATTTTTTTATATTTTCATGGTATGAAACATTATTTCTTTTAGGCCTTGTTATACTTCGCATATCGTTTTTTGTGTGAATATGTAATGTACAGTGATCGGAATTAGGTGAGCCAAAATAAGTACTCTTCGCAAGACGACATAATATAGAGTGGTTACAACCGGGTAGAATTATTTTTTTCTTTAATACCGGGTATTCGATATTTATCCGGGTATTAGTCGTAATGTTAAACATACATGTTTTTACTTACAGTACGGGGTGATTATGCTAGTTTGTAGTAAAAAGAGCTAGGAGGTATAATTATCGTCTTTATTATTTTCACACAGCACAGTGGTAGGTGATTTCACCCAAGGACGAATCATATCGAAAAATATTTACACTGAAGTTTAAAACACAACTAGAAACTGTTATAACTTGTAGATTAACATAAACACCCCGTTCTGTAAGTGAAAACATGTATGTTTAACATTACGAAAAATACCCGGACAAATATAGAATAATCGGAATTCAAGAAAAAGTATTTTTTCTACCCGGTTGTAACCACTCTATATTATGTCCTCTTGCGAAGAGTAAGTATTTTGGCTCACCTAATTTAATGTATTTTAGGCAACTACGAAGTTAGTGTGTAACGATTTGTTATTTTTTCAGTTTTTATGATCACAATGCCCCCAAAACGAGCATTGTGGTCAGAAGATGCCTTAGTGTCTGCCGTGCTGGCAGTTTAAAGAGGAACGCTAAGCACATACAAAGCTGCAGTGAGGTATGGGGTTCCAAGAAGAACAATAAGAAATCATCTCCAGAGTGGCAACTTGAAAAAAACCGGGCAAGAGCATGTCGGACCATGCTCAGTGTAGGGTTCCGAAGCCGTAACGACAAACACAAAAAACTATCTCAAAAATCAACATGTATGAAACAATTTTCTATTTAAAGTTATTTGGCGCTGTCTTAGATGATTTTTAGTAGGTATAAACCCGTTAATCGCCTGTATCTCAGGAACTAATCATGTCTACTTAGCCGTGATAGTTTTCCTTTAAAATTCGTTATATGCGCTTTCGTTGAAGATTTTTTTCAGATTTTTAGTACTTGTAGTTTTGGCTGTAGGGGGGGGGGGGGACACTTGACTCTAACAAAAAATAGCGCTTTAAAGCTTAATATTTCATAAACGGATCCCTTAATCGAAAATTTGTTTTCATAAACCCGCAATATTTTTGAAAGACCTATCCAACGACACCCCACACTATGGGGTAGGCAAGAAAAAAAAAAGACATCCCCACGTTACGTGTAGGGGAGGTGCATTAAAAAAAAATATTTTTCAAAATTTTATTTTACCACTTTGTTGGCGTGACTAATATGTACATTCATGCCAAATTACAGCTTTCTAGTACTATGAGTCTCTGAGCTAGACTGGGGACGGACGGACGGACGGACGGACGGACGGACATGGCGAAACTATAAGGGTTCCTAGTTTGACTACGGAACCCTAAAAACACTGGGCCGAAAAGCTATACTGAGCGATGAGTAGGCCTTCATATCCTAGAAATAGTAAAATATGGCCTGTAGTACAATATGGCCTATAGGTGAAATGAAAAAAAATATTTAATTTTTGTTTTTATTTATGCCAATAATGGGTATGTTTTGTTTATTTGATGTGTAAGTAGCTCTCTAAGACTGTTTATTGTTAATTTTATTAACAGTTTATTGACCGGAAAGTACTGATGATTTTGAGTACTAAATAAATGTTATCGGGGCTAATATGCAACAAATACTTAGAAATAAAAGCTTAATTATTAATATTAAATGATTATTGATCTCAAGTACCAAATAATTACAAAGGTAAACGTGTTTTTTAACTGTTTAAGTTGTTTAAGCTTTTAGGCCTTTTTGTACAACCATATTATAAAAAGGCCTATAAGCAAGGTTCTTAAAAACCTTTTCTTGTGGCTTTATTCATGGTCGAAGCTGCCATTTTTGTTGTTTATTTGAAAATGTATGAAACTAACGACTGATTAAAATTAAAATATGATGATTATATTGGTAATTTTTCATTTTATGAAGAATCTCCCTTAGCTAGGCTTTATTACCCGCAGGTACCTTACATAATGTAAATAACTCAAAGAGCTCTTCAAGGAATAGGCACTGCCCAGCGGAACTTGGCCCGTCATGCGTCAGTGCGTTTAAAGCGCAAGTTTATGCGTGTCCACAACTTGATCGTACTATGAAAAAGCTTAACTAAAGATGATAATTAGTACTTACTTAAATATAGAACCAAAAGCTAACTTAAATCAAATCAAGTCAAATTCATTTGTTTATTACATTTTAAAAAAAACCTAGATAGGTTGCATAGATTGTGGTAATGAAAAGGGCGTAACTACAGTTTAGCGGAATTTGAGCTCACCCGTGGTCATCAGAGAGATTACATTTAGTACTAAGTACATTAACTATTATTACATAAAACTAAGCTTATTAATCTTATTATAAATATAAATATGAACTAATAGTAACAGGCCTTTCTTATAACTGTAACTCAAAGAAAGATAAATTCGACTTTATTCGATTAAAAAAACGACGGTTGTTCAATAGTGATACGTTGTATTTGACTCGTGTTGCAGAAATAGAAATCATAAAAAAGTATGCTGTTGGTACAAGCTCCTGTTAAGCTTGACGCAATGCACATGTAGGTGTATGTTTTATGATTTCTATTTTCGATAACAGTTGTAGGTCACTAGTTTTCGCTCTACAAGTCAACTGATCTTGAAGGAAGCGATAAAGGGCTTATATTCACCATGATGTCAGCTGTTTAATTAACGACCAAATAAATCATAGTTTCAGCGGAAAATAGCGTTCGATGTAACGAAATTAACTTAAATGATACAATCGATAAAGTGATGGGTTACTTTTATGTAGATACACTATAAATTTAATTTGGTATCATTACTATCATTATTATCATTATTTGGTATCATTATTATTGTAAGGTCTGAAATAAATTATATTCTATTAATGAAGACTTCTTCTTTGTTAACGAAGACGTTAATGATGCTTAGTTAAATTTAACGCGTATCTACTTACATAAAAATCTAAAACTCGGCAAAATGAAAGATAGGAGTTCATGGAACTACGCCGTCGATATACTCGTAGTGTAAAGCTTACTTAAATACCGGGCTTGTGCAACGCTCTACTTTACAGCACTCTCTTTGTTGGTTTATTAATTAATTTAGTTATAAGTACACTAAAATTAAACAAGAGCTTTTCGATTACAATACGTGAAGCGACATCACTGAGTTTTTTAAGTGTGCAAGAACAAGCCGATCCTGTACCTACGCAGAAACATTTGACGTGGTTTACAGAGTATAATTACGCTTAAGGTAGGTATGCCTGGCGTCTTTCCCACTGTCGAATACTCAGTGTAACTGAGTGGCGTCATCGATTTGACGTCTGAGTAAATGTCGGGATCGAGAAATGACCCATGAATCATTTGCCGCTATGCGACGCGTGTGGACTGAAATACCTCCGTCATCGGAAACACAGCAACAATGAAATTGACGTTAGCTTGGTATACGTTAGGGAATATACTTTAATGAATCAATTATCTACCTATGAACACAAATGAAGAAGTTGTTGGGTTTTTCAACTTTTCGAACCACGTGACCACTTGACTTACCTACTGATTAACTTTGAATTTTAATTAGTTTTATTACAACTAAGCCTGCAAAGGCCGTAGTCGACTTTCCTGAACATAGTAAATCGGCCCTTAGGTACCTACATCAAATTGTCTGTAGATAGATTTTTGCTAAGAGCCATCTTATAATGAGTTTTTCGTGGTGACGCGAATCGAAATTAACGTAAATTTGCCCTCAGCCTGGCAAAAAATGTTTAAAACCACTCTAGCCAAAGATTTTAAGAAACGAACATCAAACTGGTTCTTACGTTAACTTCCTTAAATTATTTGGACTTACGTCAATTCCAATATATATGTTTCCAGCTTATTAAATATTATTGAACTGTAAGTAAGTACGAAGCTATTTACCTAATTTAAAAATTAATGCCTTTCACCAATCTCCGCCGAAATCGCCGCGTGTGCAAAAGTAGCTGTGTTCTTTTCTATATAAGGAACATTTTAAATCTTAGGGCCTGGACACATGTCGCCGGTACGGTGCCGTCTACGGTGTCACGGCGCGGCGCCGCGAATTTACAGTACAAGTTTTTATGGTGCCACAAACGGCGCCGCGCCGTGACACCGTAGACGGCACCGTAGGTACCGGCGACATGTGTCCAGGCCCTTAGACAGTTTAATCAAAATTCGAAATACTTTATATGAAAAACAAAGACAGTAGTTTTAAAAGTGCATGTGCAGCGAAGCTGTGAAACAGGCATCCACAGTGAGCGGAGCTCGCTAACATATTGCATTGCAGGGGAGGGCGTCCAGAATAAGATTAGACCATCTCTACCTAAGTTTTCTCATCTCTATCAAAAAACATGTACTGGGTTTATTTCGCGTACGTACACGCCTCATTGCACGTAAACAATATTGTTTATTTCTACTACCAAATAAAGATTCATCTGACAAATTATCAACTTGCTCGCTCGCACCCCACGCGAACAATATCGAATTGAAGCAAACACAATAAAAACGCCTCCGCAATGTAGAAGTCAATATGTTTAACCCCGAAATTTAGACTTACTGGCTATTTACTGGTCGCAAATACATCAGTATCGATTCATTACAGCCAATTGGATGGAGTGGTCGAGTGAGTCACCGCAAATCGAATCTATTTCGAGATCACCCAAAATATCCCATTCCTGTAACCGACACTGGTTTCCGGATTCATAACGGATTAGTTTCATCGGGGAAATATTTCATGACTACTAAGATCAAAAGATCATAATAGACACCCAATAGGCACGAGTATATCGGTCAAGGTTGGAAAATAAGAGCAGTAAGGTCATGCTGGTTTCTGGAAGCAAGGGGCGATATGAATACTGCTATTCGTCACCAACTTTCGTTCCTACCTCCTGGCGTTTTTCTTTATGATGTTAAAACACGTACACTGCAGGACTACGTTCCCCCTACGTAACACTTATTTAATCTGTGTCTCCTCGACGATCACTCCTTTACTATCTATGCCTAGTTGCTTAAAGGGTGTCGAGTCGCTATCGAAAGTTACTGAGCTTAAACCTCAACGGTTGCCATGTGACAATGAGTTGGTGACGTACATTACCTAAAGCTTTTATGATGAAGGAAAGCATCGTGAGGAAACCTGCACACTCGCATAACTGGGTATGTTAGGGGAGAAATAACACTAAAGATCCTACAGGGTCGAGGTATATCTGAAAAGGCTCATATTCCCAATAGGTATCAAGATAAGAGGGCTCCGGCTGCCAATAATGATTTAAATAAATAATTATTTCATATTTTATATCTAAAGTAACAGGAAAAGAATTTCACTGATGGATTCTGAAGCCTAAAACTAATCCCTATTTCCATACTTCATTGATCCGTCGGTTATCTTGGGGAAAGGTGTCAATCCGAGCAGGATTTGTTTAAACTTACTTAAACTTATTTAAAACTTACTTACTTACAATTATTACAAACGGATAACGCAACTGAAATGGACGCGGGACACTTGGCTAGGCGAGACGATGGTAGGTGGTCGAGGGCGGTACAGAGTGGCGGGCGAAACTAGGTCATAGATCGGTGGGCAGACTGTCAGCTTGTTGGTCTGATGAAATTTGCAGACAGTTGGGAAAAGTTGGATGGAGCTAGCACGAGACCGGGCCAAGTGGCGTGAAAATTAAGAGGCCTTTACTCTGCAGTGGGTGCATGTGGGCTGAACTGATGATGAATTTAAAACTGTACCGTTTAATTGCCCTAGGATCCCGCATCAGCGATTCCAAAGGGCACCCTGCTGGCCCTGGCGATATCCGTGGTGAGCTACGCCGCGATGGTGCTGTTCTCGGGGGCCGGCGCGCTCCGGGACGCCAGCGGCCACGTCGCCGACCTGGTCCTGGAGGGCAACTCCACCGTCATCAGCTGGGGGAACGTCTCCAACTGCGTCAGTAGTGTTAATGCCACCTGCAAGTTCGGTCTCCATAACAGCTACTCTGTGAGTATTCCGTAGATTGTTGTATCTCTATCAATTTAGAACATCTAAATCATGAATATTTACTAAGGTTGTCTCTTTGCAACCGTGGCAACGCGGCAACTCATAGCATGCTTCATGCAACTCCACTTCTTGCAGTTTTTTGTTATCCCTAGCTGCTAACCCCTTGCTACTGCCACGCCGTCGCGCACCCATGGCCGGGCCGCACTGTGGAACGAAAATGGCCTCTCCATAGAAATAGGGACTTAATTTTCTAAGTGCCTATTTTTTTAATTGAAATCGAATCTACTCCTCATAATTAGGTAAAAAAATGAATATGGGTCAATTTGGCTGGAAAACCGCCGAGTAATAATTTTTTTTATAAAATTTTGTATGGAGCGTATATGAAAAAACAGAATATCTCAGAAAGTGCACAATTTCCCGTAATATCCTTCCGCAGGAATTTAGTACCAATTATTTATGATTTTTCGGCGTTCTCAAAATTTCCCGGGCAGGTGCACTTTTTAAAAAAAAAATCAAAAACGTTTTATATAGGGAAAATTTGGTTTTTAGGAGGTATTTAAGTTTGCAAGACACGTTTAATCGTGGGATAAAATTAAATAATGGCTTTAGATGAGATGGATGTTCAAAAATGAGGTCATTGGAATAATGACATATCTCACTTTTTGGCCCTTTATCTCCCTGCCCCCTAATGAGCACAATCGGTGCTCATTAAGTGTATGATTAAAAGTAAAAATTAACTAAATCACTCTTAATTATTCTTAATGAGTTGGCATTAAGTAAAAATATAAATTAAATATTATCTTATTATCATTAAGGATGATAATTACCCAGATTTCAATGGGTTCTCATTAGTAATATGCAATAAATAGGTTGTAGTTCAATTTTATTGTTTATTCCTTCTGGAACATTTCAACTGCAAGCAATGGAGGGTTTAACGACCAACTTAGATTTGTACGTGATTTTGAGAAATCAGGAACCTTCTTTTAACTACAAAGCCTTGATGGAAGAAGTGGTTACTAAAATCAATGGACAACTATCTGAAGAAGACTATGATACCCTCAAGGAATTTTGCCAAAGATTTTCAAGAGCTGCTTTGGAAAGATGGCAGAAGTGCCGAAGAGATACGAAAAAGTTTAGAAGTACTTATGAACATTGGCTTATGGAAAATGTTGATTGATTGGTTGAAGGAAGAAATGAATCTCTTGATAGATGTGGTCAAACAGGGGTCAGGGACAACTAATGATGGAAACACAGCCAGAAAGTTTTTTGAGGACCCCTGTAAAACAGCAAGCATTACAGGACTAGATGAGGGATTAATCAGGAGATTTGCAGTAATCTTGCAAGCAGTTACTTCAGGAGAGGTTATAGACGTCAACAAATATAAAGATTACGCCCACGATACAGTAAAAAAATATGTGGAATTATACAACTGGTATCATATTATGTCCGCAACGGTTCATAAATTACTGGTGCATGGAGCAGACATTATAGCCCATAACGAAGTTATACCGATCGACAATCTCTCAGAAGAAGCGTCAGAGGCCCGGAATAAAGACTTTAGAAGGTTCAGGGAACACAACTCACAGAAAAAGAGTAGACAAGATTCAAATCATGACATTCTCAATATGTTACTTCTGTCATCGGATCCCAAACTTACCGCAATAAGGCCAACACTGAATAAAAGGAACAAACAAACCTTATTTATTGAGACCTTGGACCTTCTAATCAATTCCGAATCGCAAAATGATTCGGAATTGGATGCCGAAATAGGTGACGCAGAACAATAAAATTAAACTGCAACCTATTTATTGACATTACTAATGAAATCTGGGTAATCATCATCATTAATGATAATAAGATAATATTTAATTTATACTTTTACTTAATGCCAACTAATTAAGAATAATTAAGAGTGATTTAGTTAATTTTTACTTTTAATCATACACTTAATGAGCACCGATTGTGCTCATTAGGGGGCAGGGAGATAAAGGGCCAAAAAGTGAGAAATGTCATTATTCCAATGACCTCATTTTTGAACATCCATCTCATCTAAAGCCATTATTTTTAATTTTATCCCACGATTAAACGTGTCTTGCAAACTTAAATACCTCCTAAAAACCAAGTTTTCCCTATATAAAACGTTTTTGATTTTTTTTTAAAAAAGTGCACCTGCGCGGGAAATTTTGAGTACGCCGAAAAATCATAAATAATTGGTACTAAATTCCTGCGGAAGGATATTACGGGAAATTGTGCACTTTCTGAGATATTCCGTTTTTTCATATACGCTCCATACAAAATTTTAGTAAAAAAATTATTACTCGGCGGTTTTCCAGCCAAATTGACCCATATTCATTTTTTTACCTAATTATGAGGAGTAGATTCGATTTCAATTAAAAAAATAGGCACTTAGAAAATTAAGTCCCTATTTCTATGGAGAGGCCATTTTCGTTCCACAGTGGGCCGTTCGCATACGTCTTCATTAGTTCGTTGGTATTCCAGGTGATGCAGTTAATGTCAGCGTGGGGCCCCCTCATCTACGGGGGCTGCTGGGCCGCCACGCTGTCGACGGCGCTGACCAACCTACTGTCGGTGCCGCGGCTCATCCAGGCGCTGGGCGTGGACCGCATCTACCCCGGGCTCATCTTCTTCTCGAAGCCCTACGGCAAGCACGGGGAGCCCTACCGCGGATACGTCCTCACATTCTTCGTTTCCCTTATATTTCTTCTTATAGGTTAGTAATATTTTTAGTGTTCGAAATCCTTTGGATTACACCGTGTCATTCGACATGCACAAATCGAACAGTAGGAATTCCTACGACTTTGTAAGTGAATTAGGATAGTTACGCTATTTCCTTACACAAATTAACTAAACATTGTATTTTTTTTTCCTTTCTTAATGTCTTTTAAATTAAAAAACTTCTTAATAAATTCCCATTTTAAAATCCTTAGTAGGTAACCGCTTGAAATATTTTTTTAATTAAGTAATGTATGGTCAATCCCAATTAAGGTAGTATAGACCTTTCCTCTAACCTAACAACGAGCTAGCAAATAAATATACACTCGCCGACGATTAGCAGCTCTTTGTGTCCGTCCGCAGCCGACCTGAACACGATCGCGCCGCTGATCTCCAACTTCTACCTGGCCTCGTACGCGCTGATCAACTTCTGCACCTTTCACGCGGCGCTGGTTCGCCCGCTCGGCTGGCGTCCTACATTCCGGGTGAGTACCTACTAAGGGACAGAGCAATAGCAGAAATGTCAGAAATGTCAGAGTCTGTCTGTAAAGTGAACTGCATTGGCGTGGTAACACCTGTTAAGTACACGGTTGGAACAAGCACGCAACTCAACCAGCTGGTCTATTGCCAAGGCTTCGATTTTCGAAATGAAAACAATTGCGATTGCGAGTTCGTTAGGTAATAACCCCTCTGGGTCAAGTTGTCTACTCGACTTCAATTCATTCAATTTGGTTCAAACGATATTTTTTTGTTTAACTCGATCAAGGACAGCTTGACCTTGGTTTGCGTTGAGTGCGTAGCGTAGGATAGGTATTGCCATTTGCCATATTGCCAAAATATAACTTCCCCAATCACTATTAACCAACGGAAATACTTTTTCCTGAATCATGGATGTTTTATTATATGAGTATTAGTTTTCTACATAGATAATTATATTAGTATGTTTATCGTTGTCTTGTTCCGATAACACTTGTCTAGAGCTTCGTGACTAGGTCAATATGTCTGAGATTGTCTCTTTATATTCATATACTTATTTATTACTAGCACCTAAATGGTGAAAGAATTTTTCGAAAACGTTCCATGGTATGCACAAATTTTTGCACTCTGTTTATAATATTAGTACTTATAGATTTATATTATAACGCAGTTTACATTTCATTGTAGTCAAAACTGACACCTAAGTTAATCGATCTAAGTTCATAAACGGCTGGTATTTTTATGAAAAATGAGAAATTTTACCAAAAGGGTAAAAATCAAAATAAATGTACATAAGGACGCTATTTAAATGTCACTTAAATGATGTCTAACTTACAATTTCATTACAATTGACGTATGTTTGACGTTAACCAACAGTTTCGTGACGGTGACAGAACTCTCTTTAACTGGACATTTATTTTGATTTTTACCCAAAAATGTTTCGCCCACACAGCATGCTCCCCGTCATGGTCTCTCCCCTGTATAAACAAACAGCGCGTCACACCGGGGCCGCGAATATAGCGCGTTACATCAGCATTCCTCATTGATTCATGTTTGGCGCCATTCGAAACGTTAGTTTGTATTATGAATTGTAACACCACCCATATTTGGGTTGGACATAGTAAACATAATGAGTTGACACTCCCTAAAAGACGTCCACGTGGAGCGCTTTTTAATTTTCTTGATTAGGTCATTAGTCAGACAAGACAAGGACA
The DNA here is from genome assembly GCA_963966035.1 of Acleris laterana. Lineage (NCBI taxonomy): Eukaryota > Metazoa > Arthropoda > Insecta > Lepidoptera > Tortricidae > Acleris > Acleris laterana. Next base: position 13,325,400 of record OZ014455.1, read on the forward strand.
GACAGGACAAGTGTCCATCTATTTACCATTAAATTAGCGTTTACATTATCTATACTCCGTTCAATCTAAGATGATTTCTGTGACACTAGCTCATATAAACACTTGTTTCTTTAACTTAACATAAATAATACTATATTAGTACCCACCTAGCGACGCCGTTCATTAAAAAAATGTACCGCCTATTTTTAAATAGGTACCTCCCTCGCTTGTGATTATAGTAAGTGATTGAAATGACGAAAAACGGCTGTCACAGGGATCACCTTAGATTAAACAGAGTATAAGCCATGGTACGGAACGTACAGTCAGGGTAAAAAAATGTTCGTCACTTTTCGACTCTATTCCAAAGCCGTTAAGGTCCAAAAGTGACGAACCTTTTTTTACCCTGACCTGACTATACAAGACCCGATTTTTTTCCTATCTCGCATGTAACTTTTCTGACCAGGTATTACCATTGTTGCAAATGTCAATCGCTGACGTTGTGTTGTTTGTTTAGTACTATAACGTGTGGGTTTCACTGGCTGGCTGCCTGATGTGCGTGGCCATCATGCTGCTGATCAGTTGGTACATGTCACTGGTCACGTTCGCCATCTTCCTCACGCTCTACCTCATCGTGCACTACCGCAAACCAGGTAGGCCATTATACCTTACATGCCCCATCAGCGGTGACAGCATTGGACCAAAGTGACAACGCTAAAATAACTCCACGAAATTCAAGAGTAAAATACTCGTCTTAAATTTTCGACTATTTCACGTGTAAATCTCAAAGGATGCCTTTCGGATGCACTCCGACCCTGAAGGACATTTTGTGCATATACTTCCTACACATTCAGCTGTTCAAATGTGCAGGTTTTCTTTACAATGTTTTTCTCGGCGTCGGGGAAAAGCATCGAGTTATTAGAAAAGTTGTAAAATTTTATTGGTATAGTCTTTATTATTCCTAGCGAGCCGATCTTCTAGACAAAGGCCATTCCCAACAAACAAAAACGTCGCATAAGTCTTGACTTGTATGACATAAAGTTGGATAGCAGTCTTATAATGGTAATGAGATGACTACTAGGTCCTATAGACGTGTTTAATTTAACCTATTAGTCGTGCGACGAATATGTCATAATACACTGGTCTTAGCAACGTCGGTAAGACTAAACTATACGACGTTTTATTACAGTCTTAGCTTAAACGTTTGTACGACAACGCAATTGTCATACTAACGTTATAGTCCATTAAACGATTTGAACTGACCAAATTAGGTGTTTGAAAAACCTTTATATGACATTTATATAATGTAGCATTGTATAGACGTTTTTACAGTGACGTTTATAAAACAACCACTATCTTGTTTTTCTGCAGTTAATAAGCGACTCTTAAATGACTTAGTTGTTTATTTAAAACTTAAATATAACGTTTATTTGCATGATGGCCGTTTAATGTCATTTCCTGACTTTAATCTAACCTGTAGTCGCATTTTAGTCAGGTTTTGACTTTAAAACGTCTAGGCCGCCATTATTTTACGGAACGCTGTATAGAAACTACGAAAAATGGAAGCAAAAAATACGTGGAGAAAACTAAAACGTAGTGGAACTTTCAAAAGGAAAGTTAATAGGGATTTCCTGTTATCAAAAAACCCTACCGACCCTAATAGCTAGCTGTCATGGCGTATTGCATGGTTTTAAAATAACCTTAATATGACTTTATGTTTTTACAACGTCGTAAAGAGATAAGTGTACGACAAAAGCAACCATTTCCTACATTTTTAGATACAAACATATTTTTATTGATAAAAATATAATGATTTAAACACAAAATTACGAGGGGGCATGAAAATCTGAATAGTATTTATATAGGTATATTATCATAAAACTTCAATTCCCAGTCGAACTAAACGGCATAAGAGACAGATAAAGTTAGTAAAATATGACAGTTAAATTACACTCACCTTTTATTTCCTAGTAAGTAACTATTTATTTTGCACTCAAATCTCAAAACACAATCACAAAGTGCCAATGACAAGAAAAATGAATAAGAAGTCTTACAGGTGTTGTTTTCCTTGACTCAAATAAAACGTTTTAGTCATTCAAAAACACCTGTACGACCACAATACAACAAAAGTGGTATTTCCATAACGTTCATATGACTTTTGAATGACGTTAACGAAGACGGCTTGTGACTTCTGTATGACCATTATACGACAAAGTAGGTCGTATAACTGGGGCCATTTTCGCGTTTAGTAAACGTTATTAAAACATTAGTATGACTTAGCTATTACGATCAAAGGTATTAAGATAACGTTTGCTAAACTTCTGAACGACGTTAAATTGTTAGTTGGGTTGTTTGTGTACAATACCATTATCTTTCTTTGTGTCCGTAACCGCAAGCTGATTACATACAAAAAAGTTAGAACTACATTGAATGTCCATAGAATTATCAACCCTATCCTCTTAGTCAGTAGGTTTAAAATGTAAAATGTCAGGATACAGATATGTCTTTATTATTTGAACCGGTCTTATTCCCTACACAATATTACCATCTTCTGTCGCCAGATAATAAAGACATAATCTGTATCCTGACACTTTACATTTTAAACCTACTGACTAAGAGGATAGGGTTGATAATTCTATGGACATTCAATGTAGTTCTAACTTTTTTGTATGTCGGCTTGCGGTTACGGACACAAAGAAAGATAATGGTATTGTACACAAACAATGGCCTTTGTCTAGAAGATCGGCTCGCTAGGAATAATAAAGACTATACATGGATGAATCATTTGTTTTCGAACTCAGGTACCTTCACGATCATGAGTCGATAGCCACAAGACCACCGACGCTCCTCAAAGCTACCAATCAGCAGTAAATCAACCTCAAACTTGAAACTTTAATTTGGGAGGAATTTGACTGCTCACCAATCAATCTGATTTATAGATTTCGACACCTACAACCAGAATAACCGCCTTGCGATTATATTTGTTGCATGAGTTATTACGTTGGTTTATGCATTTGTTCCGAGGAGTTATTGACATTGGCTCATTGGCGCCTCTTTGAAGATATCCGTTTTAATAATAAGAACACTGTTCCCTGGTAGTAATTATTATAATTCACGGGTTAGTCATCCATAGATGAAATACTCCCGTTTACACTTCGACCTGCAGCATTTATGCAAATAATCATTATTATATTTAGTGGTGGAAGAACCTTGTACAGAGACTGTCAAGAATGCAGTGGTGTTTTTTTTGTTAGGTTTAGAGCTTGTCAACCGGTGAAACCTAAACTGAGGGCCTACTTTGAAAATCGAAGTTCGAAGTTACGTTAACTCCATCCCTGTCACTCGTCATTCGAGACTAAATCGAGAGAAAGGGATATAAGTATTTATATCGCTGTCTAGTACCCACAATAAAAGCCTAGAGCTTAGTTTGGGACTAAGTTAATTGGCATGTGATGTGTCCCCCGATATACAGTGTGTAAATGGTATACGGGCGTTCCTTTTAACTGTGGTTAGTATAACCCCTACTGAGCACATTTAGGCAGCTTTTGTTAAAATTAAATTTAAAAAAAAAACCATACAAAATAATTTAACACGCAATGTATAACGAAAAATGCAATTAATTAAACATTACGTACTTACCTGACAGATGGACTTCGATGTACATTGCGGGTCGATAGTATGTTCAAAAATTAATAACGGTGTATACGTTAGCGTAATCAAAATAATTATTTCTGTTAATGATTAGTAGAGTCTTAATCTATGTCCAGTTTTAATAAACGCCCGTATACCATTTACACACTGTATATTTATAAAAAAACACTCCAAAATTCGAATTTCAAAGTAGGGGGTTCTGTGTGCTCGTTAACCTTAAGCTAAAATTATAAATCAAATAATATTCCTGTAGATGTGAACTGGGGCAGCAGCACGCAGGCACAGATGTACAAGACGGCGTTGTCGAGTGCCCATAACTTGGCCCGTACCGGCGAACACGTGAAGAACTACTGGCCGCAGCTGTTGGTGCTGGCAGGGCGGCCGCAGGCGCGCCCCGCGCTCGTTGACCTGGGGCACCTCATCACCAAGGCCGGCTCGCTCATGATCGTCGGTGACGTCACGCAGGTGAGCTGGCGTTAGGACTGTTATTCTCTTAGGTCATTGACACCAAGTCACTACATCTCTAATGTAAACGTTACTTGATCAGCGTTGAGTCTTTTACGGATGTAGGTACTATCAGACCAATGGAACCCTGACCCACCATAGAACTGTGTCACAGTGACGTTATAAGTCAAGTCGTAAGACATGTCAAATAAACTATTTTATAATGTCACTGTGACACCGTTCCATGGTGGGTCAGGGTTCCATTGGGCTGATAGTACCTACGACTATTTACAGTTCAACATCTAATACGATGAAGTTCGACTTACGCTCGTGCTTGTAGTTTATACGTAGAGATTGGACGTATAAAATCGAAATCGGTTTTGAATGAAGCGATAAGTTTAAGAGAAACTACACAGCGGGTAGTTACTGATCGAAGGCTCTTAACGATCAAATGAGACTGGCATGACCTGGTGAAACGATTCAGGATCGATTTTGTGTACTTATTTAGTCTTCAAATATTTTGAATGGTGGAACTACTTATAACACTGTCGTATCTGATTTCAGGATAAACTGTCATACAAGGAGCGCGCCGTCCGAGCTCGCTCGGCGGACGAGTGGCTCCGCGCCCGCAAGATCCGTGCCTTCAGTGCCGGAGTGCACGGGTTCGGGTTCGAGATGGGCGCGCGCGCACTGATCCAGGCCGCCGGCGTGGGTCGCCTGGCACCCAACGTCATGCTCATGGGATATAAGGCGGACTGGGCGTCTGCTCCCGAAAGTGAGCTGGTGGCATACTTCAATGTGCTGCAGTAAGTTGTCGTATGGTGCTTGCGGTCGTTTTTCGGGATATGCTTTTGATGGTCATAGTAAACCAGTTTGAATACATAGAGATCTGATTAGTAGCAGGAGCGACTGCCATTTCCACTGTAAACTTAGCGATAGGGGAACAATTTAAATTAGATTATACGTCAATGCAGTATTACTACTTAGTATTTAAGTAATATTTGATGTAAGCAAAATATTAAGTAGGTAATCGTAACTCGTAACCTTGAAAGAAACAGGAGATTAATATCTAATTGTAAGTAAGGTAAGGTTGCTCTCGCGCTCGTGGTGGTAGACTTATGTCTAAGTTCACTCTGATATGAAACCTGTGGGGTTATTATGACGTACTTGTGCAATTCATTTTACACTGAGACCGTAAAATGAACTGCATAGCCATTAGCCATGTCTTAATAACCCCCCTGACCCAATGCATCAATGATCAACAGCACGGCCTTCGAGAACCGGCTGGCCGTGGCGATCATCCGCGTGGCGGGCGGGCTGGACTACGGGCCGGTGACGGCGGAGGACGCGCCGCCGGCGGGCGGGCTCACGGCCACCTCCAGCGGCAGCGGGGACCTGCGCGTGCGCCGCGGGCCCGCCATGATGCACGCAGACTCCGACCTCGACATCCGCTCGCCGGACTCGCAACCCTCCAGTAGACATAACCTTACCAGTGAGTTTCTATCCCTTATTACTACATTAATGTCCGGCAAAGGACTATCCTTTTCCTCCGTCCCTCCTATTAAGTGCGTGGTCCGGCCACTCGCTTCGAAAGGTACAGGTAGGTACTAGGTACAGGTAAGTTTTAATAAAATGTATTGATTTCTGTATGTTTAGATACACATTAGACAGGCTAGATCGGGTAGTGACTAAAAACTTTTAGATCGAGGTCGTTACTCTTAAATTCGTGAATGGCCGATTTCAGAGCATCACTACTAACTACTAATTAACGAGTTTAAAACAACAGTACTCCTTATCGCGTATATTCTTACATTCAAATAAAATAAAATCAATCTTATGATCAGTGCCTACATATTATTACCAACATCAACCATCGAGTTGCGTAAACTATGCGATGTACATGACTCCAATGTGCTCCAAATGTATATCTTACTCTTTGCACAGAAAACCTATTGCTGTGGAAGGTAATTAATTGCCTGTCGATTATAATAAGGCGCATTATACTTTTGGGCCTTTTTTAACCAACTTAAAAAAAGAAGGGAGTTCTCAATTCTTTGTTTCCCGGGTAATCGAAGATAACTGAAAAAATTTGAAAAAAAAATTGTTTGAAAGGGTAGACCGGCTATACTTTCTAGTTAGTCCCATTGCTGAAACCTGAACGGAACTCCTCAAATAATATAGGCACACCAATAGCGATTTCGGTATTTTTCGTTGCAACTCCAGCATTTGCTCTTGAAAGGACTATATGGTGAAGTGGAACTGATGATGAAGACCACAGATGGCCACCAGAACTCCTTAACGGTACCTATTTCAAGGGTGGCGATAAGATATCTCGATTAAGGTAGTTGAGCTACTATGACGTAGCACATTTAGGTTTAAATATATGACTATGACATTCCCGCGGCGTTGCCTGCGGCGAGATTGAAATATTCTATAGTTTCTCATTCATTGAGAAATAAAAAGTATAAATAAATTAAAAGTTTAAAAAAACCAAAGCCCGCGTTCAAAAAGGTGAAAAATAACAGTTTCTCATAAAATGGTAGGTAGGTCAGTCCAAGTGAAGTCGGCGTCCAACAATATTTTAAACAAAAAACCGAACACATTTGGACTGACCTTACTACCATTTTATAAGAAGTTGCTTCTCACCTTTTTGAACGCAGGTTTTTTGTTTTTTAAACTTTATTTCCACTTCGATTTTGATACATCATTATTCTTATAATAGTATCTCTAAAAAGCAATATGGTGAAACCAGAATAGAGGAATAAGCAAATTAGAATAGAGGCCCTGTTCAATTATTTACCTAGAAAAAGCCGTTCATTATTACGGCAGTCTTCACTTCACAGTAAACTCAATTGTTGGGTACAATTTCGAAGAGTCATAAATCAATAATTCCCAATTGACCAATATTCCGAATTTTCATAATTCCGACCGCATTTTTTTATCGAATGCTTATTATAAATAAAATCTAACCTAACCTACGTATGACAATTAAATTATGCATTTAGCCCTTAATTTGGCAATCTTCGTCACAGCGAACATACCATAATGACCACTTTTTTTGTTTGGATTGTGTTTTTATTTTATAGCTGATTTAAAATCAAAACCGGGCAAGAGCATGTCGGACCATGCTCAGTGTAGGGTTCCGAAGCCGTAACGACAAACACAAAAAACTATCTCAAAAATCAACATGTATGAAACAATTTTCTATTTAAAGTTATTTGGCGCTGTCTTAGATGATTTTTAGTAGGTATAAACCCGTTAATCGCCTGTATCTCAGGAACTAATCATGTCTACTTAGCCGTGATAGTTTTCCTTTAAAATTCGTTATATGCGCTTTCGTTAAAGATTTTTTTCAGATTTTTAGTACTTGTAGTTTTGGCTGTAGGGGGGGGGGGGACACTTGACTCTAACAAAAAATAGCGCTTTAAAGCTTAATATTTCATAAACGGATCCCTTAATCGAAAAATTGTTTTCGTAAACCCGCAATATTTTTGAAAGACCTATCCAACGACACCCCACACTATGGGGTAGGCAAGAAAAAAAAAAGACATCCCCACGTTACCTGTAGGGGAGGTGCATTAAAAAAAAATATTTTTCAAAATTTTATTTTACCACTTTGTTGGCGTGACTAATATGTACATTCATGCCAAATTACAGCTTTCTAGTACTATGAGTCTCTGAGCTAGACTGGGGACGGACGGACGGACGGACGGACGGACATGGCGAAACTATAAGGGTTCCTAGTTTGACTACGGAACCCTAAAAAGGGTTTGAAATCCCGACTTTTTTTATTTTGCCAAATTAAGGGTTAATCTAAAATAGCTCCAGCTCCAGCAATAGCTTTAGCATGAAAATTCGGACAACCGAATATTCGGATAAAAGTAATTCGGAATCTTAAGCTGTTCCCCCCAGTTGTTATATGATAGCTACCAATGGCAAATACAACAAAAGAAGGCTACTTTAATTTCGTGTTGCCTCAAGAATAATATGTAAACACGGTGCTAGCATTACAGTTTTACTATATCGAAACATACGCTGCTGTTTTTAGCTCTCCTCACCATGACGACATCGCGATCGTTCACGCTCTCCGAAGGCAAGGAGAATGGCAAAAGCAAGAAGCCCATGGACATCCACCGGCAGATCGTGTACAAGGCGTCCAACGGACTCGAGCTGTCCAAGGACCAGCTCGAGCAGATGACCATCTTCCAGAAAAAACAGGTTAGCTAGCGTGTAATCTTTATCTCGAGGTATTTAAAAAAGTTTATTCCCAAATATAATGTTACTAGGGTTGTTGGGTTTCTAATCGAACGTAGTAAACCAATAAACAGCGCTCCTAGAGTAAACTGAGATGGCATTCGGTTGTTTGTATGATTGTATGTTTTTCCAAGATAACATTGATAATTCCATGTGCATGAAATTTGGTAAAGTACTCGTAGTTGAGGCTAATACAATTTTAATTAATCATGAGCTGGATCGATTTGGAGTTTACGGAGGTAATATTAATTAACAATTCATTAGCAAGCCAAACGTCATGAGTCAGCTACAGATGTTGCATCAGGCATAAATTAAGGCATCTGTCCTCAGGAGTCAGGCACACTGGACGTGTGGTGGCTGTACGACGACGGCGGGCTGACCATCCTGCTGCCCTACATCCTGTCGCAGCGCTCAGCCTGGGCGCACTGCAAGCTGCGCATCTTCGCGCTCGCCAACAGGCGGCACGAGCTCGAGCTGGAGGAGAGGAAGTGAGTTATGCATAGAGGAAGTGAGGTCTAAGATGGTCACGGATATCTCTGAGGATAAAACTTCTGTCACTTTCTGACGATGCTTTATCCATAGAAACAAACTGCTGCTAAAGCTAAGTTTGGGACTACGCCAATTTTTGTGAAATTGTCCCCTTGATATTTTTATTTTGATTTCAGCATGGCGAACTTGCTGGCAAAGTTCCGCATCGACTACTCGTCGCTCACGATGGTGCAAGACATCATGGAGGCGCCGCAGCCGGAGACCAAGAAGCTCTTCGACGAGATCATCAGCAAGTTCACCAGCGAATCCGACAGTGAAGGTAGGTTAACTTCGTCTCGGGAGGAAAACCTTATCTGTGTGGTGTGCTTCTTTGGACACGCGGTAGTATAAATGTCCTCCTTGTGGTCAACTGCGTGTATGTTGATAAGTGAAGATGATTCTCCGATCGGTTAGGATTGAATACCCGTTCCAAATGTCAAGTAGGTACTATCAGCCCAATGGAACCCTGAATGCACTACATTAAACTATTTTTTCGCCAAGCTATATGCCTGGTATGAATGATTTACATACTTACATACACTCACGCCTTTATTCCCAAAGTGGGGTAGGCAGAGCTACAGAATTACCAACCACTCTAGAAACTTGTTGATAATTCAATTATTACGAATGATTTAATTATTAAAAACCAAAAATAACAGATCAATATTATCATCATCGCCTAACAGACCACCACCATTTCTTAATGGGTTAGGATTAAGATTATTTATGTCTTATCCAAAACTCACTACTTTACTACAGTCGATTATTTGCCACATAGAAATTAAAAACGAAATTGCATTTTGTTACAGAATCTCACATAAGTGAAGTGGAACTGCTGACGCTGGCCGAGAAAACGAACAGACAACTACGTCTGAGAGAACTGCTGCTGGAGAACTCCAAGGACGCGAATCTGGTGGTGATGTCCCTCCCCATGCCTAGAAAGGTACTGTATATACTGTATTTTAGATAAACATGAGGTTTGCGTAACTTTTGGCTAAGTTAAATAATACTCATCTAGCAAGATAATAATGATGCCATTTTGTTTTGGTGAGAACGACCATTTATGGACTCCTAGAAACTGCGGTCGTCCTTTTTTAATTAGCAAAAAAGACGTAGATATGCTTTCTGCAGTCTGGGGACATAAACCCATTCTGTTCTTGTACTGCAATGTTTCCAAAAGTATGGATCACGACGAAACCCAATAGTAGGCCCTCAAATTTTTAAATATTTTCTTGAGGCGGGTCGCGTGTCAGCCAATTTTGGCAACCACTGCCGTATAGATATTTTATTAATTTTTAAAAACAGACTCTTCGCTCTGTGAGATTGGGTGTGGAATCTTCCGTTTTAAATTTTCATGAACTTTTGTTTTCAGGGTTCGGTATCAGCCCCACTGTACATGGCGTGGCTGGAGGTGATGAGCCGCGACCTCCCGCCGATGCTCTTAGTGCGCGGGAACCACACCTCCGTGCTCACCTTCTACTCGTAGAGCCCCGGGGAGTCGTGGGCACAGAACAAGATCAACGGATGGACCGTCGTGACGATAACATAGAAATGAAAAAGACATAAAAGTACAACGTGTGTTTGAACTCTTGTTGTGTTATAGATTTAACCGCTCCCTTAATTGGAGTTTGAGTAATGGTGAAGTGTACACCTCCAACCAAAGTATTAGAAGCTATATTTAAATGGTAATGGTAATTTTGCTGTCCAAATGTAGGTAATTAGTCGCAAGATTAATGGGACATTGAAATTGAAATTGTGACTTTTTGTATTTGAATGTCGTGTGGCTCGTACCATACTTTAGGTTACAGCAGAATCATTGTTGGAACGGGTTTAGTTATTTATGTATGTAGTTATGTTTTGACATTAATATTGAATTCTTATTCAAGGCCATGGGCCTTTTATAAAGTAAGTATAGGTTAGGAAACTCTAATAAAATGAAGTTCCGAATTTTAAGTAGTACTATTATATATTTTTAGCACATATCACTTTTTATGGAAGGCACCATGTTTTATGATTTTTATTAACAAAACATATTACACGTCTAGTTACTATTTAAAAGATGCACGTAAACAAAATGAACCTCAGTTAAAATTATCAAACAAATGAAGGGTCTCGGAAAGATATGTTTAGTCACCTTAGCCACGTTTTGAGATATCACAATTTGAAAATTACATACTACGTAATTTTTGTATAGGGGTTGTTTTGTTTTAAAGAAACAAATTAAGTTCTATATTAATATCTGTAACTGATCGTAAATAAAAGCGGAAGTAAAAGTTCATTGCGAACTCTACATATTGATATTAAAATCTGTTTAAAAAAAAGTGACTTGACAGTTCTTTCCGAGTACCCTTTAAATAATTAGATCGGTAAGGTAATTATCTAGTATTTTCTTTTTGAGATTTTGTTACTTAAATAATTTAGGTTCCTACTTTTTATTCTTCTCTGTAGCTATGGTAGCAGAGGTTATATATTTATTTATAGAAACATATACATATTGTAATTAATTTATGAAATTAAGTTTTTTCAACCAAAGCAATTTAGAATAAATAAACTCTGTTATTAAGCCACACCCATGATCGTAATAAATAAGTTTTATTAGTGTTAGACTTGTGATTATTTTTATTAAGTAAGTAATTAATCATTATTCATTATTGATGATTTTATTTTAATAAGATAAATGTTGCTTTTATAAAGAGATTTCAGTATTTTAAATTTATAACCCTTAATGCCAACATCGCCAAATCAAGTGGCTGTGGAATATGGAGTATAGAGGTAAGTATAGGTAGTCATCTTCTTCTTTTTTTATTAGTGGCGGTCCACCGCGGTAGTCCGCAGTGATTTCGCCAGTGTCAAGTAGAGTAAATCAGTAAACAGAATAAATCAAAAGTAAAAAGCAGAAATCTTTCAATCGGCCATCTTTCCTCCCCGAAGCCCGAAGTTTACGTTCATTATTCTAACATGCACTTCAATTTTTTTTTTAACACGAACCGTTTTTAAACCTTGGTCTGCGTCGTTACCTACTGCCTAACGCATTCGCAACCTCAATTGGCTTCAAAGCGGAACAATTGTTTTTATTTTGTATGGCGACAAGACTTCGATTTTTAAAATGAAAACAATTGCGATTGCGAGTGCGTTAAGCAATAGCCCCTCTGGTACCCATGAAGTTGTATGTTTGAAAAACGCTCGTGCGTATAAGGCCTTTTTAACACAAAAGCTCATAGATATAAAGTTTTTACAACATGACCTCCAATTTTTTATTTTTTTTATTGTAAATAAAAGGGTCTGCACTAACAAGATGTAGTATAGTTGAATAAGTTTTTTTTTGTATTTTACCATCACGATAAGATTTCTTGCAATGGCCAATGTGGAAGTGTGACAATTCTAAGTAGTTTCTTCTGTGGTTGACTATCGTCACGGAAATTATAATTGTGTCACTAGCTCATAAGGTATAATTTTGAAAAGCTATTAATAGGTTAGTAATCAATTGCTCAGCTTATCATTTTTATTTACAACAATGACAGATTTCGAGCGTGGAGGAATCAAGACAATAACGTAGCCAAATATTCTTAAAGCTGAACCGAACACAATTCATTTTCTAGTGTATCAATAACCAACAGAGAAAATATTTACGTTAACAACAGTATTGCAAAGATGAGGGCGCATGTCGTCGTTCGCAAAATAACCCTTTGTCCGTTTTGCAAAAAATACCATCGTCCCTTTAGCAAAAAGTCCCATTCGTAAAAATCCGCTTCTCAAAATGACCATTTCGTAAAAAAAACTCTTTACATTTCAGACGGTATACAGCGAAGGTACTTTTTGCAAACGGGACGATATACGCCCTAACCCTTATAAAGAAGTGAACCATCCATCACGTAAGTGCTTGCGAACGGGATGATATGCGCCCTAACCCTTACCCCTTACAAAGAAGTGAACCTTCCATCACGTACCTAAGTGCTTGCGAACGGGACATGCGCCTTAACCCTTACAAGAACCTTCCATCACGTAAGTGCTTGCGAACGGGATATGCGCCCTAACCCTCACAAAGAAGTCAACCTTCCAACACATGTGGTTTCGAACGGGACGATTTGCGCCCTAACCCTTACAAAGAAGTGAACCTTCCATCACGTACGTTTAAAAAGCTAATAGCCACTTGGTCCACCTAGTTGCCAAATCAGACCAAAAGTGACTATAAAATTTAGTTTATATTTTACAAAAGATAATAACGGTTTTGATGATCTGATGTGGCCATCCAGTACATCATCATCTTGCCCTTATCCCAATTATTTGAGGTCAGCTTAGCACGTCTCTTTCTTGCAAACATCAGTGATCTGACATATTATGTGATGGTAAGTATACGCATGTATAATGTTTTTGGATAACGGAGGTGCTTCTCGCCACTTAAATTGACGTTGCAAGGAGTACCTATACACAATACCAATGGTAGGGAATCAGAAACCTTTATCGGCTATATTGTAGTTATTTTACTAATTATCAGCATATACCTATGTGTAAATTAATACTACTTTTTATAATTTCAATGTGCCTAAATTACCTAAAATATTAAGTACTTATGTGACCGCCCTTGAGGCCCTTGCCAAGATGCACTACGCTAACTAGCGTTTCTGTTCATTTCGTTTTTAAACCAATCGCGTCACTGGTAGATCACGTGACTTTTCGTATCACGTGATCTACCAGTGACGCGATTGGTTTATAAACCAAACGAATAGAAACGCTAGTTAGCGTAGTGCATTTTGGCAATAAACTCGTCTTCGCTGAGAAGCGCGTCACAAGATACGTCAAAGTAAACGTCAAACTATAGAACACTGTCATTTATCTATAGACGAGCATAAGAGTTGAGATTTAATTTATTAATACGGGTCTTAGACCGTAGGTGAGTACAATCACATGCTGTCAAGACGGACACAAGTCTAAACCCTGTTTAGTTTTTATGTGGTTTTTATTTAACGCGACTTTTCTTGCTTCCCTTCTCTTATCGACCTTATCGTCTTAACATAAAACCTAGATGCGCAAATAAAAATACTTACAACACCACACCGATAGAGGGATGAAGTAGTTTTCCGTGACTTCACGTTGCTAGTTAGGAATTTATTAATATGTTTTAATTTTCAAAGTTTAATATGATGAAAATGAAAATGAAAAATGAAAAATATTTTATTTCCTTAATCTTAAGTCTATATGACATCAACGGTTGGAACTTCCTAGTAGGTTTACATAACCTGTGTCAGGAAGCTCCGCTCCTCCAATAATTACAGGTCTCATCCGGAAACAATATATTTACCTATATAAAAGTAAACAGGTAGGTACCTTTTTAATTTGAAAATGATAACTGACCTACCCGCGGGGGACGATGACGCGTGCTTCACAGGGATGTTTTTACTCATACCACTAAGACAATTACGCTATTGTGGAAAAATGTGCAAATGTTTAAAATCTTCGATGCAACTGAGATCTGAAACTAAACAATTAGTCTTACTTACATAAGTCCGCAAATGATCGATTGTTACGCGGGCCACATTACTGGAGCCGCGATGTTGTGTAAAAAAAATCTTGAGGTGCGTTGTGAAGCCGCAATTGAGATGGTGTGGGGGGTCAGGTCTCGCTGGCCGGGTGGTCAGAGCGCCACCGGCGGGGCGCGCCTCATGGCAGTTGTTCCGCGTTTGTGTCGCACGCGCCTCTCCTCAAATTCCTCGGAAAAGGAGAGACGTCTCAATAGATCTAATTACTCTGCGAAAACATACCCACGTTATCAAACTTCGCAATGGACGTCCAATTACTTCAAAACCATAAGAAAATCAACACTAGTGAGTGCTTTAAAAATGATTGACCGCTAGGTTTTTTTTTAGGATTACCTATTGCCTGTTTCATATTTGCAGCGAAACATTCGACCAATAGAGAAATAAGCGAATCAAAAGAGGGCGAGATCCCGCTCAAGAAAGTGCCGCCGGGTGAAAAGAGATCAAGAATGGTAAGGTGTTTTTTTATTATTGCGTTTGTCCTCTAGATACATTGGGCCCGTGCGCTGTTCCATGCTTGAATGACATTTTCATCACACTTGCTCGTAAATAGTGTCCTAACATGCTAGAAAAATCGACCGTAAGTGCAGAATAATACCCCCGGGCCTTTTTTTACCATTACGCCCTGTCGTGCGTAATAGTTTTTTTTTAATATTATACGTGGACTCAAACTATCACAATACGTCAGGACCCCAATTCTTGTGCCATTCGATATGAAGTTTCGTTCGAGATTAAACGTCAGTTGCATAAACTAATTGCATAAACTATACTATTGATCTCGACTGCCACTAGAATCGGACTCCAAACACATTTGACATTATCTGTGGTAAGTCACAGACAATGATGTAGTCTGCCGCTAATAAAAAAAAGTTAAAAATATGATATTTTGTCTGATTTTATTTCATTTCCTCGCAATTGTGATGAAAAACGTTGTATGTTACACCCGGTAAAGGAAATACAAAACTCGAGTCATAAGCCCTCAGCCTTCGGCTTCGGGCTTCTAATAGACTCTCGTTTGTAATTCTTTCTTTACCACCCTTAATACACAATGTACCTAGGTACTATTATTGCACTTCCCATTTTCTCAGTTTATATCTGAAAAAAGTAAACTACTAGGTAAAGCAAAAAATACTTACGAAAAGTATTTGAAAAACAGTAAAAGACAAAAAAAATAAGTTTACTTATTGACCATTGCTATTAACTTAATTTAAAATATTTACAATCCTTTACACATTTAAATTTACAGTAAAGACAGTAAAATTTGGCCGCAAGCTTAACTGTTTTTGGACCAGCTTTGGTTGTATTGAAGAAAAAAATGGAAAATCCTCCGGGAAAGTCGGAAATTTTCAGCGCGGGCGCAGCCACGGCGGGCTGCTAGTGGATTATAAAATTAATAGAAGCAAATGATGATGCGCATCTGAACAGCAGGGTGGTTTTATAATAATCCAGCGAGCGATCCTCGGTCTTCCGGGTACTATACTTTTAATCGAGCAATATTTGTATACATATTTGTAATCACATTCTCGAAAATGGCTCTATATTTCGATGAAATTTGCTACATAGGAGTTTCCGGGGGGGACAAATCCATCTGTCAAGTTGTCAGCTTCGGGAAAATTCGTTTTCAACCCGAGGGACGCTCGGTCTTCCGGATACTGTTGTATAATGTGACATGGTTTGTTTCTAGCCAGATTTCGGAACACGAAGTCACCCGACGCCCGAGCTGACGACGTTCGGAGGGCTCAAGCTAGGATGGATACAGGTCGGTGATCTGCTCTTACTAGCCTTTACTTCCACCACTATTTGCATATAGGTACGGTCACGAAAGTTAATTCGTGACCCATTTCTCAAAAATGCTTGTACTTAGTCGTCAATGTCATTAGAGATTACAAGACATTTGTAACTTATTGAAAACTCAACCTCTTTGCTGTAGAATGTCAGATCGACTTTGGACCTAAGGCGGTCAAGGTGGTTCACAAATTTAAGTCTTTGATTGTACGCAGGGCGTGCTAATCCCGTGCCTGCTCAACATCTGGGGCGTGATGCTGTTCCTGCGCATCGCGTGGGTGGTTGCGCAGGCGGGCGTGGCGCTCACCGCGCTCATCATCGCCATCTCCGCCGTCGTGTGCGTCATCACCACGCTCAGTCTCAGCGCCATCTGCACCAACGGGCAGCTCAAAGGAGGTTAATTAAGAGACATTTAGTAACATTAATTTTATAAGGAAATAATTTATGATATTTTTTTTTAGTTTTTTTTTGCTTCTAGTCTATTTAAGTAGCTATACCTATCCCTTATAAACGTATGTCCATCCATCTGCCTAACACCCATATAATTTATCTGGTTCACCACAGGCGGCGTGTACTATCTGGTGTCCCGCTCGCTCGGCGCGGAGCTGGGCGGCTCCGTGGGCATCATCTTCGCGTTCGCCAACGCCGTGGCGGCCAGCATGAACACCATCGGGTTCTGCGACTCCCTGAACGATCTGCTGAAGGAGCACGGCCTCAAGATCCTGGATAATGGCGTCAATGACACGCGCATCATTGGTACTTTCGCGCTCTTGGTGATGTGCCTCATTTGCGCTGTTGGCATGGACTGGGAGACCAAAACTCAGGTATTAAACTTATTGGTATGACCTCCTCCGGCAACTACAATCCAATGGCAGCATCCTTCAATGGAGTCGAGTGAGCCTTTTGTGGATTCAGATCCAACAGAATCGAGCAGACTTTTTGTACACTAGAATCCATAAGAGTATGGAACTATAACATCTACACACAGTGCGTTTCATTCTTCCAGAATTTCTTAATCACCGTGATCCTCCTGGCAATCGTTAATTACATCTTAGGAGCACTCATCGGGCCCCGGAATGACAAGCAGATCGCTCGAGGCTTTGTTGGACTAAGCGGTAAGCAATGTACCCTAAACGTGCAAGATTATCCAGCTATGGCTTAGGATTTTACCACGTGGTTAAAATAAAAGGCAAACCTGACTCACTGACTTATATAACAACGCATAGCCCAAACCGCTGGGTCTAGAGATTTCAAATTTAGTACGTAGGTTCCTTATGAGATCTAGGGGTGCACTAAAAAATAATTTAAGGGGTTAAAATAGGGGGAGCGGCGGGAAACTAATTTTACGCGTACGAAGTCGCGAGCGTCCTCTAGTATACAAATATACCACCTTGATTTTGACATTCAGCAGTGTCACATTTCAAAATTCACTCATTCATTAAACCGTTGTATCAATTTAAATGAATTTTGGTATAGCGAATATCTCCGCTGTGAAATCGTAACAAACGAACAAATATTAGTAGGAATGGGATAAACCGAAATAAAACCTACTGCGCCCCACTCATCATGAGAGGACCCGGGGCCCATCTTATCATGGCCATACCATAGTGCCACCTTCGCCACCTTTCAACTTATTATCTCCTTGTTGCTCGCAGCGGAGACAATCAAACAGAACATGTGGCCGGACTTCCGGTTTAGCGATGAAGTGAAACATAACTTCTTCTCGGTGTTCGCCATGTACTTCCCGGCCGTGACCGGCGTGCAGGCCGGCGCTAACATCTGCGGGGACTTGAAGGTACAATCTCGGTATCCATTGTTCTACTAAAAACCCTGCCATAAGTAACTACAGTCCATCTACAGTCTGTTCCTATTCATATTGTCAATTACTATAACAAGTATACCTGACTGTGATTGTCTTTAGATAGAGGATGAAATAGTGATGAGGATAATGTTACCTCTAATTAGTTTATTAAAAAGGTTATAAATTATTCCTCACCATCATCGTATTATCAAATGTAATCAATACATCAGTTACATCACTATATTTTCATGTCCAATATATTTCGAAAAAATAAAATGTATATGACAGTCAGTGTCATGGTATTTTCACCGAAAGTGCTTTTCATGAAAAAATACAAGATTAAATAGAGATTACTTACTACATCAAAATAAACATGACGACAATGTTTAAGTGTAATAATATAACATGTAAACAAAAAGAAAATAGAATTATAAATGGTTTGCAACAGTAAGGTTAACATTTCCGAGCATGTGGGAGAAAAAAGTGTTTTCTGTACCAGGACCCGGCGACGGCTATCCCGAAGGGCACGCTCCTGGCGCTGGTGATCTCCATGGTCAGCTACCTGATGATGGCGCTGCTGAGCGGCGCGGGCGCGCTGCGCGACGCGAGCGGCGACACGCGCAACCTCACGCGCGCCGCGCTCGCCGCCTGCGCACCCAACTGCACCTATGGCCTGCACAACAACTATCAAGTAAACGAAATATTTAGGTACTAGCTGTCCGTGCCCGGCGCCGCCGTAATCTTTTTTTCATACAAACCTTGTCCTGTTAATTACGAACACAGCAAAAAAATAACTATCAATCGAGCCATACTCGAGTTATGACGTGACCAAAGGAAACAGGGATCTACAGCACGTCTGGACATAGGCCATCAACAAAATCTTATGATTATGTTTTATAAACCTCGTATCTATTTCTGAGCCAAGCTACGAGGTTTAGTTACAGAAACGGCAGACAAAGATGGAGAGGGGAGTTATGGACCTACCTAGGTTATTTAGGAATGGGCTTGGGAATCGCTTGATATAAATTTGTGGTGAGGGCTGGCCCGTAGTAGGACGGAAATAAAATATTGGTCTCATAATAACACTTACAATATTCTGCAATAATGTCTTATCTTTAATACCTCCCTATGTTTTAACTGATCTATGTGTAACTGTAGTTTGGAACTCCCAAGACATATCCAAATAGAGAAGTAATAATATCTGTAACTCTCCAATCTGTCCACTATCAGATAATGCAGCTGATGTCTGGCTGGGGCCTGTTGATTTACTTCGGCTGCTGGGCCGCCACGCTGTCGACGGCGCTGACCAACCTGCTGTCGGTGCCGCGGCTCATCCAGGCGCTGGGCGTGGACCGCATCTACCCCGGGCTCATCTTCTTCTCGAAGCCCTACGGCAAGCACGGGGAGCCCTACCGCGGATACGTCCTCACCTTCTTCATCTCACTTATGTTCCTACTTATAGGTCGGTACATTTAAATCTGGGACTGGTTAGGCGCTTCTGTAACTGGTCCAGAGGCTTTATCTTGAACACGAGGTGTCAAAACTTGCTATGTTCCATGCTCTGGTCTACCATTTACATATTGCCGTCCCCTTTACTCCCTGGAATTTATAGATTGAAATAAAGTATTTGACGTAGTAACTGGTGGAACAATTGCAGTTCTTTGGCCAAAAAGGGGAATTTGTTATTAATTTCCCAAATTTTTTCAAGAAATAATTTTGCTAAGCTATGCTTGCACTAGAATGTGAACGCATTCACTACTGCAACCGAGCAGTTACAGGATCACTGTAGGTTTGCGAACATGGAGCGATACAATTGAATTCCATCCTCATATACCGCCGACTGTCCGTTGCCTTTCTTGCAATACTTTAGTAGTAGATATACCCGTGTCCTATACATCGATTGTGCGTCCGCAGCCGACCTGAACACGATCGCGCCGCTGATCTCCAACTTCTACCTGGCCTCGTACGCGCTGATCAACTTCTGCACCTTCCACGCGGCGTTTATTCGCCATATTAGCTGGCGGCCTACGTTTAAAGTAAATACATTATCGGTTTTTTACACTCCATTAGAAGCCTCTATTCTAGGCGGTAAAATCCAAATCGTGTTTGACTTGTTATGGTATTGTTTATAACTCGGCCGCCATTATTGTCAAGTAAAAAATGCTATCAATACGTTAACAATACGATAACCTTTTAACGTATTTTGATTTTGCATCTTAGGAACAGTAAATTCAAATTCAAAATTCAAATTCAAATTCAAATCATTTATTCTGTAAGTAGGCCCTGTAGGCACTTTTACAAGTCTGAGTCTACCAGCGCTTCCAAAGAGACCACTGTTGAGAAGAAGCGCCGCAAGAAACTCAACAGTAAGCCATTTTTTTTAAATAAATCACTTATTACAATACTAAACTTAAGCTACATAATTTAAATGTCACAGGGATGTACAGGTCCCAGTAGTAATAATAATTAAATACATCAAAATGTCGGATTAAAATAAATAATACAATTTCGGAGATGTAAACAGGCTGCAAATGTCAAATTAAAATTAAGAATTAAATATAATTTAAAAAAAAAACACAAAACAAGGGAGATGTAGAAAGTCTCCACGGTCAAACCTAAATAAAAAGTAAAACCTAAATATCCAACAACAAAATACTAAAACCCGATCAAGTTTAGTTCCGACTCACTTTTGATCGGTTTTTTTAATCTCCGCTAGTAAGTATATAATTAATTTGGTCTACTGTCAACATCCTACCCTCAGTTCTACAACACGTGGTTGTCGCTGGCGGGAGCGTGCTTGTGCGCCGGCATCATGGTGGTGATGAGCTGGGTGTTCACGCTCGTGACCGTGGGCGCCTTCCTCGTGCTCTACCTGCTCGTGCTCTACACCAAGCCAAGTAAGCCCCATGGTGTAGCTATTGCTTACGTCACCATCAGAAATTCAGAAGTAATAAACTACTACATTACCTACCTGCTCGTGCTCTATACTAAGACAAGTAGTCGTAAAACGAGTTTTTTTAACTCATTAATATTGTTGTTCATGGATATGAGAAAACAATCGCGCTGTTAGAACTAATATAATATAACGAAGCTAAAATGAAAACTATCACAAATAAGAAAGCCTAGGCTTTACAGGTTAAAGAGTGTCACATCAATTGACCGACTCCCAACCCTTAGCCTTGTACTATGGGTACCAGACAACGATATATTAAATACTTATACATATAGAGAAACATTACTTAAATAAAAACATCCATCACCCGGGAACAAATATTCGTACTCATCACACAAATATATGCCCTTATTATCAGGTTTTGAACCGCTAGTTTCGTAGGCAGGGTCACCACCAGCTAAACCAACGCGTTGTCAAATGCTGTCGCTTGAATGAAACGTTTTCATTCTGTTATGTTTGTGACAGACGCGGACTGGGGCAGCAGCACGGACGCCCTGCGGTACCGCGGCATGGTGGGCGCGCTGGTGGCGCTGTCACACCAGCACAGCGTGAAGGCCTACAACCCCCAGCTGCTGGTGCTCGCGGGCCGCCCGGGCAACCGCCCCGCGCTCCTCGACATCGCGGATACGCTGGCCAAGGGCTCTTACAGCCTCGTCGCTGACATTTGTTTGGTAAGGTTTGTTCCTTAAAGATGTTGAGGGAAACCAATGCCGCTTGCATTGCATTTGCTTTTGCTCAAAGGCAAAAGGGATGCAAACCCTATGAACGTCTATCACTCAAAATGTATGGGATGACATTCTCGTGCGTTGCGATAATCCACGTGGTCAACTGTCATCCCATAAATTTTGGCGATTGAAAAGAAAAACGCTAGTAGCGTTTACATCTTGGCTAGGGCCCTAGGACAGGTCCTTGTGGCAGACCTTTGAAAACCTTGGGTAAATCTCCAGCAGTGGACGTGTTTCGGCTGAAATGATGCTTAAGCAGGAGTTAGCTCCCTGAGACGGAATGCATTTAAACGCCCATTCACTTGCAACAGCTATGACGTGGTCTAAATAATCAAATAATCCTTAGTTGCTATGCTTTGTCATGAGTAGGTTCATGGTCAGGCTATCAGTTCTGTTTAATAGAATCCAGGAAAAAAACTGGTCAAAAATAACAAGAACTTACTCGTATGGAAAGCTATCGTTAATTCTGTAAGATGCCTCTAACAAAAGTTAAGTTGAGAACGACGCATTTTTCCCCCATTATCTACTACGCCTCCGGATTGTTGGTTTTCTGTCTGTCAGCGGCTTGTCTCATAAAACCGTAATAGTTACACATTTAAAATTTTCATAATTGTGTACCTATTTGTATTATCGCTTTAACAACAAATAAGTAATTAAAATAGAATATAGTTAAAAAAATGGTTGCCTGTAAAGTCGGTTTTACGGGCGAAGATTTTACGTGACAACGTCTTTTTCTCGGTAGAATATTTATTGATATGAATATAATTAAATTGCACAATAGGAACAAGGAATTGAATGAAAATAAGAATTGCACAAATTTTAACTATAGAAATATATTTTGTTTACTAAAACATTGTACATGTAAACTTAAACTTAACTAATTCCTATTTGAGTGATTTTGTTGAGGATAGGACGATGATAGGAGAAATATGAAATGAAAGGAAGTGTTTCTGCTGTAATGTGTCTTGCGAAAGTCAAGTCGATAGTTGTTCCTTTTAACGTAGTTGACTTAGAAACGTTTGATACGCAATCAAGATTATACGTATTTTTCATGAAATTAAGAAACGAGTTGTCAGGCTTTACGTTTTTGTTAAAATCACCACACAGAAGAATCGGTATACTAGAATCAACTTGCACGAACGGTGGCACGTACTGGCTGTTGTGAATGTACGGACCGAGTCCTTGCCATAGCAACATTCCAATATCCTGCATACTAGCTCCTGGATGAATATATACAGCACAGTTTAAATCAAGTTTTCTTATATCTGCCACTTTTTCTTAATATTTGTAATTTTAAAGAATCAATTCGAAAATCAAAACATTTATTCAGATCGAAGGTTCAAATTTTTGCTAAATAAATTTGAAATTAATGAAAATTTGTAAAATAATAATTAATTAATTAATTAATTTTAAACTAATAATTTACTTAACACTATCAACATTTATCAATAGTATGACATAACCTATAAACTCAGTTTCTCAACTTTTGTGTCAATCTAACAATTAATCAATCAATCATAGTTTACGATAATGAAATATCAGTGTACAATTATTTACCTTTATTGTTGTAGTTGTTGTAAATGACGAATCTAAGCACTCCACATTTTCACTACAGACACAGCTGACGATACTTTAACCACACGTGTGAACTTGTATTATGACGCTTTCTTGTTTTTCCAACGCCAAGAACGTTCGAGAAAGACAAAGACAGAGACACAAGCATGCGCCGATTCAATGCGCCTAATTCTCTAGTGCTGCGCGCGCGGCAGACCGATCATAGTTGAGTGGGAGAGAGACGCAAGGCATTCGGCGGGCCTCTCTCTCGTTCGGTGACTCATCGTAACGTTACCGAGCGTTACACTTTTTCATAAGTGACTCCCAGCCGCAACCTAATTTAAGACGTTGTCACGTCAAAATTGAAAAAGTAATTTTTAGATGTTTTTTCGCTAAACCCTTTCAATCCCTGTATCTCTTTTCTTGGATATTTAGGCACACGCACTTAGTTTTTCTTGATTATTGGAAAGAAATTTAAAAATACTTTTCGTATACTTATTTAATGCATTCTTCTGTCTCACCTGTCATCCGATGAACATGAGATCGCGGTCAACTAACCACTGGGCCTTACCCGGTCGGCAGGACAAGCTGCCGAGAGCGCAGCGCACGGCGCGGTGCGCGATGGGCGTGGAGTGGATGCGCTTGCGCAAGTCACCCGGGTTCTACGCACTGATGGAAGCCAGCGAGATAGAGGTCGGCGCGCGCGCTTTTATGCAGGTGAGGGATGACCAATAAGTACTCGAAATATCAAACTTTACTCTTTTATTGGAGGTATACGAGCAAACAAGCCACTTATAATATAATATATAGGTACTATCGGCAAAATGGAACCCTACGATTGAACTGTCACCGTAAATAAGTTAATATGGATCCATATCCTAAGTATCTAGTACAATGTATCGCCGTTGATGTCCTAAATAAAATAAATAAATAAATAGAGAGAATTGGGTACTTCCCTCCCTCTTTTGTTTTTTTGTTAGCCAGTGGTAAGTGGTAATATAATGATGATGTTACGGGAAGAGTTTTAAGTATGAGTGCGGAGTGCTATGCTTTAAGTAGTGGAACATGAGTTAGACCTAAAGAAGAGATAGATGGAAAGTGAGGATATGAAAAATAGGAAGAATACTGAGATGACGGCTGATAAGGGTATTTGGAGGAAAAAGACGTGCTGCGCCGACCCCAAATGATTGGCATACGGGCAATGTGATGATGAAGTTGTGTTAAGATAATGTTTCCTTGATTCCCCAGGTGGGCGGGCTGGGACGGCTCGCGCCTAACATCCTGCTGCTGGGCTACAAGTACGACTGGGAAGCCGCCAACGAGGCCAGTCTGCTCGGCTACTTCGGCGTCCTAGAGTAAGAGCGAGTCCAAAAAGGCCGAATCATACACCGTCCTGTAAAAGCGAGTCTAAAAAGGCCAAATCATCTTGCACGTACAGTCACCAGCAATAATATATTATCCAACATTGGGCGCAAAAATATCTAACACCCTCTTATACCTTAATAGACGTTGGATGATATATTGCGTCCAAAAGGAGGGGGAGACGTTATGGCTTCTTTTATTACGATGCGGAGGAGTGTGCAGCGCAACCCGCTGGAAATTCAAATATATAACGTATGAGAGCGATCATGTACAGATGTAGTTAATAATCCTTTCCCATCGTTTTTTGTCGAGTAAGTTCGTATTTATTTTGCTTTCGCAGTTGGCTTATTGATAGGTAATAAAGCCAATTGAGAAAACAAGATAAATACGAATGTATACGACAAAAAGCGATGGGAAAGGATTATTCTCTACATCTGCATAAATGTAAGCGTACCTACGTACTAGTAGATGCAACTAGGGCTTCCAAATACCGGACTTTTCATAATACCGGTATTGATGCCGGTATTCGTTATTCAATACCGGGATCCCGGGATCCCGGACCGGTATTAAGAAAAAGTAATAAAAATTTAGATTTTATTGAAAATAAAACTGCAGCAGATTAATTTCGATAAATCCTTTTATTTAAAAAAAAAACATTCAATAGTACTTAACAACAACTAAGTTAGCTTTTATATTTTTTAGTTTTATAAAACTATAATTTGGTTTATTTATGATAATTGATAACAATCTTAGATAAAATATGAATTATTTGTTTTATTTGTTCGCGGAAGTCATAGAAGTCGGAATCGGAATATCGCTATTTCATTGCTTGATTCCTTAATTTCCTTATGCATTGTCCGCATATACGTGTGTAAACCACTGGTTGACCCACCGCCAGTTTTTATAATTTTGTTACATAACTTGCACTTTGCAGTTTTTCTATCATCAGCTGCCATGAAATTATTCCACACGTTCGAGGCAGTTTGATTTTTTGTAAACTCCCTGTAATTTAGTTGCTTTGAGCTTGACCTGCAAATAAAAGGTAAGGCATGTTTAATAATAATATTATAAGGAAATATAAAAATATTATTATGACCATGTAATAATCATTGGCAGCTGGTGTGCGTTATTTGCATTGCATTGCATTGCATTATATTATTTTGATAAATGATTACTTAATATTGAATTAACGTACGTATGAATAGTTGTCAATAGAATTATACAAAACAACTAGGTAATTGAAATACTTACATTATTTATATACAATGACGAAATCAGTCGTCGCGAAGCCGTCGGATAGGTTAACACTTACTGGAACGTGACGTGATGAAACACAAACACCAAGGAAAATACCACACACGACAAACTCCGGAAGGCAACTGACTTACTCCCTTTAGCAAGGGCTATGCAAAGCATAGAGCAAGATAAAAGATAAACGCGAGGCAGCAGTCAGAGCGAAAGTACCGTTAGAACCTTACTGTCAACAGTGTTTTTTCGGTATTGCTAAAACAATGACCAGATAACGTCCGAGTATCGATATCTCTTACATTACATGTAACTTACAAAAGCTACGAAGCAATTGAAACACACGAAAGTTAATAAACCATATAAATAAACGAATGGTTTATTTCTCAATTTTTATTTTTAATACCGCGAGATCCCGTTATTGCTTAATGAATACCGGTATTGAAAAAGACATGAAATATCGCGGGATCCCGGGATACCGGTATCCCGGGATCCCGGGATTGGAAGCCCTAGATGCAACACACGACGCGCAACACGCCGCGTCTTCACTCCATAAAGAGAGCTAGGGATAAATCTGATGGAAAGCTTGTATTTTGTGCCGGCTACATATAAAACCTACTCTGTTTTTACTCATCATCATCAATATCATCATCATTCACATTTGAGCTATGCCTGTTTTGAACTACTTACCTTACCATGTAATCCTGTAATCTGTGGTCATATTGTAAGGGAGGCCGACTTGCATATGATCGCCTTTTAGGTAGGTACAGATGTAGTGCAAAATGATTTTCCTTCGGGAAAACTCGGATCTCAATCGGAATACGATGGCACCCGAACTGTCAATCAATGACTGTATTAAATGAGTGACGTTTTCATGTCCATTAAAATGGAACTTTATTGTTTAGTGTCAAATGACAAATGCTGTCATTTGTCACTTTGTCATTTGACACTAAACAATAAAGTTCCATTTTAATGGACATGAAAAGTCACTCATTTAATCAGCATTTAATACAATCATTGATTGACAGTTCGGGTGCCATCGTATTCCGATTGAGATCCGAGTTTTCCCGAAGGAAAATCATTTTGCACTACATCTGTACTTATATATTATTGGCGGTTATCTGCAGATACATTTTCCAACCAACCAATAACAAATGAAAAAATAGTCCTGTGTTAAATTCATAGGCTCCATTATCGTAAAGTGAAAAATAAAAGACGGCTGAATACAACACCTAACAAAGTCTCTTTTAATCTTGAACTTGTGACAGCGTAGCCGTCGTGGCGTCAGTGGCAAGACTCAGTTGAGGAACAGTCTGGCGTTCAAAAGGTTATAGTACATTGTGTATTAAGGGTGGTAAAGAAAGAATTACAAACGAGAGTCTGTTAGAAGCCCGAAGGCTTTAATAACTCGAGGTTTGTATTTATTTTACCACCCGTGTAACATACAATGTTTTTCATCACTATTGCGAGGAAATGAAATAAAATCAGACAAAAGATCATATTTTTAACTAATTAGCGGCAGAGTACATCATTGTCTGTGACTTACCACAGATAATGTCAAACGTGTTCGGAGTCCGATTCTAGTGACAGTCGAGATCAATAGTTTATTATACGAGATGTTAAGGAAATAGTATTCAACTGACATTTCATCTCGAATGAAACTTCATATCGAACGGCACAAGAATTGGGGTCCTGACATATTGTGATAGTTTGAGTCCACGTATAATATTTAAAAAAATATATATTACGTACGTTAGGGCGTAATGGTAAAAAAAAAAGGCCCGTGGGTATTATTTTGGATTTACGGTCGATTTTTCTAGCATGTTAGGACACTATTTACGAGCAAGTGTGATGAAAATAACATTTTGATTTTGGCAGTCAATAACGTTCGCAGAATGCAACTTGTCTAGGGCTGTGTGTGCAGGACGGCCTGCGAGCACGGGCTGGGGCTGGCGCTGCTGCGGAGGACGGCGGAGCGGCGCGCGCCGGCGCAGCTGTCGCAGCCGCTCCCCGCCTCGCTCTCGCTCGCACACGGCGCCGCGCCCTGCAAACTGCTCAGCGTCATGAACACCTCCTCCGACCAGGCTATCTCCCTCATCCAGGGGCCAACGAATCCTGAAAGTAAATTTCTTACCCCACCCGACAGCGACTTAGTAATAGGAGACCTCGTCCACTTCCCTGGAACATTAAAATAGAACAAAACTAGGTCGATTTAGGATGATCCCTGTGGCTAACGCATATCGTGTTTTCAAACTTAGGACAAAGAGGTGTTTACACAGTCAAATTCCCGAACATCAAGTTGCAAGTATTTATTATTGTAGATAATACCTACTCGTATTTATTTTACTAAGGGCCTGTTTCACAATCGACAAGTAAATTTATCTGTCATATAAAGTTGTCTCTCTCCTTGTCTATTTTCAATAAGTGTACGACAAAGAAAGGGCTAAACTTATCCGTCAAATATCCTTTACTTGTCGATTGTGGAACAGGCGGTAAGTGTAATAAATACGAGTCGCTTCAGGTATACAGACCGTTTTCAGGAGTATTTTCTTGAACGTACTTTGATATTATTCAGTCGCTCGCCAAACCAACGTATAGGAAAGTTACGGACGAAAAGTCAATCTCTGAAGGTATACTCGTAGTTCATTGTTAAAATATTTTTATTTTTGATTTTGTTTCATAGGAGGGGAAGATCATCGGCTTTCGATGCAGAGAAGCGTGTCCTGGGCAGACCTAGAGGCCCTGGCCGCGTACTCCGCTGTTCCGTCCGATTCGTCTAAGACAAATGCAAAAAAGATAGAATCTGTAAGTTAGTGTTTATCGCTGCAGATTAATGTACCTGGTCTAGTGATGGGCAGCTTGTAAGTTTCAAAAGTGAAACTTTCATTTAAATTTCTGAAATATTCTAGAAGTTTCAAAAGTGAAACTTTCACCTAGAATTTCAAGCAATATACTGAAAATTACCACAGTGAAATCGTTTTATTTCTGAAAATTACTATAGTTTCGACATGTTACCCAACTTTTCATGAAATTTAAACGAAATTTACTTGTGTTAGAATAATTTCCATCTAATTATGTAACTTTCAGAAGCTGTAATTTTCACAGTTAAGAAAAGTTGTGCAATGTTTCAGAAATCGCCCATCACTAACCTGGTCCCAAGTTAATCCTCGAAAAGAAAATCCATTGTGTTATGATTAAGTACTTATTTGTGTGTCTTGGATGTTCCCAAGTGTCGTACGTCAAAATTCAATTCCACAGTGAGATGTGGTAAATCATAAATGTCATCGTATTTTGACAGCATCAAAAGTAACTAAGCAGAATAACATGCTCAAAATGATCATGACACGAACGTATTCTCTTGACAATAGAGTCGAGTGCAGAACATTCTGACTTCGGTTGCGTAGCTACTTCTGCTGCTGACTGTACCCTGCCCATTGATAGGCTAATTAAAGAATCGAGATTAAATACTCCCTGAAAAATACAAAGTCGTATGATTTTTCACTACATCTGTGGTTAACTGACCTCTTTACGTTGGCAGGATTTTCTGGACACGTGGTTGCTGTACGACGACGGCGGGCTCACGTTGCTACTGCCGTACATGATGGCGTACCGCGGCTCGCCCGCACGTCGCATGCGCATCTACGCACTCGCGCGCAAGGAGTGCCCTCCTCAGGAAGCCAGGAGTCAGTATGTACAGTGCGCACCAAAGATTTCCCGGCGGTTTGTTATTATCAACTCGACACACTGACGCCGTGTCAACTACACCTAGCTGTCAATCGAAGATCATCCCGTGTCAGCTGATATAAACACAAAGGTTTATAAGGTACACTTATTTCTTGAGATAAACCTTGCGACGACTTACAGCAAATAAAATGATGATGTATGATTTGCTTTGTTTGAGCGGAATTAACAAATTACATTAACCAATTACAGAGCTCACCCAGTATCAGATGACGTGATACGAAAAGTCACAAGGCCTCTGGGGGCCTAATATGGCTGCGTTTATCGCGTGACAAAGTATGGGCAAAGTATCCGTCATCTTCTGACACGTAAATAAGTACGAGAGTGACGGATGCTTTATCCACGTTTGACACGTGATATAGACGCAGCCATATGGTGATAGCGATCCGGGCGGATCCTGCACAAGGTCCTACGCTTCTCTATCCGGGGAGGTGAAAAACGGAAATGGAGACGAAGTCGCACGAAGGCCTTGTCTTTATGTGCAGAATGGAACAGGAGTTGCTGAAGTTGCGTGTCGAGTACGAGTCTTTGACGATGCTGACCGACGTGGACCAGGAGCCTGACGTCGGGACCTGGCAGCTGTTCCACCAGCTCGTCGCGCGCTTCCGCTCGCCGGACGCGAAGAATAAGAAAAGTAGTAACCCTAGTACCCTAGCTAAAATAACTGGGGCCCAAGCCAAGATGCAAACGCTACTTACGTTTTTCTTTTCGATCGCTTTAAAATGTAGAGGAAAACAGTTGATAACGTGGTTTACCGTAGCGAACGAGAATGTCATCCCATACATTTTGAGTCATAGAAAAGAAAGCGTTAGTAGCGTACTTGCATCTTAGCTAGGGCCCCTGGTGAGTTTTTAAAGAATCCCAGTACAACGTGACCCAGTTATTGTTGCTCGTTTCTCGCTCAAAGATCGGAATATTTGCCGATAGTCGCTCCTAAAGAATATACAGAAAAGTAACTTGACTGCTCTTTAGGAGCTCGAGCAAGGTACAGTCGCGGAACGATAAGGTTGACCAGTTTTCAAATAAATTCATTTACGCGTTTCAAGCTCATGTTACCTTTTTAAACTGTGTAACAGACGAGAGAAATAATATTGAATCAATGGTGGCTGTTGTTTATACGTGACTATAGCAACACTTGTAAGGACCAATAAAGACTTGAGTTTAGTTTGAACCAATAGTGGCTGTTGTTTATACGTGACCATGGTAATCATTTATCTGTGGGTCATGTAGAGAAATTACATTCATTTTATGACTCAGGTACCGATAACTTATACTGAGCAAGCAAAAACAGATCTTAAGGTGGTCAACCTTTTCATTCCGCGACTGTACATCACACGGATTCGTCGAACAACTTTATGTCACGCCTACCATTGGCTTGTGGTGCGGTGGTTTAAACTAGGTTTTCACTCGGCTGAATGTACATACTATTTATTGTTCGGAGATGTTTTACTGAATTGTTGATACTGTGGCACTAGTAAGAAAATGGTGGTATTGTACTGTCAATGTTTTTACATAGTCCGCACTATCTACTGTATGTAGGTAAAGTAAAGAAATGAATTATTTATTTATTTATAAGACACACCAACAAAGCTTTACATTAAGACTGCGCCGAGCGTATGCCGGATGTACAGTGGCGCCTTCATTAGTATTAGGTATTTTGTTTTGTACTAAACTGAAGTATTGTCTTGAAATTGGTCGGTAGGTTTTTGTACTACACATGAAAACACAACTTATAGGGTATATCACATATTTAATTAATAATTCACCTTTGAGTTATCAACTTAACGGAAAATAGTGGCCACCTTTTCCCGTTAAGCTGACTATCCAAAGGGTAATTGTTATTAAAGTTTGTTACGTAGGTATCCCATAAATTGTGTTTTTACTTGCGCTACAAAAAAGTATCGTCTGATTGCAAGGAAATTCTTTAGTTAATTAGAAAACACAATAAAAGTAATGAGGGCGCCACTGGACGCTCGACGTTTGCTCGGTGCAGTCTTAACAAGACAGATTATAATAAGGGAAACATGCCCTGCCTGGATAACAGGTCATTGGTAACAAAAAGGTAAAATTTTCTTATTATTTGATAAGGGGTTTTTTTTTTATGGCATGGAGAAGACAAACGAGCACACAGACCACCTGATGGAAAGTAGAAACTGTGACCCTAGGGTAAAATATGCGCAGATACGATGGTGACGGATGAGGAGCTGGGGCGGCTGCACATGAAGACGAGGCACCAGCTGCGCCTGCGCGAGCTGCTGCTGCTGCACTCCGGCCAGGCCGCCTTCGTCGTCATGACGCTGCCGCTGCCTCGCAGAGTGAGTGACCGTCGCATAACAAACAGAATAGTACATTGTTGCCTAGGCGCGGAAAGTAAGGGTTTTCCTGACGAGGTGGCTAAAATACGAGTCAGGAAATCCTCGTTTCCGCCGCGGCATACATAATGCTTTTCTCAAGCATGTGAGAAAATAACACAAATACATAATTACAAGTATTTTTAAAAACCTATGACAAATTCGGAGATAATGTTTGTTTGAAAAATACCGAGTATTAGTGAAGATAGTTCCACGCACAACGCACCGCCGCCGGCCCACACTGCACCCACAAGTTGGGTGTGCGGGATTTTTTTCACGTTCCTTTCGATTTTGTATGCAATAGAGAGCACTTTTAATAAACAATATGGATATGGATGGAAAGTGTTTTCATATGGTTTTTTTACTCCTGGGAGTAAAATGAGGCACTTTCCGTCCTTGTGTTTCAATCAGAAAACCGTTATTTCCGAGCATGTTTGAGAAAATACCTATGTCTTTTGCTCGCGTACAGTCCGCGCGCGAATTGAATGCAGTCGAGGCGTGAGGTGAAGGGCGCCACGCCTCTTCTCTCCCGGCTGCACTGTGCACTACACTGTATAGTGCCGTCCCGTAATAGCACATTTCTAAGCTCAGTATTCAAAATAGAAAGATCATAC
Source organism: Acleris laterana (assembly GCA_963966035.1). Classification (NCBI taxonomy): domain Eukaryota; kingdom Metazoa; phylum Arthropoda; class Insecta; order Lepidoptera; family Tortricidae; genus Acleris; species Acleris laterana. Next base: position 13,357,918 of record OZ014455.1, read on the forward strand.
GACATCGTGTTTGATCGAAAAAAAACATAACTACAACATATTCAAACATCGTGGCAATCGTTCAAAAATAGGAGTTCCTTCGACTTTGTTGAATTTGATTTTGAAAGGCAAATAGACGAAAATTAGGTCTTGTTGTGACTTTGGATGAATTTAATGAACCAAATTGGTGTGACTACGGATCTGACATTAAAACTTTTGACAGCCACGTGATTGAAGCATCGCCTCACAATCCTTTAACTGTTACCATAATTGCGTTATTGGAATGGGCAAATTTTTTGAACAAGTGCATACGTATAATATATGATCCGATGAAAATGAAATATTATGGCGTCTATGAGCTAATCTGATAAAGGACCGGACTGCGTCGAGCAAACACCGAGCGTCCAGTGGCGCCCTCATTACTATTATTGTGTTTTCTAATTAACTAAAGAATTTCCTTGCAATCAGACGATACGTTTTTGTAGCGCAAGTAAAAACACAACTTATGGGAAACGTAACAAACTTTAATAACAAATACCCTTTGAGTAGTCAGCTTAACGGGAAAAGGTGGCCACTTTTTTCCGTTAAGTTGATAACTCAAAGGTGAATTGTTATTAAACTATGTGATATACCCTATAAGTTGTGTTTTCATTTGTAGTACAATAACCTACCGACCAATTTCAAGAAAATACTTTACTTTATTAGCAATGAGGGCGCCACTGTACATCCGGCGTACGTACGGCGCAGTCTTAAGCAGATTATAGGCGTGTAAAAAGGACTATGACGCTGGTCTCAATAATGTTTCTTCCCTTACCCTGTCCCCAGGGTGCAGCGCCCGCTGCTCTGTACATGGCGTGGCTGGAGTTGCTGAGCCGCGACCTGCCGCCCATGCTGTTCGTGCGCGGGAACGGCTCGTGCGTGCTCTCCTACGAAGCCTGAAGTCTTGAGAGGACACTTGTGCCAGCAAGAAACTCCTTTACCACGTTAGATGTTAAGGTTCAAGCCCTAGATGTAAGGGTACCCCTGCCCAGGGGCTCGTTTCTCATTTAGTATTAGTCTAATAATATCATTGTTTTGTCTCAATTTGTAGTTTTATTTACGAGACAAACACAAATATTATTAGACTAATAAGAATAAACTTTAAGAAACGGGCCCCAGGACGGCGACAGATCCCATATTTGTAAAATTCTAAAGCAATCTAGGGCGTAAAGGGCAGGGGCGTGTTGGAATTTACCCGGGGAAGAATCAATTGTCCACTCTGTTGAGACTTAAAAAGGGCTTTGCTTCACTAAAGTTGAAGCATATAATTTTTCTGATGGATGTTGTTAAGGCATGAAGTCGTTTTAAAACATCAAGTTTTCGACCTTACGCCTCCCGCGTTAACCGCCTTCTCGAATTGAAGGGAACAAAATTGGTTCATTTTTAAATAATTCCTCAACAATTGACTTAACGACCAAAGTGTTTGTCCCCCCCGCCCAAGGTCGAAAACTTGGATTTTTATTAGGACCTCATTACTTAACTTAACAATATAGATAAAAAATACTATGCTCCACCTTTTGTAAAGCTGAAACTCCTACAGATTGGAGTGCCCCTCTAATTCATAAACGCACAATAGCTTGTAATCTTGAAATATGCTCTGTCTTTATCTGTCCTTATGGTATTTAAATTTGACAGAAAGAGACAAAGGATACTTTAACTAAAATAGGTTCGTAGTCTGTTTAAGAATAAGGGGGTATGTTCTTCTTCGGATTGACTGTCGCCAGTGTAGGCGGTCTGAGATGTTTGCGTCAAGTATGTTCTGTCAGTTGTGTTCGCTACACTAGTGTGTCGGTTTTATCTGCAATTTGTAGCCGAAATCAAAACAAAACCCGCGCCGGTTATTACCCTATTTCGTATATATTCGCACCACCAAATTGGGTCGTAAACTGATCCTAATTATTTGCTTCAAGGTGTTCAAGAAGTATCAGAGATGACACTTTTAGTTAATAAGAACGACGTACAAACCCGAAAACCAGTAATGGACAAGGACCAATGATGAAAACCTTGATTCCTATTTCACAGAAGATGAGGGTTGTTCATTTATTTTGCAACAATAAACTTAGGACCGTATGAAGTTTGAAAGAGTGAAGTGTCCATTACTGGTGTGACAGGCACTAAACATTTCTAACAGAGGTGCCATCGCACTATATTTTGCAGTGGTTTGAAACGTTACCGTTATAGATTTATAGGATTGATGTAAGCTGCTGGAGGGTCGCGTTGAGCGCTTGTCAATTCTATACATATTTCAGTTTTCGAAAATCGTTTACGTTAGCGTTATGCATCTTGTCTATGCCAGACCAGTTTATGCGACCCTTAGGGCGGTAGCGCAAGGATAGTTTTTGTACCGATGCAGTCGCGCGTTCAATATCGCTGTCACTTTCGCACATTACAGAGCAAAAGTGACAGCGATACGAAACGCGCGACTGCATCGCTACAAAAAGTCGTTGTGTGCTACCCTATTAACTGGTTTGATCTGTCATTTCACATACTTATTAATAATTGGAACTATTACATGTGGTGTCTTCAACAGACCACCGTAGACAAGTATATACTTAAATAAGATGTAGATAATCGTTACCTCTGTAATAGTACATAATATAATGCCTACATGAGTATAGGCGTAGGAGGCTAGGCCACTTTTATACCGAAGATATAGTCTGTGACGAGAGCAGATTATACTGCCGTAAGTTCTATTCTGCTGCAAGCCTATTGTGGTCACGACCACATATAGTGTGGATATGGTTACTACCATATCGTGTGGTTAAAACGTCTGTCACTTTCTGATCAGTAGGTATGTGCGAGAGTGACGGATCGTTTATCCACCGCGACTATAATTCGGGCTCTAGTTTAAATCATAAATATAAAGTCAGTGTAATAATGTACCTCCATATACTATAACTAATTGTGATATGATAAATAAAACTTACGTAAGTTCAATATATTACAAGATTTTTTATTTCACACATATTTCACAAGGTTTTAAATTTAGAATAAAAAACAGAAAATAAAATATTTACAAATACAAGAATCAACAGTGGCGCAGAATAACAATTAGTTATAATAAGAGTTTTGTTAAATTCTATAAGACATGGAAGATCGTACGCTCCGTACAGTGTAGGGGAAGATTATTTAAAAATGACACATTAATTCGTTTAAAAATAATGGTGACGTGTCACGAGCTCGCGGCGGGCGCGGCGCTCCTGCGATATGTCAGTTGCGAGGACGGCGATCAAAATATACTCTGCGATAGATATGTTGTAGCATTCCGTACGAAAAATAAATACTTTAGACTTCATTTCATTCACTTATTGCATTTAAATATACATTTGCTAAAACAACAAAAACGGTAGCAACTTCATCTCTATTTTGGGACATTTTATTTATTTCATATAATTCTGGAACATATCAATGATAATACAGGGTACTCAGTCTATCTATTTAAATAAGGTACATTACTTGATGCCTAGATGTTTAATAGTGCGTAGTTACAATGATTAATGGCATGTGCTGCCGACAGTTTTAGTGATTATAAAATGAGTGCTGCGGCCACAGACCTACGACATTGCTACACTTTAGGTCTGTGGACGCGACCGACGCTTATGAATGGAGACAACCGATACATTGTCAATGTATGAATGAATTTATCCTACCAGCACCTCAGCGTATAAAAATCTTATTAAATATTCGATAACTCGCTGCGGATGTTTCGCCGTTTTGCCCGCCGAGATCACCTGACAGGATCCCCGAGTATTCATTTAATTACTTATTGTCCTCGGGAGATCCTGTGGTGATGCAGTGGCCAACCGATCACGAGTTCTGCCCAGGCAGGCGAGTCATCCCAACTCGGCCGTGCTTCCCCAAATACTTTTCAAACAAATATAATACATAACTAATACATAAATTACAGACGAAAATCTTCACACAGCCATACATCTTTTATAAATAAATAAAGGAAACCCTAAATTATGGAAATATTTGGTTACAAAGATTTTAAATATGCAAAATAAATACTCGATTCACGAGGTTCTCTTTCCGATCGCAACATCGATCCAGTCGGTTCTTACTCGCGCTACAGGAACGTTCTCTTTCGTATGTATATTTTAGTAATCACTAGAACTTACGCTAGGTGTGTCGGTCCGGCCGGCGCGCGCTCGCGGACGCCGGCGCTATCACAACGGTACGGTTCGGGCTCCGGGCACGGGCAACAGTTTTCACTTGCACATAACTCTAATGAACACAGCTCACTTTTGTGCGCGCCCACTAGTCATCGGGGGCACTCAGAAACGCTACGTTCGGAAGTGGCGCGTTTCGGTCACTCTTCAGTCTTGTCGGCATCGAGCGAGCGGGGCCTCCGAGCGGGCCGCGAGCCCGGCGCTCACAGCAGGGCGCAGGGGGGCCGCGCCAGTCTTCATTCGGACTCGTCCTCGTTGTCTTCGTCGAAGCCCGACAGCTCGGCCGACTCCAGGTACCCGTTCATCACCTGTCGACGACGCAACGTCAATACTGGATCGAGTGATCAGAGTGAGCGAGTCACGGGAGAATGGCGCTCTGAAAGTTTATAAACTTGCAGAGGAAGCAATTCGTAATAGTTTTTAAGTATACTATTACACTTTTTTAACAGCTACTGTATTGGTACAAAGTCTACATTATCTTTAACCTTTGGTATGTTGGACGAGGTTGCACTAATTCAAATTTCTGGTTATGAGGTGGGACTGATTGATTCCTGTTTCGTAACCAGCTTCGAATTGGGATTATTTCTCCCCCTTGGAAACTAACCTAGGAGTAAAGGAGATAGGTAAAGAAGGTCCGGTGCATGTGTGTGTGTGTGTGTGTACTGACCGCGTACTCGATGACGGCGAGGTGGCAGAACACGTACTGGTCGGGCATCTGTATGGAGTGCGCGCGCTGCGCCCGCACGCGCTCGACGGCGCCGCGCACGTCCACCACGCGCTCCGCCGCCAGCCGCGACGCGCAGATGTCCAGCGTCAGGAACGTGCCTGCACACGCCACGTGCGGTCAACCGAAACATTCAACTTCGAACTTAGGGCTATTTTACGGAGACGCGGCACGTTGCGTGATACGTTGCGCGTCACATTACGCGGTACGTTGCACGGTACGTCTAGGAGTATGTTGCACGACACGTTGTGCGATACGTTGCTCAACATGTTGCGTGACATATTGCGCGATTGGTTGCGCGATAGGTCGCGACGTCCTTTGCTCGACAGGTTGCGCGGTTTGTTGCACGTCACGTTGCGCAGTACGTTACGCGACACGTTACGCGGTACGTTGCCAGACACGTTCCACGGAACGTTGCGCGATACATTGCGAAATTTAGACTGCGCTGCCTCCATAAAAGAGCCCTGACGATTTTAATAGGATTTTCATGAAATCGATCGAACAAATTGTAATCTCTCTTTTTCAATTATTTGAAAAAAATGTACCAAAATAAGTCAATAGACAGATAAAAATTGTGGTAGCTATAATAAAGACACGACCCGGTGATTCAAACATTAGTGACACAAGTACATTATAAAACCGTACAAATGTGAATCAATAAGGGCAATAAGTAACGCACCTGTGCGGCCGATCCCTGCTGAGCAGTGCACCACTATCGGTGGACCTCTACTGTGGCCCGCCCACGCGTCGCCCAAACTGAAACCGTAACACATACATCGTAATTATTGCGGCATTAAGAATTTGCAAAGGCCTCTGGCATAAAAAAAATTGTAATGTCAAAAATGTTTATTTTTTACCGGGCTTCATACATATAAGCTAGAGAAGCAAAGTTTACCGAATTCTCAGATTTATAAAATAGGGACTTGTCTAATCCAAAATACCTAAACTGTTTCTACGGGAATAAGGTTTACTTTCCTCTGCAGGTGATTATTTTGAAGAAAACACGTCTTGCTTGAAAGTGTGGTTTAATGCTACTAAATTATGGTTAGAACACATACAACTATAGCTAAGTATCTATAGGAGCTGCATAAGACGCGACATACCGCCCACCAAAACTAACAGGTTTTATATAGGGGCACTAAAATTTTACTTATTGCAACTTACTTTCTAATTAAACGTAATAAATAAACTTACGGTACTGTTCCTTGCAACCATTGTTTATAGTTTATCAAAAACACTTAATAAACACAAATTTAATGCACAAAGCTAACTTAAACACTAAACTATAACATAGGCAACTAATCGCAGGCGCAAGGACGCCAGCCCAAACAAACACTGCTAGCGGCGCAGAGCCGCAGACTATTTTTAGCGCGAGTAAATATCTACCCTCTTTTAAAGAGTTAAACGTTTGGTCCAATTATTATTAGCCTTAACACTATCATAAACATTTAATGTGTATCCTTATCAACATAGTATGCTTATTATGACTTAAATGGACTGTATGTTGTGATTACAAATGTAGCTATGTTGACATATGTAGATGACATCAATGCTAAATGAGAACAGTTTTACATACGTAATTTATCTTTAAATTTAGTAAGGAACCTATCTAAATTACTAATCTTATAAGACATGCGTGTAGATAAATTTGCTTAGACCAAGTTCTAACTTAAAATTCACCAATACTCAATATTTACTAAGTGAGCATTATTTATACAAAGTGCATGAGCTGCACATATTATTTTATACCACGGTGCATTTTATAAATATGCTGGTACTTAAGTATTACTTAACTAATTAATACCCTAGATTACAAAACTTCTTATTTGACTTTAAGACGTTAATTTATACACCGTAGCAAACATGGCAAGTTGCCAAAAATAACTTGCGATTTTTATCCAGCGAACTAATACGTACTGGTTTAACTAAATAAATAAATACTTTTAAGGGTGATTGTTAACTATGAATGCTAACAGAAAAAAAATAAAAAAATGAAGCCAACCGCCCACCGTGAGTAATTAATCAACCAAATTCACACATCTGCGTCCTTTGGTAGCAATATTAATTTTGACAGAGGACGTTTCGAGATATTGTCAGTTTTACATTTTACCGAAACAACACGTACTAAGTTGTCTGTTCCAGGGTGTAATTCTGTAATCTTACCCAAAAGCCATTTAGCTGGTGGAAGATCATCCTCCTTGATAATGACAATATCTCCAACCACGGGCGCCGGGACAATCTCATGCCATTTGCGCCTCTGCTGAAGTGTGTTAAGGTATTCAGCCTTCCATCTCGTCCAAAAAGCTTGCGTTTGAGCCTGTACGAGTTGCCAACGAGTTAATAGATTTACATTTGCGGATTCATAATTTATGTCAGGAATACTGATCACAGGCTCACCTATGAGGAAATGTCCTGGGGTGAGTGGGTTGAGTGTATCGCACGTTTCGTCTAATTGACAGAGTGGACGAGAATTAAGACACGCTTCCACTTGTGCCAGTAAGGTTGACATTTCTTCGTAGGTTAGTTTACTTGTCCCGTTGACTCTTGTAAGGTGCCGTTTTGCTGAACGAACCCCGGCTTCCCATAATCCACCGAAGTTGGGGGCCTTTGGAGGGATGAAGTGCCAAGTCGTACCTTCGTTAGCCAGTCCC
>OZ014455.1:13365682-13486226 GCA_963966035.1 Acleris laterana
CCTCGTCCGACAGCCCCGGGGACGCCTCGCCCGACGACCACGTGCCGCGGGCTACGGGAAACTTACACGGTTTAAACTTCACTTTCGATGGTATGTATATTGTAAATACAATCTTACACAAATTGCCCTAGTCGCTAACAGAGATCTAGGCTTATGTGTAGCCTACAACTCAAAATTGTGAGCCACTATAATAACAACGGCGGACAATAAGGTCAAAATTGATCAAGTGTTCTACAGTGGTTCATCAATTTATTTACATACATACATAAACTCGCGCCTTTATTCCCAGAGTGGGGTAGGCAGAGCTACAGAATTTCCAACATCTATAAAAACTTTTTGATAATTCTGTAACCACATTTTGCACACTTAGGCGAAGATGTTTACCAGTGTATTAGTGACAGGTTATTTTATTACTCGTATTATGGGTACTACACATAGATAACCAAACATACATAGATAAATACTTAAATACATAGAAAACATCCAAGACTTGCGAGTACGATTGTCACAAAATATTTAAATTACTAACGGCGAAAGTAGTCAATTGGTACCAATAGTAAATTCTACAGTATTTTCTATCCACGAAGGCGCGTTCCGCTACCAAATTTCACGCACAATTGGTAAAGAGCGTTGTCAAACTTCTACCTGCCCCAAACGCCTGAATTTCCGACGCAAAATCTATGGAGCGGAGAAAAACTCATGACGGTTGGGTCTGGAGGGAGTGGAACTTGATTTATTGACCACGTTCAAAAGGTTCATTGAAATTATAAACCTCTAGGTTTAATTTCCCACATTTTCCCTCAGCTTACATATGAAAATGTAAAAGATGTAATCGAAATTCTCTATTCAATAGACGATATATTACGTTCGTTGGTGATATTAACAGTTGGCCAACCAGCTTGATAAATTAAATACAAAACATATTTTTTTCTAAAGAAAACCGTTATTCTATTACCTACACTTTTTTTAACGCCACAAAGTAACTCAGGTGCAATAAAGCTTAAACATATTTGACACGTTCTAAGCCTCTCTTGATAGAGGAGTCGTATGAAAATCTCACAATGCCTAAACCCATGTCTAAGTTAAGATATTATTTTAGTATTAGGTATTACTGGCGAGTGTTCCTAATCGCTTTTACGTCGGGGTTGGACTATCATGATTGATGATTTACTAGTGACGTTGTCTCTATGCAATAATATTATTATGATATTTTGGTTCTAGTTTCACCCAGTAACTTTCAGGCGTCCCATTTGTACATGATGCCTATTAATATCAAAGATAGGGGGTTAACTGAATGGCGTGTTCACACGTCTATTCCAAGCGACCACAATACCCTGAGAATTGGTGCCAACACTCAGCTCGTAATTGAATATCGATTTCTATACAACAAATCCAATAATAGTTCGACATACCTAACAATAGTAACAGTCGAATATAGGCGACCATTATACCTACCTTCCCATTCAAACATAGCAAAGATCATCCGACAACGAAAACAGATAGCTAATTTCAGAAAGATTCGGACAAATTGGCTCTAGTGAAACTTCAAAAGCGAAATGGATTGAATTCGTCATTGTTACGGGAGACAAAAGGTATTTATTAATTGACAATATAAAGGGCAGTGGAATGAGTTTCAATGGAGCACGCTTCGGTAGTCGGCGGAGGTTCAGTTTAAAATAATGAAAGCTTATTCGCGTCGCCGGTTCGTGATCAGAAACGTAGCAAACAATACGCCACCGACGGGCGATTGTTTAGGCTCTACCTGGCACGAACCTTCTCGAATAGCGACTCGGAAGACAGTATTGACTAAAGTAAAGAAAGTAAACATTGGAAAATCACAGGGTCATGATCAGAATTCGAATCTACATATTTCTGGTTCCCTGAGCCGATAAAGGCGTCATTTCCAATTATGCCATCAAAACTATACCTACCAAGCCAATAGACCTAAAGGGTCTTAAGACGGCTTCAGGTTGCTATAAAGGTTATAACTACGTCATTAGATACAAGTACACCTGATACAACTCTGGGAAAAACGTTATCTTTGAACGCCCCCAAGCAGAAGTAACATCAAGAAGTGGCTTGATGACTTATAGTTAAATACGGAAAGACCCCCACTTAAAACTTGAAGGTTAAAAAACAAATAATCAAACACGGATTTACCACTGCTCAATTTTTTTCTTGTACGGACGATAAAAACTATAATTAATAACTCACTTAACAATAACAACATAAATGCAACGTTTTTTGGTATCATTGTTTCAGTTCACGTCCGCGCCTCGCTGCTTCTTGCAGTCGCACTTGAAGCAGTAATCGTAAACGACGAATTTTATCGATAAGAAACGTATTCCAACTCGAGTTAAACGTACTTTTTCATCACACTTGCTCGTAAATAGTGTCCTAACATGCTAGAAACATCGACCGTAAATCCAAAATAATACCCGCGGGCCTTTTTTTTACCATTACGTTACTTAAGTGCGTAATAGCTTTTTTTTTAAATGTTATACGTGGACTCAAACTATCACAATACGTCAGGACCCCAATTCTTGTGCCATTCGATATGAAGTTTCATTCGAGATGAAATGTCAGTTGAATACTATTTCCTAACAATCTCGCATAATAAACTATTGATCTCATATGTCACTAGAATCGGACTCCGAACACGTTTGACATTATCTGTGGTAAGTCACAGACAATGATGTAGTCTGCCGCTAATAAGTTAAAAATATGATCTTTTGTCTGATTTTATTTCATTTCCTCGCAATTGTGATGAAAAACATTGTATGTTACACGGGTGGTAAAGGAAATACAAAGCTCGAGTCATTAAAGCCCTCAGCCTACGGCTTCGGGCTTCTAACAGACTCTCGTTTGTAATTCTTTCTTTACCACCCTTAATACACAATGTACTATTAAACAAAACAGCTATTTACCGCAATTACATATGCGTTTCAAAACTTGCCCCATCGCGATTTAGGATTTTAACAAATAAATTAATTATCAGTATTTACGTCAAACATACCAGTAACGGTCACATTAGATTTAGTCCCCATTTGTTATTTTTTTAATATCGCATCATAAAATAAGTTACGATATTTTTTATTTATTTATCCACAAAAGTAAGCGTTACATTACACTTATGACTGCGTCAAACGTCATCCAACATTTTTTTTTTATACGATTATGTCTTGATAATTTAAAAGAGGTTTGTTGTCAAGCACAAGGAGTGCGCTGCGCTGGGTAAAATTTATTATTTTGATATAATTCCAGTCTTTAATCACGCTTTGCGGCCAATGAAATATAATATCTACTCACTGCTTATGTCTAAATCATCCTCATCTCCCGAGTTTATGTGTCTGCCCTTCATGTCGCCATTGTAACCATGTGTATGCCTGAAAATGACAAGATATATTAAGAATCTTACACTTTTATCTTTTCCTGGGTTCTTAAAGGTACGTCCAGAAACTATTGGAACAAAATCAATTCATAATGTTTATGCAAATCTATCGATCCCACAAAAAACATTTTTTCGGGAAGATCGTTTTTGATTTGATACGTACCTAACTGCAGGAGGATATTAAGTATATCCTGAGTATGGTTTATGGTCGCCATCGTGGTGAAAAAAAGCATCCGCCACTCTCGCACTGACCAGTATGTCAGAAAGTGGCAGTGTTTTATCCACGTTAATTCACATCGATAAACACGACCGTAATAAGCCTGCAGTATATTTTTTTGCCTATTCTTGGGTTTGAGGTTATAATTTGTACTAAAATGACAGATGTCAGGATTACCATGGATGTTCAACACTTTTGTATTGTCGCGCAAGTAATGTAAATTGTAATTGATTTGTCAATTTCGTATGAATTTGTAATCTGATGTTAAAACGCCAAAGTAGGTTCATTTTATTTACGTAATTCAATATCCAGGGACAATCTCACAGAAACTGGCCTAGTCCCAAACTATGCACTAGGTTTGTACTATAAGTAGGTATTATAAGTAACTAGCTGTTCCCGTGTCCACTTCGTTGGGCAAAACATTTTTTTTGAGTTAATGATTTTCCCGCTAATTCCCGTTTCCGTGGGAATTTCGGGAAAACTTTTCTTAGTGCACCTCTACGGTACCTAAGCTACGTCCCTTCCAAATTTCAAGTGCCTACGTTTAGCCGTTTAGGCTGTGCGTTGATATGTCAGTCAGTCAGTCAGTTTCTCCTTTTATACATATATTTAGATAAACAACGATATTCGTACACATAGGCAGGGTCATTCATTACCAACTAGGTTAACCGCATCGTCAAATAATAATTGCATATATTACAATAATTAAAACATTTGTGGTAAGTATGTCAATCGGTGAGGTGGGTGAGCTTTATAAATTATAATCTAGCGTTTGAACGACTGCAAGCGTGGTTTTATACCTTTAACTGTAGGCAAGAAAGAGATTGAATTATGAAATCCGAAGCATGTAAGAGTAGTGCATTATTCAGATCTACATACAATAATCTATATTAATATTGTAAAGATAGTGCAAGTTTCGAGAGTTTGAATCTATCAGACAAGTAATCTGCGGAACCACAGAAACCTATTCGAATATTTGAAAGGTACATCATTCCGGATGAACATAGGCTACCTTTTATTTATTTAAACCGGAGCATAGCGAGGGCGGGACGGGACGGTTTGTGAAATACAAATGTTCAGAAATATCTATAATTAGGTATTCAGCACAACGTGAAAAGGTGAACGTTAACATAAATATGGCTTTTCAAACCAGTTGATAAATAGGTACGTGCGAAATGACAGCATTGGTTTTTTACTAGTGCAGTAGGTAGCTGGAAAAAGGAAAGGCCTTTGCACAGCAGTGGGACACTGCTTTACAATTATCTCCGTCCTAGCCATCTCTGACCAGTTCGGGTGGAAATGCATCTGAACCGTCTCACCAGCTTCGTCTTACAAAGTCCGTAATTTCGTCAATAACTTATATTTATTAAACCTATCTCCGGCAATCGAGAAGCTTCGGCACGTGTATACAATATAATACTTAATTACTGGTGAGCGGGCGCCGTCTCGCGGGTGCTCGGCGGAATCACTTACCGCTCGCTAATGTATTGCTCGTCGCTTGCTCAGTAAAGGTAGGGTTGCCAATGATAGCGAACATTTTAACTCGTTTAGTGAAAAAGGTAATATGGCAACGTTCGATGAAAAGGTACGGCGAGTCTCCGTGGATTAATTATATTTAGAGAAAATATATTTTTCTGTCATGCATTCGAGGTTTAACAGCGGGCTGATTCAATATTATTTTTTTAATTTGGTTTTAAGCTCCGAAAAATTATATTAGTAAAATTGTATCCATTATAATGGGCTAGTTCGCTAAGAAAAAACTATATTTTGCTGCTTTAAGTGGCCCGTATCTTATCTGTTATCATGTTACCTAAATCTGTGACGCATGTGTATAAAGTAAAGGGTACCTAAGGGGGGTGGGGTCGCAGGTGTAGGGGGGCGTGTCGCGGTCGCTGATGTGCATGGCTGACTCGTGGTCGGCGCGCGCGCGGTCACTGGGGTCCCGGGCCTCGTGCTCGATCATACCTGGAACAGGGAAACCGATTAGCACATATGCAAAATGGGCAGTAATACTGTAAGGTTATTTATCATCCTACTAATAATATAGCTGGGAAAATTAACAAAGTAAGAATTATAATTAATTTACCTTTACTTTATTACTTAAGAAAACATAAGTATTGCTCAATGTGATCGTTGCTAGAAAGGTTGGAAAAACATTTAAGGTTTAAAGCTTAGTTAACATAAAGTCGAAATTTGCCATGGATAATACCTAGTATTAGTCTAGTTTAAATTATTTTTTATTTAGTTCTAAGAAAAGCTTGATTGTGGCCAGTAAAAAAATACACTTAAGCATTATTATTTTACATAGTAACTATAAGCGTCTTGTCTTATTTCATGGCACATACCTACACTGGATGTGAAGGTCTAACACGTAGTCTTCAAGCATAACCCAGTGCTTACCCTACCAATTAGTACCCATGTAGTAACTGCTAACCCTGTCACTAATATCCGTCCTCTATATCGCCATTAACAGCAACACGGCTTGGCTTAAAGTTCGTAATTATTTGGCGCAGTCGGTAGGATCTATTTTACTACATAATAAGGGGCTGATCATTAGAGATTAAATATAATGAAAATTAAGTCACGCGGTGATTTCGTTTAAAAGTGCGTTATTGAAACAAATATCGCCTGCGTATCTTGGCATGCCAGCTAAGAGATGAGTTTATTAAAACGGTCCAGTCACTTAGATTCGGCATTTTGGTTAACTTAGGTCACCCAATGAGATACAAAAATTGACCCCTAGGACCTGTTTCACGCAAGCTTGTAACTTGTATTACAGCTTGAAAGATTCTTTCGAACAATATGAATCAAAAAGAGATTTCCAATTGTATTACAAGTTACAAGCCTTCGTGAAATGGGCCCCAGATTTTGAGTGAGATGCCCTTTTTAAGACACGTCAATGTTAATACAGGCCCTAAAAGACAAGGCTGTAAGTGGGTCGATCAACTTTATGTTGTTTGTTATTCTCGTCTCCTGGCTTAAATAGCGACAACAGTCATAATTTCTTCCAAAAAAATGGTATAATAAATAACTACTAATATTCTTAATAGAAAAACCATATCTGAATAGGCTTGTAATTGTCTCAAAAACAGATGTTTGATGGATTTATATCTTTTAAAATCGTAGTTTTTAAGAGGGACCCAAGAGACGTCAATATTGCAACAAGGTACAACAAATTGTGGATTGTCCAAAAGTAAATCTTTTGAACCCAATCAATAATTTTAGTCAAGATTAAGTACAGTAAAAGTATTCCGATATAAATCATCCGGCATTCCACAGGTCACTTCCCTCAGCCTTATTATAAAAGTTCTCGTCAGACAGATATCATCGTAATTACGCGTCAGAGCAAGAAATTAACGACTTTTAGCAAAAACAAGGATCAACAGGTAACAGTTTTCTAAATCGCTTCGGCGTTGCGATATGTTTGTATGCAAAGACTGTTTTTGTCAGTATCTCTTCCAAGTAAGCTAACCGCGTCACCTATATTTCTCCATGTATGGTTTTTGAAAATTGTGAATCCTGATTTGAGCTGTCAGTCAAAATCCTTACTATAATGTAATTTTGCTGGCTTAACTTCTACTACTACTACAAAAGCAACCTTAATGTAATTTGCGTACACAGCGTACACTGCCAACTGTTTCGAAGTAATTCTAATCACACCGCTCCAGCAAATTCAATTTTGTTATCGTACTTGCGAGGGCGAGGTCGCATGAGGTAATGCTTGTTATTGTTTAGCCTTTAGAAGTTAGTAGATACAATTGTACCTTCCTGTCCAAATCAAATGAAGGTAAGAGCCAACGTGTAGAGATACGATAATGAAAACAACAAATTAATAAAGGGAAATGTTGTAAGAATTAAATCACAATCTAACTCACACCACCTTTATAATTATAATCTATGCGTGCACGCGCGTCTTCCTCGCTAAGAGAAAGTCGTATTGTTACTTCATTGGCGGCTTAAAAATTATGTAAGATGTGAAACTTCCCCAAGTTATTAAGCATTTATGCGTCTTTGTTTATGTAAATAACTTAAATAAGCTATTAAATCATTTGTCTATTAAATAATTCTGTTCATTGGTAACCGCATCATTTGAGGATAGTCGGTTCGATTCGGCAATTTTTTAAGTAATACTATTCTTTGTGACTATTACGTTCCAGATTTCTGAGGTAAGGAGAAAAAATGAAACAGATTTTTTGTGGTCAGCTAGTTAAATAATTAATGAATAGGATTACACCCGGTTATTGGTATCCAAAATACCAGTTATTGATGCTTTTTGATTTTTTGATTATCACTAAAAATAACTTAAAATAAAGTTATCGGAGCCAATAATCCGTAGGGATCCAACAATAGGACTGCGTACCCTACCAATTACATTTATCTTTTACAGCCGTGGTGATGTGTCGATCCCTTTCGAAGGATGGCACTTTGCCAGTTGTCACTAACGTCCTTAACACGTTGCTAATAATGATAAACCAATTAAAACAAAGATTAAAGTGACAGCCGACAAGCAAGGTTAGCCGATGGCTTAAAATATAGTTTGGCATATACGAGTAGACAATAGCAGGGGCTGTCTATATCAAAATCGTGTTCTTACAACACTCCATCTCTCAAGTTGCCTACCAGAATACATTTATTTCGAGAGCAACCTTTGCCGAACTAGGGTAGAAATTAACTAAATCAATCCGGCCTTGCCTTTGAATACGTGTATGTTAGCATGACGAATTGGATAACAATCGCCTGACATTCAATCTTACATAAGTACCGTGTCATGTGTGACAATTTGTTATGATTGGATGTTACCGCTTACCGCATAGAACTTGCATAGATGTACGTTTTTGTATTGAGTTATGACATCGCACGTGCGTAGAATTCCAATTCAAATTTCGAAGGTCTATTAAACAAATGAAAATCACCCCACTCACGGTGAATTACCTATACAACCTTTTTATCTCGCGCAAGGATACCGGGTACAACACGCCGCATACTAAAACAGGCCACTGCCCTTTACGAGATGAAGAGACAAAAGAATGCCCACTTTACACGGCCGGGGGTGCTCCGCTTCATTAGGCTCCATCATTGAGCCGGCTCACGAGCGCCCGCGAACTCTGACATACTCACACGTCCTGAGGGTTTAATCATCAAGATAAACGCCCTTACAACCCACTTTGGCGTAACGATTAATTCTACCAACGCGAAGTTTTCCAGAACGTTCGCAAAACAAACGAGCATTTTATT
This sequence comes from Acleris laterana, assembly GCA_963966035.1. NCBI lineage: Eukaryota > Metazoa > Arthropoda > Insecta > Lepidoptera > Tortricidae > Acleris > Acleris laterana. The sequence continues at coordinate 13,374,526 of OZ014455.1, forward strand.
GAAGTGCGAAATATCGGGAAGAGTCGTGTAACGTGCTTTTAATGAGCGTCGATCTTGCGGTGCTCGAGGTTCAAGGCCGTGTCATTAAAACCTGTCGAGATCCTATTATTTTGTTACTTACCATTTTGTGATTTGACCGGTGGTATGTGGTTGCTGATTACATATTCGTCAATAACGCCGTCTAACTTCGCGTTCTGCAGGTTATTTGTGTAACAATTTTTGCAGTGTTCCAACCTGTAACAAAACAGAACTTTAGTCATAAAGCTCAGTGGGCCTAGTATGTGTAAAATATAGATAAAACATCCATCACTTTCTGACACGTATATAAATATGTACGAGAGTGACGGATGCTTTATCCACATTAGGCCCCCAGAAAACCAGTCTTAAAAAAAGCAAGCTTTAATAAAAAGTCAAATTACTTTTTGAATAATGTCGTCAATATAATGTTAGATTTCAAGTATGTATTTTTTATTTCGCCAATTTCACATTTTAAAAAGTGTCCAGTGTAACTCGTGACGCCAAGACAAATCCTCACCTCGCTTGTCGAAATCAGGACATCCATTCAGAAGTACAAGGGAACAAAGAACCATACTTACATACATACATACATATATGTAAGTCAAAAACATTATTCTCCTTCGGCAGTCGAGTAAATAAGAAAATTAAACACTCCTTTAAAAATACTGTCAATGATAAAAATAGATGGTAGGTAAATTTATCCTAAAAATATACTTAAAAGAATTTTAGAAGCACATTTTCTGAAGTCATTCCGGCTTCTTGAAAGGCTAACAGTCGAGTGGCTCGTCCCAAAGGCAATTTCGTTTTCGCACACGTTCCCGAAGTACAAATGACATATAGCTCTTCCGCCAAGTAGTTTTTACCGAACAGTCCATTTTGTGACAAGGCCTTTCATGTAGTAATAGCACTTACGGCGAGAGGGTGTCGTAGCGATGTCGTAGCAGCGGGGAAGAACGTAGCACAAAGCAACACTACATTGCTTTAACTACAAGATTTGTAGCCAAACATTGTAAGGATATTAAATTCGTAGCAAAAGAGAGACGTCACTGGACTTCAGAACGGGAACATAATATAAAATGAAGTCGCTTCCGCGGTCTGTTCGCTTAGATCTTAATTTAAACTACTCAACGGATTTTCATGCAGTTTTCAGCAATAGATAGAGTGGTTCAAGAGGAAGGTTTATATGTATAATAATATTAATATTATTAATTTTGCGGGTGGTAGGACCTTGTGCAGGGTCCGTCCGGATCGCTACCGCCATCTTATCCATTAACCTACCGCCAAATAGCAGTGTTCGCATTGTTGTGTTCCGGTTTGGGGATAAGAGAGCCGGTGAAATGACTAGCATAGAGGCATTCCATCTTAGTCCTCAGGGTTGGCAACGCATTTGCAGTCTTAGGATTGCACTGCATTCTTGTGAATGCGAATGTCTATGGGTCACAGTTTCCACTTACCATCAGGTGGCCTGTGTGCTCGTTTGTCTACTCTATGCCATAAAAAAAAAAAAAAAAATAGATTCTAGACCGAAGCGAAGCAAGGGCGGGTCGCGAGTATAGGATATAAAAACAGTTCATTTAGATAAGTAACAGTCGGGAACCTCTGCCACGCAACCTTTAAAAAGCTATTTACCAAGGGCCTAGTGTTCCTATTATATATAGGAGTAGTAAAATCATCCCCACGCCCACGGGTCAAATCATTATTGTGATGTGTTTATGCAAGCAAAACGTGCTTTACGAGTTCATTAATGAGAATATTTTATAAATAGATCTTTCCGTGTGTTAATACGGAACGATAACTATCTCAGGCGTTAAAAGAGAACAACTGGAGTACCTATAATTCCAGTTCCGGACACCCACTAAGTCCAATGGGCGGAAGGATCACGCGTAATACTCCTCCAAACATACCCACGTGGGCGGAATAACCGGAAACCCGTGGGCGTGTAATTCTTGTCAACAACTGGGTAGTGCATATTGATCTATTCCATTTCTATGGAATTTGCCGTAGACGCTGCTTCAATCACCCGATAAGGGTAAAGGGAAATGATGTTCAACACTCACTAGCTATCCCGAGATACGCGTTTACTATAAAAGCTCCCCGCTCTTAATATTCAGCCTTATAGGGTGAGTATCCATTGAAGCGGAGCTGATCCGTCGTTAACAAGATTTCGGTATGTTTCCGGTCCATTTTTCTTGAAGAAACGTACCCTAACAAGTTATATAACATATTCATTAGAAAATCAAATGTAAAAAAAACATACGATTCAGTAGCCAACGGACTTAACCTCGTACTCGTACCAATTAAAGCCACTACTAGCGAAAGTACCGACTGCTGGCTGGAAAATGTTTCACTATAAAGATGGATACTCTCTGCGGCGTCGTGGTTGGGCTCTAGCGGCTCGTCCATGGCTCACTTAGCGAGCGCGGCAGGCTGGTTAGCGGTACGTGCGTACTACTGTTCCCAGACGTCTTGTTTTCTGCGGGACGTCTCGATTTTCAGGGGTCTATGGACACGTCCCGATATTCACAAGATTTTTTGTAAAGACCTGATTTGCGAAACCAAGTCCCTATTTCTTTCTAGCACAGTCCCGCTTTATGATAGACTACCATAGAGGCATTCCATCTTAGTCCTCAGGGTTGGCAACGCATTTGCAGTCTTAGGATTGCATTGCAGTCTTGTGAATGCGAATGTTTATGGGTCACAGTTTCCACATACCATCAGGTGGCCGTGTGCTCGTTTGTCTTCTCTATGCCATAAAAAAAAAAATACTAGAGCTGGCAGCACTGGTGCGTGCCCAGCTGCGGCGTGCTCGCTGCACTCACCAGGCGGCGTGGTCGGGCTCGAGCGGCCCGCCCAGCTGGCGCGGCAGGCTGGCTCGCGGCACGTGACTGCCCAGCTGCGGCGCGCTCACGGTGTGCACGCGCTCGCGCAGCTTCTCACGCACGAACAGCCGCAGGATGCGGAATGGCGCCTTGAACCACAGCGGCGCCGTCACGATCAACACCTTTTTCAGTTTCGCCGGGTACCCGCCCTGCAACAAACAGAAACATTGCTGATCAAGTCGGTAGATATAACTTAGTAGGACGTAAACTTAATAGCTCAATAGCTCATATTATGTACCTATAGACTTATGGCCTGTAACGTCGCATCGTCTACACTTTCTTTAATGTATTTATTTGTAATCAAAAACACTACACAGATTTTCCCTACTGTTGACGATTAACTATGTATTAAATATAAACCAAAAAAAAAGTAAATACTTTAAGTATAATTTTTCTTGCAATTTCTGATCTTTTGGGGAAAGGAGATGACCTGTTTTGATTCTGAAGCTGCATAACCCAAAAATAACTGCTAAGTGTCTAGTATTAGTATTTTGGGTAGGTAGCCTTAATTAACTGATATTTACATACCAAAGATTGCGTAGCAAATTGTTTTTCTTCCAACGAATTCAGTGGAAGTCATCTCTTCATCAGAAAGCTATCTTTAATCAACCTTTCATAACATTTACTCGGGACTTTGAAGACTCGAAGAAGATTTTACTGAATAAACTTTATAATACGGGGATCCGGGGATTGGCGCACAAATGGCTTAAGTCATATCTCACCAATCGCTCGCAGTACGTGGAAATCGGAAATATAGACTTTGAAACAGGGAAAATGCAAAACTTTAGATCTAATAGAGTCTTGACAACCGGCTCTATCCCTCAAGGTAGCGTCTTGGGTTGTTTTTTGTTTCTTGTATATGTAAATGACCTCCCTAGCATATTAGATGACCATTGCAGTGTGCTCTTTGCGGACGATATTTCGGTAGTATTCCCCTGCTCCAACAATGCTGAAGTCGAAAATAGACTAAATGCAACGTTGCATACAATCGTGAATTGGCTGGAATCTCATAATCTGAAGCTTAACTTAAATAAAACTAAAGTAATCCAATTTAAACCCTACCAAAAATCCCCACTAATGATATCATATAGCTACGATAATGTTAAACTTGAATCCGTTACTTCTGCCACTTTACTAGGTATAGTTCTGGATACCGGTCTGAACTGGAAACCCCACATCCAAAAGGTAGCAAAAAAACTGTCTTCTTTTGTCTACGCTCTCCAGCACCTTAAACGCGTAACAGATTTTCAGTCAGCACTAGCAGCGTATTACGCATACGCCTATTCTGCAATGTCGTACGGTCTTGTTTTGTGGGGACACTGTTCTGAAGTGGATAGGATTTTTGTTTTGCAAAAGAAGTGTATACGAATATTGGCAAAAATAACTCAACTGGAAACATGTCGACCACATTTTATCAAACATCAAATACTAACTCTCACTTCTATGTACATCTTGGAATCGTGCAAGTTTGTTAGGAGCCATGAAGACCTGTTTACACAAATGGTAAATGTCAAAAGGAATGACCGAAACTTAAATAGACTTTACTTGCCCTTTTCTAAATTAAAAATCGTGACATCTAGCCCTCACTATATGATGATTAAAATATATAACCATATACCAAATTCTATAAAAAACTTAGTTAAATTTACGATATTTAGCAAAGAACTAAAGAAATTCTTAATAAGCAAATGCTTTTACAATGTTAGCGAATTTTTCAATGAAATGTAGTACCTTCAAATACGAGTACCTATGTAATAATTTTAATTGTCAAATAATTTTATAAATTCAGAAATATATGTAATTTAATTTAATGTAATTAATTATATAATATGTATAGTCGTCCTCTCGCATTTTTGCTGTGCCCTTCCAGGGCGTCACATGTATACCTCTGTATTTTGTTCCATCTGTTGTTTTGTGTAATGTGACATGCAATAAATATTTTGACTTTGACTTTGACTTTGACTCCGATATTTAACCCACGTTCATTTTCCAGGAACATGCGCTGCTATTGCTGCAGAAGCTAATTTAATTAGCGCTTTAGCTTACAGTATTATACCTACTTTAGTAGTCACGGTTAGGTTAGAGAAGGAATTTACAGATAACAAGTAACATATCTAAATATATAAAAGGAGAAACTGACTGACTGACTGACATATCAACGCACAGCCTAAACGGCTAAACGTAGGCACTTGAAATTTGGAAGGGACGTAGCTTAGGTACCGTAGAGGTGCACTAAGAAAGGAATTCCCGAAATTCCCACGGGAACGGGAATTAGCGGGAAAATTATTAACTCAAAACAAATGTTTTGCCCAACGAAGTGGACACGGGAACAGCTAGTCATGTTATATTTCTAGTTTGAATATGTATACTGCCTGTTATTTAATATCTATAGTGCTGAATGCGAATATGTATAATGCTTGCATATTTAGCATGTTAGGTATAATATTAACAATATAAAATTCATATACATATAGTGCCTAAAATGTAGTTTTAAATATTCGCATAAATTAGGTAAGTATACGACTAAACAGCGCAGTTACCGATTCATGATTGGTACGGTCAGCTGCAGAGAAAAGTGACCCCCCCTGCATACAAGTTTCCTAGCAAAGGTGGTTACATTTCTCTGCAGCTGACTGTACATACATTTTCCTTAATTTCAATGCTTAAAATACCTACTCCAAATGCGTCATGAACCCCTCCCTCCCACCTATGACAAGAAGTTGAACAATCGTCGCCCACGATCTCCCGAAGACCCATCAAGGCAGTGTAACCTTCGCCTTTCACTAGCACACTTGAAGGTATTTCTGCTGGGTCCCGGAAGCAATTCCCTATTTTTAGGGAACAATTAATTGCCGCACAAAAACACAAGGAATCTTATTGGTATCAGGGGAGTCGATCCCGGGACGAAACTTAATAAGGTCTTAATTAATTTCCTATTATAGACTTAGCACCTTGGTTTTTTTTGTCATTTACTGTCTGAAGCCTGTTTATGTTTAGGTACTTTATAACATGAATCTAAGAGATCCTTTTAGAAATGAAACAGCAATTTTCGAGTCAAATAAATTGAGAGGTGTATGTTATAATATTATGCAATTAATGTTAACAAATATTCGTAAGGTTAATTTAATAAATAGTAGATTGCTAACCAAGAGGTGAAAGTGTTCAATTGCAATATTTAGGCTGGGCGAGCGTTAGCGAGTGCGCCTATAGTTCGAGAGTGCCATTGATACGTTCACCCGAGTTAAAAACTATATTACAATTGAGAGGAAAACAAACAAAAATGTTCGCCGTTATTTCGGGGGTACTTCAATTTAATAGAGATACTGTTACGCAAAAATGTGTCATACTGTAGCCATTTCGCAAAGCCACAGTGATAAAAAGACTTTTTATTGCACAGTGCAGTGTTGGCCTAACACATTATTAAGTAACAAGATCCTTATATCACTTATAGTTATATATCCAACTCATAACGCTAGACACAATACCTCTTAGTTAATTTTTGGAGTGCACCGCGTACCTATCGTATGAAAGCGAACCCATTTAAGGTAAACTGCAAGAAGCTTTGACATTTCTTTTGTGTCGGAGCACGTGCGGCACCGGCACGAGTGCGATATATATAAAACAAGGATCTATTTTCATCCCTACGTAGAGAACATCCGCCCATCGAGTATTATCTCCGAGCGACTCCGTTAAATGTCAACCTATTAGTAAATATATCCAATATCATGAAGCTAACGATCACAGCTGAAATATTAAATTACAAAACAGTTAAGTGCTCTATTCTAAACGGTAAAACCATATTGATTTTGACATGTTATCGTATCGTCAGTGATGGCGACTTTGTTACAAACAACACGATTATTTCAGCAAAAAGGACTATGTAATAAATGAAATGTGAAATGTCATTGAAAAAGAAAAAAGAAAAAAAAACATTATTCACTACAGACACAAGACACAGAAAAAAAGTAAAAACAGGAAACAGCAAATAAACAAGTAGTTAGTGTGTCTTCGCGGCAGTGAATCGGACACAAGCTCAGCATAATGCAGAGGTGTTAAACACCTGCTGCGCTGATTTTCAGCCAGCTTCGAGACTGACAGACGGACAGTACGCTAATGCGGACTTGCGCGGACCAGAGTTAGCCCTTAACCCAGAGTTAAGCGTCTACTTTTGTACGGGGTTTGCCGCCTAACCTAGGGTTAACACGCTAACTCTGGTCCACGCAAGTGGGCCTAAACGACAAACAAAACAAACGATTACTCATTTTACTAAAGCTTACTCCTCTGCAAAAGGGCGGAAGAGTTAAAGGTCAAATTAGAAAGCATTCTAACTCCGTTTTCACTCTTCTTTGAAACGGAAAAGAAAAATAAATGGAGAAAATCCTTCAGTGTTTATTACACTGGCAAGCAAACTTGTTCACTTTGTAAGAATGACTTGCATCGGGTTTTTCGAAACCTATGTACGGAATTGGATTAGAATTGCACATCCCCAGTTCCCTGTGAAAGATCAGACACATCTGCGTAAAAACATGTGTGAAATGTCCGATCAGCAGCGGACCTGTGAGACTTTTACCACCTACCCAACCTTTCCTAAAACAATAGTACATTGTTGCCTAGGCGCGGAAATATAATAACAATAGTTTCACATTTGGTTTCACATATATATGCAGAATGAACGAACGTTACCAACTGTAAATTATTTTTAAATACTAACCATAGACATTGGAATGCAAATTCAAAAATAAACACACGCACTGTGCTAAAAAAGCGAGCAGTTACCTTGGCTGTTTGGAATTTTGGTCTTGGTCCTTTTGATTTTGTATGCAATTGACAGCATTTTTAAGAAAAATATGTACATGGACGGAAAGTGTTTTCATACGGTTTTTTTACTCCTAGGAGTAAAATGAAGCGCTTTCCGTCCTTGTGTTTCAATCGGAAAACCGTTCTTTCCGAGCATGTTTGAGAAATATAAAGTTACTTAACGTTGAAACCATATTGATGAAAGATGAGTATTCAATTCAACCAAAACTTTTGTACCAAACCAACGAAAAACTTAATCAGATTACTCAGCAAAGTCGAAAAAAGAGAATATTCATATAATAAAGTGAGTGAATTTAAAACTAATTACACAGCGGACTCGCGGGGAGCCGGGGCGATAATAAATCCGCATTATCGCGGGACCCGGGACTCGCTCATAAATATTCACGGTCAGTGGTTCAAGTGGAGACAGCTCGCGGCCCGCCGCCAGCTTCCATCTCGAGTTTTACAACCCTCGGGGAAAAGCTGGTTTTAGGGTTTTCACAAACACGAAATTTCTAGGAAACTAGCTTCTGCGACTTCCGCGTAGAATTAGTTATTCGGCCATCCCAGAATAAAATAAGCTGTCGGGGGTTGAACAAAAACTTGTTATAAATAGGTAGGTATTTGTTAGATCAAATTATAAGCCTACGGACTTTAGAGAATTTCAAATAAAGTTCTATATGAAAATCGAGTGGTCCCTTTTATCTCCAAAACTATACATCGAAAATTATAGAACAACAGGGTGTCGCTCCAGGAAACTTAATTAAATAAAAACTCCACTTCCTAAATATTTCTAGAATTTTCGTGTTTGAATATAGTGAAAACGTTTCCACCCGACCGTACGTAGCCCGTGTTTTTTTTTTAAATGTATAGTTGGCAAACGTGCATGTAGTCTACGCGATACCAAGTGGTAGCAACACTAGAAGAACGTGAGAAAATGTGAAAGGGTGGAAAAGCGATTGAAGGATAGGAGAGAGCGGGCTAAGTTGCATGTATGGGGGCTTAATAAAGCCGAAAGAAAATGAAATATGGAAAACATGTACGGGATTGACGTAAGCTTTGCATTTGCATCTTGATAGCTTATGGTAATTTTCGTTTATCATATCATATATTCCTTCGGCTTATCAAATGCAAATAAGCCAAGCGAAACACACTATACGTAGTGCTTCACGTTGACGTTGGAGATGACGTGGGAGATGGTGCTCCTACCGGCCAAGCCGAGCGAGACGGCGAGGGGGTGGTTCTACAAAACAAAAACCGCTCAACCCGTTCATGCCCTATATTTTACCAGACCAGATTTTAGCAAGGGTGGCTAATATTATGAATGTCAAAGTGGGTTTCTTTGTCTGTTTGTTCAGTTTTCAAGGTTCGATGCCTAAACCAACTGATGTAAAATTTGGCTGCTGCTTTGATTTCCTCAAAAATTTGATAGTTCCCTGGGGAAATGCGACTGTCATGTTTTGCGCTTCATATAAAATGAAAATGAGTATAATCAGTGCAAACAAAACGCGAAATAATTAACAATAATATTTATGAATGCGCACTAAAATCAGAAATGGCGCGTCTGTTGGCACCATTTCGCTGGGCGTATATCCTTATTGTCATTAATATGGACCGGGCAATGCCAGTGATGCCAGGTGGGCTAGTTTTGCTAGAGACCAAACCAAGCTTTATCCTTTTCACTCTACAGTTATAATGCGATTGAGAGAATGGGATAGGGGTTATTTCGAACTTCGATTTTGCTATGAACCCCAGGTACCTGCAATTTTCCCGTTTTCCCGCCGCTTCCGGCCCCGGGCGCAGAATGCCCGGGCTAATAACTGTTACAGCGCGAGAATACAGCTAATATGCTACCAACGGGCACTTCCCGACGGACGATTATTTTAATGTTTCTTTAATAGTGGAATTTCTAATAGAGAACGGAATAGAGAATGCTACTTTGACCTCTTGACCTATATAACTTAATGAGAACAAATTACTGCATTGTACTGTAGACCATTGCTCTCCGGTTATACAATTTGATCCCGATACCAGTGTATGGTTTAATAAAATAAAAATAAAGTATTCCGGGACTTTACATGTAGGCTTTGCCAAGATCACAACGCATCTAACGTTTATATTTTCTACGGACTCGAAATGTATGGAGCGGACATAAGCGGTCGATCTGCCTCAGCTTATGTCAATCATTTACAATTTATCGATTTTCAAAAATCGCTAACACATCGCTATGCACCACCCTTGACCTTTAAAAAATAATAAAACGCAATCGCCCTATGGCATGATTCATGAATTAACGAGAAACACTTCGACTCCTACATAATATAATTATAGTAGTTCCGCTTTCCTAACCACATTGCTCCTTTCATTTGTACAGAAACTAAATTGAACAGTTAAAATCTAATGCACGTGTAGAAAATGTAGAAATAGAAAGTAATGCGTCGGAATCGAAATTAATATTGCATGTGAAAACGAAGAGCAGCGACACGGGCGAGGCTTGCATGTTAATGGTATCCTTACAGCTCCCACGCCGCATTGACGGGATTCAGTTTACACGATAAGCCGTTCACTGACAACAGAAACTCCTGAATATAGGGATACTTTTACTAGTTACTTTTGCAAGCTGTTGCTGTTCTTGCCTTTGACAAAACAGGAGCTCTATTAAACTCTGTAAAATCACATTACTTTTGACTTCATCGTATTGTAAAGGCGTATAGTATTGTTAGGCGATGGGCTTGCAACCTGTCACTAATACACTGGTAAACATCTTAGCCTAAGTGTGCAAAATGTGGTTACAGAATTATCAACAAGTTTTTAGAGTTGTTGGTAATTCTGTAGCTCTGCCTACCCCACTCTGGGAATAAAAGCGTGAGTTTATGTATGTATGTATGTGTCGTATTGTCAACTTTATTCTTGCTCTTATTTACTTGACAGCAACGGCGGCTGTGAAATACAAAACCATTACATCTCAAAAGCAATATGGTTTTACCTAATAGAATAAAGGGCAAGGAACTAGGAATAAATTCGAAACTACGGGTGTCCCCAATTCCTTTTACTATTTATTGGTGACTACATCGAGAGAAAGGAAAGGATAACGTAACCTCAAATTTAAATTGTAAAAGAAGGGTTTCAGACATTTGCGTTTTCTTACAAATAAATACTGAAAAAAACTGTAAATATGGTTGTTATGGAATGCAAGACTGACCCGTAAGATGATGTGAATCTCTACGTATATCTAACAAACCGTCGCGGATAAAGAATTTATAAACTGTCAAATTATGACAAGTTAAACAACATCCGCCTTTATGACAATATAGCAAAAACAATTAAAGTACAGGTGATTCAATTTATAACACAAATTCGGCTCACGAGCACGGCTCGTTCATTAATAGTTATTTGTTCAACAAGAGAGCAAAGTTGGTTTTTGCTGCGAGTGATGATTTTGAATCCCGAGTAAGCGAAGGATTCTATTATTGAATCACGAGCGTAGCGAGTGATTCTAGGTTAGAATCCTGAGCGTAGCGAGGGATTCAAAGATACGAGACGTAAAAAACTTTGGTCTCGTGTGAGACATACAACTTTTCACCTCAGCAGCGAGAACAACACAGCGTGAAGCTGGTAGGGCCAACGCAGGTCTTCCGTTGTGACCATTTGGTGAATACACGACTAAATAACGACACGATCGCATATGCATCAATCACAAGCATTTTTGCAAAATACTAATAAAATAAAAAGTGGAAAAAATAAACATGAAACAGATAAAACCTGTCACTCAACTTGATAATGCCGTAGTGCAAACACAACTTTATACAGCTTTATGTAGTCTGTGGCTTTAAAAAAAACCTAACTAGGCCTTGTCTATGGCTATTGGCTATGGCGGACAAATTAACAAAAATTACATCGTCATTTACATTACATTACTTTTTTTTTTTTAAGTACAATAATCCCGCTATTTTTGAAATGCGTTCTGAAACTGCCCCCGCGGTTTATGTCACGAAATAAAGATTGTTAAAACGATAACAAAATTATGTAGATACATACGAGGGTGAATTGAAAAGTTTTGAGCCTAACCTGTAAAATAAAGACTTGAGTTTTTATAACAATTTTATTTCTCTACATAGTCTCCAAAACGATCTATACACTTCTGCCATCTGGCTTCTAACTTCATTATTCCTTGTAAAAAAAAAGAATCTTCAAGGTGATCGAAATATTCAGTCACAGCTTCTTGTACCTCAATATCCGTCGAAAATTTCCGTCCTGCCAAGTGTTTTTTTAGGTTCGGGAAAAGATGATAATCAGAGGGGGCCAAGTCCGGCGAATAGGGTGGATGCGGCAACAATTCAAACCCACAGTTATGTATTTGTGCTATAGATTTCGCTGCAGTATGGACAGGTGCATTATCTTGGTGTAACAACACTTTTTTAGATATCATACCAGGTCTTTTCGTTTTAATTTCTTCACGCAGACGTTGTAAGAGGGTGCAATAGTAATCAGCATGTATGGTTTTACCCTTTTCGAGATAATCCACCATGATGACCCCTTTGCAATCCCAAAAAACTGAAGCCATTACCTTCTTCGCTGATAAAATTGCCTTAGCTTTTTTAGGAGGTGGAGACCCTGACCTTTTCCATTGTTTGGACTGCACTTTTGACTCCGGTGTATTGTGGTGGACCCAAGTCTCGTCCATAGTTATGAAACGACCGAGAAAATCTTGTGGGTCGCATTGAAACAGATCCAAACAATCCTGTGACACTGTATGGCGGGTGCGTTTATTTTCAGCTGAAAGTAGTCTAGGTACCCACCTTGCAGAGACCTTAGAAAATCCAAGATCCTTGGTGATTATGTTCTGTACTCGCTCATAGGAAATGGCAATTTTCTCTGCTATCTCTGCAACTTTCAACCGCCTGTCGTTCATAACCATATCTAGTATTTTATTGACATTTTCGTCTGTGGAAGCCGTTATTGGTCTACCACACCTGGGTTCATCTTCAACTGCTTCTCTGCCCCGTTTAAAGTCTGCTACCCATCGTTTTACGGTGGCATATGATGGAGCGGATTCTCCTAAAGTCTGGCACATATCTTCAAAAATTTGCTTCGGCGTTAAACCTTTTTTTTGTAAGTACTTTATGACAGAACGGTGCTCAATTTTATCCATTCTACAGGAAACCGCGAACCTCGTTTAGTAAATCGATTACAAAATTTGCAATTGTGACATAAGAAAAACAAAAGATAGTGCATTATGATAAATAAATATGTAAGTGTTACGTGCCAGTATTATTTTTTCTTTTTAATTTCATTATCAACCTCAGGCTCAAAACTTTTCAATTCACCCTAGTAACTTCTTATTTTTCATTAATTTTGTCTTCAAAACATTAAATAAAAAAAATGATTGTACCTACTGTATAAAATAGTTATAATAAACACATTTCAAAGTTTAACAGATAGTTTTATTTGCAATTTTACGGTTATGTGTGCATCCGAACGTGCGTTTCTTTTTGGGCCTACTATGTGTGGAATTTGAAAATCGAACTTCGAATCAAGTTGTTTCTATCTCTCGCTTTTTTCCTATCGAAGTGATAGTGACAGAACAAAGTGAAGTTCAATTTTTTCGAATGTTGTGAGTAGCCCCAGCACTGCTCACGGCATTTAAAAAAAATAATTAAAAAGCTACTTTGCCTCTCGCTCGCAGCAAAATTGAATTTTGCTCACTGTTTTTAAGCAGCAAAACCTGCTTGTTTGAGCTGCTGAGGTGAAAAGATATTTAATCGCAAATGTTAAGAGTGAGTTTCATTAATTACTTTGCTGTTCTGCGGATTAAACTAATTGGCAACGACAGGCTGTCACGTTTGACGAGAATCCACATCCATGCGTTGAAATACTTAAAACATTAATGATAAATGTGTGCAAGCTTACTTGCTTCAGTAATTGTTAAGTGGCATTTTATTATATGCGTTCCTCAAGTGTTTGTTGGGAGTGTCCCTCGGAATCCCTAACAACGTTTGTCCTAACACATCGTTTGTCCTAATTTTCATTTGCCCTAAACTTTAAGTTTTCCAATGATACCTGCGGTTCGGTTAGGTTAGGGTTGTATTATAATTATAAAGCTAAAAAGTTTTGAAATTTAAGCGCAAATGGCTTTAGGATAAACGAATATTCGGACAAACGATACGTTAGGACAAATGACGATTACGGATTTCATTGGGGGAGAACCGTTTGTTAGTCCACTCGAAGTCGTAGATGGTCCTGCGTTTAACCCATAATTTAAATTACATATGCGTTATTAATTTAATTAATTTACATATTTATAGGAAAGAGAGTTGGAATTTGGAATGTACATTAGCCTAACTAACATTAAGCTTCAATAGAACTTAATGACACTGGTATGTAATTATGTACGCCGTCATTACTAAATATATTAAATACATACTTACTTACCTATACTTCGCTATTTTTACTAAGTAATTACTTTTTGGTATCTAATAGGAATGTAATTAAATAAATTGAATGCATACAATAGAACGGCGAACGTTGTGGTTATAAAAGAAAATAATAATATAATTACGTCTTCTTGTAGGTTCGTAGCCAGCCAGAGCTTATCAGAGAATAAACAGAGGTCGCAATTACGAGCAATATCCGTTCATTCATATTTCTAGATACGTTTGATAACGGGTCCTGTTTTATAGCTTTTTAAGAAAAATGCCACTAATAAAGTAATACGTTTAGTTATTGTTGACTAGCGAAAAATAATAATCTTACGAACTCAATTTGGAAAATTAATAGACTTCAAAAGTGTGTCTGTCCTGTACCCAATCTTGTTGTTCATATGATCAATATATGTGGACGCTAGTAACGCGGTTTGTAATGACAAAGCAAAATAAAACTTAAATCCCCGCAAATCTACGATCAAGCTTACTTATACTTCAATCGCCAAAAACTTGTCCCGAAGTTTGCAGGATGTTTTGATAAATAAACGAAATTTCAGAGGTTACTTAGGGCGAGCGAAAGCTGAGCGAATCAGGGGTGACAGGTCAATGCCCCCGCTATTTGAAGTCCCTAGTCCCTACAAGAGACGAGCGCGGCACAGGCGGTTGCCCCGGCCTCCCCCTGGGGCAGGACGGCACCTAGAATGGCAGCGAGTGGTAGTCGTAAACCCGAATCTCTTACGTGCTCCGATTACAAACATCAGCAAACTGCGTGAGAACCAATCGATCATTAAATTCAGTCGTAAAACCGCCGTTAAACATTAAAAACAACCTATTTGAATACGTCAAAAATACCACCCTGATCCGAGCATTCCGAATGCTATCAAAGAGCTTTGTAGCAATAACTCCTAAAGCACGCGTGGTCGTGTCCGAAATCGCAGGGCTCAGCTTGCATTGAATCGCTCGAAAGGATTTAACCTCAATAACCGGCGAGGCGGCGCTAAATAAACAGTAGTGCCCGAACCCAGAGCCAAACGCGGAGCTCTAACTTCCTGCGCAAACGGTTCAGAGGACAGGATCGGCGTGTACGTAACCTACTAACTCTGCTCAAATACAACGCTGAAACTCCTAACTGAGATTTCTATAAAGCAAACAATGTGAGGCTCCTGCCAATATTTTGCGTAAAATACCGAGAAACTCAATTGCTTTGGCCCTTATGCAAATAAACATAAAATACAGTGTTATGTTTGTGACCAATTATTTCTTTTGAGCATATTTGAATTGATTACCTACCTATAATTCAGATTGCAAAGATTAAATTTGTTTCTTTGTTTAGATTGCTAGTTAGTAGATAAGATTTTCTCTCAATAATCTAGGTGGCGTGCTTGATGCTTTTAAATTTTTCATGTTTTCCAAATTTACATTTTTTTTTTCATATCTTCCGCATTAGATATGGCTCGCATACTAAATGAATTCTTCAACTCTTTCGCGACGCTGGTTGAGAGTAGTAAATGTATATATAAGTATTAAGTACACACAAACCCGGAAAAAAACAACAGATACACGTACGAGTATAATCTCACATTCAATAAATTTTGAATTTATGAGGTTATTTCAATGATTCAAGGCAATGGGCCCTCGCTCCAGTACACAATTTGGTAAATCCACCAGATCATTGTCCTGTGCCGACTCGAGTCTCGCGTCTAGACGGCCCATGACGTCAGTCGCCTACAGCCGGGCATTAAGGATAATCTTCGGCACTCAATTGCATTGGACACATTCACTTAAGAACATAGACAAATCAATCTCATATACTCGTATAAATTGAATGGTTTCCTTAATCTAAAGCACAAAACGAAAAGTTTACAAATTAATTAAACAGTTAAAAGGTAGATTAAGCTAGAAATACCTATTTAATTTATAATAGACGTGAACTTTATTCAAGAGATTTCTGTAATTTACCTACTTGGGATCGAGTTAAAGCTGACACAATAACGCTAGCGAACGAAGTTCTAGCGTTTGAGGAAACGGCGCACGAGCGAGTTTTCCGACAGCAAACTTAACAGAGCGGGGAAAGTTTAACTATGACTTGTCGTTAAACAAATTCTATTCTTTGAAGTAGGGCGGCGGCCGCGGCCCAGCCCTCGACAGCCGCCCACGACTCAGAAACCAACACTTCAAGACGGGCAGTAATTTGCCGCAGTATCTCTGAGACGAAACTTCACAACTAACAGTTTAAGAGCAGTGATTTAAATTCCACTCTCATCCTTTGAGCTGTGTGAGAGGAAAGTCAATAATTCTGTACAAAGGGAAGCTGCTCAAAATAAATATAAATTATTTTATATTTCACTAGGATATCTCCGCGCAGCAATAATGGCGGAAGCAGTCGTAGTGACGAGACTGTCTTCTTTCTAGCTTTCTGCAATAGTTTGCAACTACAGCACATAACATACATCAATTTTCTCTAGAAAGGCAAAAGGTATTATTGTAGTACCGATCCAACCAACGTTTTTACAACATTTACAAGTAACACGGTCAAGTATAAAAATTGGATTTTACAAATGTATCCCACTTATGCATGACCGGGAAAACCCCTAGTCCCATGTTCTAGTATCGTCACGAGAATCCCATTGCTGGGAAAGTACCAGTGGAGTTTACGTTCACTGATGAGTGATGACCATGTTCACCTCTGGCGTCACCTCGTCTAACAATAGTTCGAGATAACATAACATCACGCAAAGTTAATGAGTATAATGAGCAATGAGTATTTTCCTGGTAATATTATAAATGAGCATTCGGATGAAAAAACTTTAACTCTTCAGAGTTTATGACATGTATTCTGAAAATGTTAATATTAAGAGTCAGGTGTCTGGAACTGTGTGATTTTCACGCGGAAAGATATATTCGCCATCTCGCAAAGGGTTGCATTTTACTGCCTACATTCATACCGCCTGCTGCTTGTATATTCATATGTGAATATTTCAGACCTATCTCTTTTTAGAAGGTTTAGGCAGTCACTTGCGAAAGTAAACAAAGAACATTACTTTTTTATCTGATCAATTCACTTTTTAATGTAAGGTTCTTATAATTTGCACATAAAAGGTCAAATTCATCCAGAAGGCTGTTAATTAGTTGATTTGTTTCCAAAGGGCGAACTTTATTGATGAAAAGTATTTTCGTTCGAACCCACGCTGTTAGTTATTTACGGCAATGAAACGGAAAATTTTAACATAATTACGTCTAGTAGTTAATTAAGTCTGGCTATTACGAAAATAGATTTTGTAAAAATAATTGTAGTAGCCTCCAGCCAAACAATCAACCAAACGGTAACCCAGTTATTAACAAGCAGAACTTTAATTCCCATACCTTACAATAAGATAAAAAAGTACTTAGATAAATAAATACTTCTACTAAAGCGTATTTAATTTGTTAAGGGTCCATATTGGCTTATATAAAATTGGTCTTTTGTTTTTTTATACAAATAACGATTTACTCCGTACTATACTGATCTTTACTCCGAAAAATTTTGCTCATACTTTTTTGTTTATACTTTTTTAAGTCATAATTATTGCAACTCATAATGCATTTTTTTCAAAAAACTGTTACATTTTTTTAGATGTTTATAAATCTAACCTAACGTAAGATATTTAAGAAATTCTGAAAAGTGTACGATTCCATGAATATTGGTGTTATAAGTTCAGATGATTATAAGTTCCGAACATTAGTATTAAAACAAATTATGAAGAGTATAAAGAGAGATCATTAGGTTGTAAAATTATATGAGATACATTTTCGGAGTTCCAATAATCTAATTTGCAATTTCATATGAACTTTGACGCACCCAATTTGTTAATGACGTGTCGTTGTCGTTACACGGATATTATAACTATGATAACGCACTTCCTGTATATATATACAAACTCAAGGACCTTCCACCGCCTTCGTCCTGTAGAAACATAAAACATCCTAGGTAAAGCGCTTCAAAGGGTCAAAGAAGACTATTGCCGCCATTCCGAGGAAAATGGCGTATTCACACGGGAAATGAGAATCTTCAGAGCCACTGATGATGTATACAGAGTTAAACGTACGGCGAACTACCGGTTACTCTATTCTACTACACGCAAAGGCCAGCGAAATAAAAGATTAGACCTCGTTGCGAAAATTCTGATATTCGAGCGTGTAGCCGATGTACCTATACATATACTTCTAGAATTACTTTTAATTTACTCGTGTCTAATTTCCCTGGAGCGCTGGGAAATTTTGCTGTTTAATGGCAAGTGTGCGGATACAGGAATTATTCAGGGATTAGGATCAAAAATGAATTCTTTGAAGTTACTAGAGAGTTCTACTAAGTTTAGGAACCTTTCGATCATGTGACATATACCTGATACGTTTTCAGCTGGATCCTATAGAAATCTTTTTACAACTAAATACAAGTCCGTTGTGAAATATAAAAATTAATAAAAAGGTAGCGTTATGTGAATTAGTTATGACTTCATTATAATAAAACGTCACATATCAAAAAAAAAGCGATAGCACGAGAACAAACGTACGAATTGACATGATATTGCCAAGCTAAAAAAATATTCGCCAATTTTTTAAGCTTGGCAACCCCATTTGAAGTCATGTGCTAAATATTAAAGGCCCTAACACATTATACGAAGATTTTGTGAAATCCTCTATGTTTAGCAAGACAAAGCCATCTATCTTATTTCGACAGCAGTTTGTAAAAGCACCGCTAATGACAGAGCACCGGAGTTGTGTCAACGATGATGGAGCGCGAGGAGCTGGCCAGCTGCCAACAATTGCTATCACTACCCAAGAAAGTTCCGATAACGTGTATCATAACAGCTTTATTTTAACATCCACGGGGGTTCTATTCAATTCAGTAAAACCATATTGTTTTTGACATTTCACCGTATTTTACGAAAAACAAGAAAAACAAACGAACGATAGTAACATACTCACTTAAAACTACACTAATCTAACTAACCGCTACCAGTGGGCATCGTTCCCAAAATTCAGGCAACATTGCCACGTTGAATGGTAATGTTTAATATTTGTGCCAATTTCAGGCCATTTTGTCCACGAGTTACGTTGACGAGTTTGAAAGATCTTTAAAAATACGGCGTGGAATCCCCACGGTTCTGAAGTTTTGACCATAAAAGGCTCAAATGCAACGCTTCACAAATTATTCCAGCGTCTAACATGCAAAAAAAAAAACAATTTATATATTTAAAAGTGGAAATGTGTTGTTTGGGCATGTTTTGTGTACCATAGGTAAGAGAACTTTTTGGCGATCTGCCTTTGGTTGGTGTGTAGCAGTAGTTTTAATTTTACCTTTTATTTGCGCTAGTGTTTTTGTGTAAGTGCGTGTACCTTTGAAGTTTGTATTAAACTTTAAGTTTGCTACTCTGTCACTACATGTGAAATCCTGTAATTGGTTTTGTGCTTCCTATTCTTGTTTCATATGTTATATTTGTAACCGTTGGATTTCTTACCATTAAATAAATAAATAAATAAAAACCCTGATTTTGTCGTTCAACCTGTAGTTTCACTTCTCTCGCATGTCTAGCAAATTCAACCTCAGACAAGATTCTTTAAATACACGACGAAACTCGTTTGCATTTTTACTGACGTAACGAGTTAAGGTCTAGCTAGGCCTGGTCTAACCTCGCGTTAATAAATGCAGCGGGGCGTATCGCGGCCGTAACGCAGCGGCCTCGATGCATAAATTTATCCTTATCGAGGGCTGCGACATGTGCACGTCACGCCGCCGCGCCGTCCGCGACACGCGCCTTAAGCCTTTATTATATTGGGTAAAAACCATATTGCCTTTGACATGTTATCGTATTTTCAATGGTTTGGCACTTTGATAGCTCTTATTTGACTTATGCGTTTTTCCTGAGCCTTTTTGTGCCTTTTGCCAGGCATCTTATCTGTGTAGAATCAGCTCTTGGCGTCTGTATTTCCGAACCTATACACTTTGGGCCTTTAAAAAACGAGCAAACTCTTTTCTCAAAGGGCGGCAGCCCACTTGCGATTCGTCTGGTATTGCGGGTGTTTATGGGTCGCGCGATGATCACTTACCATCAGGGGACTCGCTTGCTCGTCTGCATCCTTTTCTACTTAAAGAAAAAAACATCGAGCTATCATAACACGTCAACAGCAATACGGTATTAACCAGTTGGATAGAGGCGCTAGTGATGAATCTAAATCACTTTCGCTTTGCGTTCGCATATGCTTGGGTATGTTTAAAGGCTTCATTGTAGCCACTACAATGTGTACCCAGCGACATAGGCGTCTTGCTCCATACGAAACCACGTGAAAAACAACAAAAGTAGCCGCCCGCAAATCACCGTGAAAAGGTCGTTTTACAGTACCGGAATGCACAAATATTTTGGTGCTGTGGTAGGAACTTTTGAAGAGTCCGTCCGGATCGCAACCACCATCTTATCCTTTGAACTACCGACAAGCAGCAGTGTTCGCGTTGTTGTGTTCCGGTGTGGGGATAATACAACCGGTGAAATAAGTTGCATCGAGGCATTCCGTCTTAGCCCTCAGAGTTGGCAATGCAATTGCAGTCTTAGGATTGCCGTCCTAAGATTGTAGTTTTTAAAATGCAAATGTTGATGGGTCACAGATCCCACTTACATTCCTTTAACCCTTCCCCCCATTAAGTATAGGAGCACAAAGGCCGAATCCCTCAAGTGATTAGGAAAGGGAATTAAGCAAGGACCCCTGACAACTTCACCTTTTCTACGCTACCTTAGGGTCTTTCGATCATTCCTTCCTTAATCGTTACGTATAATCGCCAGTATTAAAGCACGCTTCATTAATATGAAACGCGTGACCTCATTAGTTAACTTCACCTTCTCGGGTAGGGACTCCTATTACTTAAAAGCGCATGCTTGGAGAGAGAAAATCAACAATGAACCAGCAGGTGTTTTCGTTGATATTTTCCAGAGGCTCTATTCTACTCGGTAAAACCACATCGTTTTTGACATGTTATCATAAAGTCAACGTTATTTGCTTGACAGTAATGGCAGTCGAGAGGTGACCTTTGCCCCGCAGTAAGACACTAACGCAGACTAAGACAAAATGGCGTTAGGGTTTAAAACAATACGATAACATGTCGAAGGAAATATGGATTTACTGAGTATAGAGCCTACTACGTATAATGGCAGGAACTATTTGTATCAGGCGTGCGGACGGGCGGGGTAATCGACAATCGATGATAACCCTCATTACCACACCGCAATTCAACGCATACACAAACACAATATCGCACCTTCGGTAGAACAAGGGCACAATGTTCTATATGATTATAGGGGCAATTGTGCCCTTGTCCTACCGAAGGTGCGATATTATGGCAACGCAAAAACGGATACAAACGAATTATACTCCCGTGAATGAAGTGAATCAACTTTATTAACGACCGTCGATGTAACAATTTGCAATTCAAATGGCGTCCACCGCGATGCTTGTGGACAAACACGCTTATATTAAATTAACCATTCGCGGGCTGTCTACTCGAATGACGTATGTATTAACTGTGTTATGAATGATTCTGCAGGTGAAATGCTAGGCAACGAACATTATAATTCACCATCACTTCACTTAAGAGCTGCCTACGCTCTTGTAGAGAGTTCGCTCATCTTTACATAACGCTGCTGCTTTAATACAAAAGCACCACAAAACAAAAACAGATGTAGTTCGATTTAAAACTTAAAGTATATAGCATTCTGAATTTAATTGCAACACAAACACATTTTGATTTGTGGCCCTTTAGTATACAGTGTGTTACCAGCACCCTGGCTTTTTTTAAAGTACGTTAAAATAACGGATATCTGTAACGTAACTATGGCATTAATTTAATTAATAAACAAATTTTCAGGCTTTGTTAACTTTCTAACAAAAATTTAATTGCCAGCAATGTCCCTTCAGACCCACCGTACCCCTGGCCATACCCCTGGTGGTACGGTGGGTCTTTTAAAGTTAAACGGTACCACCGTATGTAGTGACCCTAGTGATGACCTACCTATCTCTCGCATTGATAAACTACATAAGTAAGTAATAGATGCATATTCCAGTATGTAATGCGATGTTACATAATAATATCTTTTCAATTGAAACCTTTTCTGTATAATTTTTTAATCATTTAACCTCTTCCTTTTTTATTCGTGTTTATATTTTTATTCTTTTAAAATGTCAGTCAAAATAATTTGCATTTTCAAAGCATTTGAATTGAATTAAAGTTTTGCGAATAATTATTATTGTTGTTGGAAAATATAAAGTTATTACGGAAGATAAAGTGACCTCAATGGATATACATTATATTCAAATAAATGGTGGAACCGCCGTTCTACATGGTAAATACCGTTATCATCGGCACAAGACTTACACAGATGGCTCCACATTATGGCGGTGTTCATCATACAGAAAAAATAAATGTAGTGGCACTGTCACGATTTCAAAGGTAATGGTTATAATGTACCTAATGGTTATTATTACTATTATGGTTTCTGTATTACTTTAACTAGCCGACTGCCTGCTGTTTCACCGTAGTTTTAGTTTCCGCGTATGTATATCGATATCAAAATGGTTTACATAGTTTCTAAAATTTACCACCAACCTACTATTTGTCTCTTATTATGATGTAATTTGTTTTATTTTAGGACAATACGTTCATCAAAAGCAGAGATCATTCTTGTGAAATTGATCCATTCAGTAATGAAATTTTGAAGGAAATAATAAATCTCCGAGAAGTAGTTTTGGCATCTGATAAACCCATTCAACAACTTTACGACAAGAAAAAGAATGATTTTAAAAACTCGGGAATGAATTTTGCGATTGGGGAATATCCTCGGTATGAAAACGTGAAGCACTTTCTTCAAGATGCTCGAAACAAAACGGCACAAGTTTCAAAAACTATATTTCGAGATTTGAGAGAAATCGAAGTGCCCATTCAATATCATGATTTCATATTGGCTGATTATTACTGTGAGGAAGCACGCAAGAAAACCCGGATCATGGTTTTTTGCTCAAAAGAATCCCGATTGCTAATTCCGAATACGAAGGAATATTTTTTTGATGGTACATTTTACTGTTGCCCAAAACCCTTTTCGCAAGTATATAATATACACGGTGATATAAAGAGTGGTATGGAAACGGTTAAAGTAAGGCCCTTAATATTCGCACTTATGTCGGATCGAACAGAAAAAAGTTATTTTATTTTGTTTAATATGATTAAATCGCAATTACCAGAGTGGAATCCACTAAAAGTTCACACAGACTACGAAAAAGGTGCGATAAACGCAATTTTAAGAGTATTTCCAAACAGTACATTACGCGGGTGTTATTATCATTGGACTCGCAACATGTGGAAGAAAGGGAAGTCGTTAGGATGTACCAAAAATAAACCGGGACGAAGAATCGTTGCTCTAGCAAGTGCCTTGCCTCTTCTTCCCGAGCTGGAGATTCAACAGGGTATGGCATACATTAAATCTGAAGCTAATGGAATAATACAAACATTCAAATTTATAAAGTACCTAGAATCATTTTGGTTTAAGATTCATTCCCCGGCAATAATTAGTGTGTTTGGTGAACGCCACAGAACCACGAACATATTGGAAGCCTTTCACTCAAAGATAAATAAACTAACTGATTAATAAAAACACTGTCACGTTGATGCGATTGCTTCAGGTCCTGAAGCAAATTCACACCTCGGAGTTTGTTCCAAAAAAACGACGAAAAGATCAAATAATCAACGATGATTATATTATGAGCGTACAGCTTGAAATTGTAAATAAAGAGATATCAGTAGGCTACGGACTAGAAAAATTGCGTACGTAAATCTATCTTTGTGACATCTTTGTTTTTTAAGTTAAAGGCTTCCAGAAAGTTCCGAAGTAGGTTATACTGTACATATAAATATTTATTTAGTTATTTTTAAGAACTAGTTTTGTGTATTTTGTTTCATTTTCCACCAAAGGGTGCTTATCTTATTATTAATTTTACCAAGCAAAAATATATGTGAACTTAGAAGAAGAAATATAGTTAGCTTCCTACAACCATGAGTGTTTTTATTACTTTCAGCTATAGATGTCGACATCACATCACTAGTACTCAGTGGTACCGTTTAACTTTAAAGGACCCACCGTACCACCAGAGGTATGGCCAGGGGTACGGTGGGTCTGAAGGGAGCAATCTGTAAAGCACAGCAATTTGACAAGTGTAATTTGACAGTCATCGGTTACTTTGATTATTATGATCTGCCCCGGTACCACGACATGCCTTGTACCAAGCAACAGCGATACTGATAACGATGAACACGCAGCACATGCACTACATTGAAAATGGACAGTATCTAAGAAAATTAATTGTGAAGTTATTTTAATTATTTTTTAATTGATAATACTTGCAAAGAATTCGTAAAGCAACATAGTATCGGTAGTTTTAATAAATGCCCGCATGCCGGTAACACACTGTATAAGCAACGATAATTGTAGTATATAAAACAAACTCGCTTCCCGTTGTCTGTCCCTCTTTATGTACCCTTATATCTTTCAAAGTACGCAACAAGGTAATAAGGGTTCCTTCATTTTATATAATATAACGAGGATCTAGCTAAAAGTTCGTATTTAGTTAGACAGGTTATATTGTTTCCTTTTAACCGTTTCTTAATCCTTCTAACGAAAATCATTAGAATGCAAAAGAAGAAGTTCAACATTAAAATAAGTAGGTAATAGAAGTTGCAACAGCGATCTTTCACTAGTACCAACATTAAATATAATCTAACATGAATTTTTATGCAATTTGGCAGATGACGTTAACGAATCCCGAAGAGATTAAACGCTAGCGCAGAGCGGAATTTTCGTCGTGAAATTGGCGACGTCCCAGACATCCTCGTCGTGATGTAGGTCAGGAATGGCGTCGAGCTCGCGACGGGCCGCCGGGGCCAGCACGGGGCCACAGACAAAACCCCCTTGAATCAATTCTAGCCAGCTGACGGGTGACGTTCGACAGCCTCGCTACTCGCTTTCCATAATCACATAATGAAGTCTTAACTTTGAGAACAATGAGAACGGCTTGAAGTTACTTGCGCGAAAAACTTAGATCTTGTTTAACCCTTAAATGCATGAGTAATCTTTTTCAGTCGCTATATTAGCTGTACTTGTTACTCGTTATAGTGTGCTGATTATACATATTTTTTAAGTTTTTTGTTACTTAGGATGCATTTAAGGGTTAAGTTAACTTCTGCTTATCTATTCCTGCAGCTCTTATTCACTTAACAGTCAAAAACATCATAACGATATAGAAGCAAGATAGCTAAAATAAATGGGAAAAAAAGCAACAGTCTCGCCGTTCGCAATGCCTCCATTTGACAGTACAAAATATCTGATTGAGGTTAGTTAATTAAGTTAGTTAGTTAAAAAAGCGTTGACATCATCAAACCGGCCCTCTTAAAGCGGCGCGACTATATGTATAGTCAGTCTTTCAAGCCCAGCCATTTTTATAGATTGTAACTCAGCCGAGTTGTCCTTTTACGATATATAATCAAGAGCAATCAAAATGGGTCACTTTATATAGAATTCCATTTCCATCCATTTTTATTGCTCTTGAGTGTACACTGATTAATTCGTCACACCGTGTACAAATAACAAGTAGGTGCGTGTCTCGGCCTTGGTCGGACATACGTAACTCAACTCGACTCGCCCAGAGAATAGAAAACGAAAAACGTCACGGGAAAGTTGTGATAGACCAAATCGCGAATGTTAAAACGATTAAACGTTGCGCGATTACATAACTTTAACAGCGTCTGGAGCCAGCGATATGGACTTCGGCCAAATCGTGTGTAGCCGCGCGTGTATCGGTAACCGCTTACCCGCCATGTTTATCGTATTGTTCGGGACTGAGTAAAGGGCATTGTGCCTGAAGAAAGGGCGATGCAGCTGCGGGCAGCTGTCCCGTCTGCCAGGTGCGACGGATCTCGCTCTTTCAATCAATAGCTCAACAAGAACGCAACAACTAGGGGAGAGATCCCTTGTTTTTTTAACAACGTCAAGGTTGCAAAAAATGTGCAAGACGCAAGGAACTCCCGACTTACATGTCCTCGTACGAACATACATAAACTCACGCCTTTATTCCCAGAGTGGGGTAGGCAGAGCTACAGAATTACCAACAACTCTAAAAACTTTTTTATAATTCTGTAACCACATTTTGCACACTTAGGCGAAGATGTTTACCAGTGTATTAGTGACAGGTTGCAAGCTGATCGCCTAACAGTACTACACGCCTTCATTACCTTAGTCGGCTTTTACGAACAGGAAGCGTATATAACGAACAAAGGTCGTATTATGAACTGTCCAAGCGTCATAAGTTCCAGGGAGTGAAAAGGTCAGATAAAGATAGCTCTCGCCCTTACACTGCCAAGTTTCAGGCAAGTTTTAAGAACTCATAATATGACCTCTGAATGGACTCTTCCGTTAAGCGTATTATAGCAGAATAGCTAGATCCAGAATTATTATCCGAAGTATTCTTAAAGTATCTTTATTTACGTAACACCTGGCCATAATGTGAGTTTTATCGCACGCTGCGCGCACGGTAAAACTCGCATTGTGGCCAGGTGAAGACGTAAAATTGTGTACTCATCACGGGCAGTAAAAAAGAAAGCCCTCTATCGCATATTTACAACCCTCGCCTACGGCTCGGGTCTCAAATACCTGCGATTTCGGGCTTTCTTTCTTTTACAGCCCTTGTTAAGTAATGTACTATTACAGCGTCAGTATGCCATAAAGTAAGTGGCTAGTAACTAAATGACAATAAGTGGCCAGTTATTGCCGATTTACCCTACATCCAATTTGAAAAGACCATTCATTGCATGAATTTCGTTTGCCGATTCTCCCGTATGCAAACGTGTAGCATTACGCACAAAAGCCATTTACCGTCGGTTAGGCCAAAACTAGTAAGCTACGTCCCTGCTGCGAAATTTAAGCTACAACGGCTTTATCTCTCTCTCACCACAAACGACGTGTACAAGTAAAAGAGGTTATTCAGTCACCCTACCAGGATTTCAGAACCTGTAACGGACTACTCCAAACTGCCTAGCCTTACGATCAAACAGAAGTTAATTGAAATACCCTTCACCTAATGCAGCGCCTCATTGTGACGTCGGGCGCTGAATGCTCGTTGCGAGCACCGATAACTAGGGCGACCTTATTGTCCCACTGCCCCGTGTGCTATGCTATCTGCTTTCAATGATACTGCATGACCTCTATTTGGTCTAGTACAAGTAATATGCATCTTGACGTAACTAGGTAGTCTGTGGGCAAAGAAGGTACTTGGGTTTTGTATTTAACTCTCTCTCTTTCGTTAGCTCTTAATAAGAGCTAGGGCTTCCAATCCCGGTATTCTGAGATCCCGCGGTATTTTCCAGTCCCGCTTGTTGCGGGATTAAGAGCGCGGGATCCGCGGGATTAGCGGGACGTTTAGCAAACGACAGATTAGATATGTTATGTTTTCTTCGCAAAAACGCTCTGTGAGCATTCAGTTCAATTTAAACTGAAATTCGTTTTATCAACAATCTGTTGAATTTTTTCTTGGTTTTTGTTTATTTTTGATCTTTATTTATTTTGTTTAATTGGATGCCCTAATAAAAGCCTATGAGAGCCAGTGAGAGACACAAGTACAAACCCGAAGCACCTTCTAAAAGCAAACGCACCGTGAATTAAAGCCAGAAAATGAATAGTACTCTGCTGTTTATGGCGTTCACATCACAACACACAAACAGCGTCATTTTTATCTGATTTAAACAAGGCTATGTAACACTAGATAGGTACTTCCCGCGCAAAATAATCCCAGAGGGCTGCACGTTGCATAAGAAAGGGTCAAGGGTCGAATCGAATAAAGGGTAAAGTGAAAAAGGTTTTTTGTTTCAAGTCCGGACGCGGAATGGAACCCTTGAAAACAGAACACATACGAGTACGTATCTTTGTACGTACAAACCCTCACGACACGAGCAAAAAAAACAGGGTCACGTTGTACTGAAATTCTTTGCGAAATGACCCGATATTTTTGCACACTCCTGAGGTAGCGGATGTTTTCCACGCTATATTGATTATGAATACCGCGATTGTATTCTCATTATGCTAATTGAGGTACCTTTAAGGTGACAAACAGTTGAAACGTTTTACCGCACCTATGAATGAATCTACACGTCTAATAGATACGAAGAGATCCCACAAACTAAGTTTAGGTAAGTGTACTTATAGTATGAAAACGGGGTTATCTTTAAGGATTTTTAATTTGCCCATAGACGCGCGTAATTAATTTAAAATTGTATAAAAGATTTTCCTAACATTTAGCTGTGTTAATTTTTACTAAACTTAAATATCAAATGAATTATCATCTATTAGGGGTAATTTATAAAGAACTATCATGTATCTGCGACTAAGCCCTATATGATTTAGTATTTGTAATAAAATACATATGTATATCAATTCTTAGAACTAGTTATAAACATTGACCAACAAAAGGATCATCAAAATCCAGTCTGTAGTTCATACGAGATGCTTGAACAAACGCAGGACATTAATTTAGACCAAAAATCCAGATCATTGAACAATAAATCGTAAGGTTTTTATCTAAAAATCTATACAGACACTTCTACGACAGCTTTATAACACTCTTAGTTAATATTTGAAGCATCTAGTACATAATCTCCGATCGTGTGGACTCGCCGCAGCGCATCGTGAAGTCCATCACGTATGGTAGCGGAAGTAGAGCGTAGCGGAGGTGACGTCACTTCCCTGCGACCTTCCTACCGGATATTAATCATCCCGGCCGTACCTCGAACATTTCGGCTAATTGAAAACCAAACGAGCCTTTACTCGGTAACTACATTTTGGCCGTTACGAGTATTAGGGATAGGTATCTATTTCGAGCTGTTGCTTACACTGTCGCTAGAGTAAACAAGCTCGGTTCCCTTTAACGTTGAGTGTTTCTTTTCCCATAAATTTTGATAAAAATCTTATTAAGGTTCTCAGAAGCTTAAATTGTAATTGAAAGTTACTGAAGCAATGTATTACCTGTTAAGATGAAAATAGTTGGGTATTCATTATAATTAATCAAGGGTAGGTACATTTTGGTGAATACTAGAAGGTTACCTTAATATAAATAGAAATAATTTAAGCTTGACCTACGAAAGGTGCTTTATTATTTTCTCGATTATATCATGTCACAAGAGTTTTATTAATTTAATTATTCAAATCCGGCGGAAAATTATTTCATCAATTTACTTGCAAATAGTCGCTTTCACCAAATAGGTACTTACTAAGTTTTAAATGTGTCTAAACTGGAATCACTTACAGTGCTTCTATTTTCTTAATGTAGTTCGGCAATCTTCGTTTTCGTATGATACACGAGAGACAGATATACTGTCACTTGCGAGTGCATGGGTGATAGCGATAGCCAGCCGAACTCTATTATTAAGCTGGGAGTACTGTATAATGATTAAGACGCATTGTATTTTACTAAACTTCTTTGCACTTTGTCTAAAAATGAACCGGAAATTCATTCTCATTTAATTAGTACATTGTTTTTATTTTAATTGCTTTGACTTTGGGTTTACAGCAGTTGTGCGATGGCATTTAGAGGAGGCACAAGGTTTCTGCGTAGTATCTAACCTAAGTACAAATAAGGAGCACCGGCGCGGACGCATGAATCAGCCCCGCCACGTGACTCAAGGTGAGCCGCGGGAGCAAAAACAGCGCCGGTAAACAACCGCGGCGCAACTAATCAGAATCACTTTAATCTTGCGCTCGCGCACGTGTGTACTACAAGCATTGTGTGTACCTACAAATAAATATACAACAAACGCTACTGAAGTTCAATCTTAAGGTGCAGTTAGACGAGGTGTCTCGCTTTATCACACGCAATTAGAGTCAGACAGATATTGTTCCCGGCTAAAAATAACCGAGAAAACTTGTTCTTGTAACGTAACATCTTTACACATAGCATTGTGTTGTTTTCGCGTCAATTTTGTTGCGAGTCATTGATGTTTTTGCGTCGTCACCACACTCAAAGACCGCATTCCTAAAGTGATCCTACGAGACTATCCGATTAACATTCGTAATGTTCGCGAGGATTTTTCCGCGTATCCGATAAAACTATTTACAAATCCGTATGAATTCCAAAAACTAATGCGTTAATGGACAAACAGGAAATATCAGTGTCAACACGTGGTAGAGTAGAATAATGTACGTCCCAAATTGCCGGCTATCTGTGGCTTTTTATCATTTTATCAATAATGTATTTAATTGCTGCTTCATTCTTAAGTCCCGGTATTCCGATAAAATCAGATCCACTTAATTACAATGCAAATGGCTACCAAGAAACCATCAATAGCGACGAGTCACTCGAACAATCATTGATGATTTCTAATGATCAAGTTTTTCCATATTGCGCCGCTACAAAATGCGCAGCGTTTGCATAGTAAACAAACACATTACTGTCAAAGATGTCGTTAAAAACTGAGGATGATTTTAATGTGTAGTTAATGTCAAAAAAACAGTAGGTAGGTAGGTATATAATATTAATACCTATAAGTATGCATTGTCATTTGTTGTGAAATAGGGACCAAATATAATCCTCGTCACAAAGCGGATATTTTTTAACAATTTCTTGGATTACAATTCACTTAACACAGTAAGTATTGGAACTCACATTTAATTAAGTATAGCTTGTAGCTGACTGCTCTTTTTTGCATCAACGATCTGTGAGATCAATCTAACTAGTTTAGACCGGATATCCTATGAACAACATTATCTGTCTATCTGTTTGACACACAATATGGCGTTGTGATCAAGTTTACTCATATGCTCCAAATAACGTGTGAGATTTGACCAACACTTGTTAAGCTGACTAACAAGGTGAAGTTAAATAAAAACTTGTAAAATCTACTGAGCATGTTCTGTCTCCAATTGAGTGGCGTATTTTCTGTTCTGCCCTGCTTTTCCCGCTGGAATCTCGATGTGACAGATGCGAGACCCAGAGCCCTGATTGTGTGGCTCGCAGACGCCGCGCCACTCCGGCGCCGCGACCTCGCGCTCGCGCCTGCGCGGCCGCCGCCCACGCAAGCCTCGAGACCCATTACATCAAATACTACAACATCGCGAACTCAATAACGACATTAACATAATATTCCATATGAGCATACAACTCGTAAGAAATGGTTGTCTAATAAGGTCATGCAACCTTTACTGCGACGATTCGAAATATTAGTGACATCACCTGTAGATATCGAGTAGATATAAAGTGAAGTATCAAGTGTTCTTGATAGTAGATAGAATTGATGGCGCAACATGCTCGAAAATATAAATGTAAACAAAGGTAGAAACAGAAAAGCGAATAGGAACTATCTAGATAAGCATAGTCCACTTACCTTAAGGTGAGATTGTGATAAAATAGGTGCCTTGATAGGTGCTAAGCGTTTTCTAATACGTAATAGAAACCTGAAACCGTCTAGTGTATTTATTTTTGGTAGCCAATTCCTTCCGCGATAGTGTAATCGGCTCGCGTCCACTCTCTAATATCCTGCCACGTACCAAAAAGTAGCAACGCGTCGTATACAATTAAAAATATCGCGATGTCATTTCGGTATTCGTTTAACTTAAAGAGCAAATTAACGGTAGCGTGATTTGCGAAATACGTGACGGCCGGCTAAGACAGAGCCGTGATTAATAGCGCGTTAAACAATATTATAGCCTTTACCGGAGGCGAGTTTGGCAAATAGCTGCGTTGTTTAATTAGTGTCGGGTGTCGTGAGGCGTCGATTAACGTCGCTGACTTTCGTTTTCCTCGTGCACCACCTGCTGCCAGTCAGATGTGAAATAGAAGACGAGGGTAAGGAAAACTTAGAAACCGTCAGAGCTACTGTGAAGCCCGAAGTAATGTATATTGAAGTTTAAGAGTCCCAAAGGAAAAACGAACAAAGTTAACTTCATCGGATCTGAGAGTAGGAGGTCCCCTGGGCCAAAGCATTAGAAATTTTAAGTTAAAAATGTTTGTTCGCGGCAAAACAGGCACGACCGTGCTAACTCGCGGTCGTCACGCTCGCCTGATGACACGAACCCGTCGATCGATCGCTGCGATACCGTGACGCGAGTATCTAAACAGACTTCAGTTCAATTGCACAATCGCAGGTTTGTAATCCACGTTTATTTTCAATTGACTTACTTCACGCAACTAGCATGACTTTACACACGCGATTTAGAGTACGTTGTTAATTCGTTATCGTTGTTGTGATTCGAGGCACCCACCTTAATGTTAATGTCAAACGTTCGTGACATTTCGCCCGAAAGTTTAACGCGGGGAGTGGTGGCCGGAAAAGCATTTAAATATCTTTTGTTTTGCTAAATGTAAAAGTATATTTGAGACCATTAGGGTGCGTCTCCACTCTTCACTCAAGAGCAGCGGAGCGGGGAGGATCGAAGACGAGGATGTCGCCAATCACATTTCGGATTCGGTTGAACAAGATCCTGACATTGATTATAGAATGAATTTGATCCGTCGTTTTCTTCGACGCCGTGAATTTTGATCCTCTTAGCTAAGTGTAGTCGCACCCTGATGCGGCTCTCCACCAAACCTCTACCGTGCCATAACTGCACATTTATTGGCAAAGTGTTTAGTAGACCCAAATCTTGTTCCCAGTTATGCGTGTGATGTGTGCGACGGATGCGAGCGAGAGCGGTGTGCGCCACATAGTCTCTGCGCACCTCTCAGCTTCCTCGCTGATTTTCAACATCTCTGAAGATTCCATCTTTATAGCGGAATTCAGTAACAACTAAATACCACCTTTGTATATGGTTCACAATTTCGGCAATGCCTTTACATTATTATATCCAAATATATTTAGAGCTTACACTACACGGCCAAATTTAATGAGGCACATTGTTTCTCAACCCTCAAGGAGTGGTATGTTCTCCCTAAAACCCTTTATCTTTGATCTAACCTAACCAAACGAAATTCGTAACTTCCACAGTAGCTTATACATTATTCAAACATACTGTTTGGTTACTTATACATAAAATCTACTTCCAAAATGAATATTCTCATAACAAATACAATTCTAACAAAAAGCAAGCATTCATATATTTTACAAGTTTCGTTTAGCCTTCTGCGTTACAAAGAATCAGTCATACTCATAGTCGTTGGGTAGTCGTTTAATTATAAACGACTGAAATAACTGTGCCATTAAGCTACCAGCATTACCTAATATTATGTTAACAATACAACATTACTAGAAGTTTTCCCACATTTTTTGTTTACCTACATCAATACGTCCTTACATGTTCTGTACAGGTATTATTATGCATGAGTCAGTGGTGGGGGCGCCCACATGGTCTCAAGGCGAGCGTATTACCCATACATTGTCTTTTTTACCGCCAAGGAACCTATTACGTATGTTGCGGTGACAATTTGTGCCCACACGAGGCTATTGGTGTGATTGTATTTTCAGCCATTTCCATATTTTGCACGATTGCATTCGTTTCCGTTTATATCGGTAACAGCGTAAAAACCATATTGTGATAGGTACTGAATCAAGCTCGATACAGAGTCGCAGTTCGTGCACACCGTAGATGAAAATAAATCGACACCTTTATAAATATAAAGCTTGCTCCTAATAGTAATCTAAATAGCTCTAACTCGCGACTCGGACCGTTTCGAAATCACTTTCTATGTTAAGATTATCGGGTATAAAAGTAGCCTAACACTCGGACGTATACATTACTTTGGATCGGTTTTGTTATTAAATTAATAACTCTATACTTTAATAGGACACTTAAAAATATACACACCGTATGAAACGTTCAAAAGTGGATAAAATATGGTTCTGTTATCTATTAATTTAAATTCCCTAAAGCAAGTGTAGCAAGTTTTTCCCAAGCCGGAATAACTAGTGTCCGAGACGGAGTCGGTACCTCCTTCAAAAAAAATGGCCTTGATTTGTAACAACAGGCAAAAAGCAGAATAGCATGCGTTTATATGTTTACATTGATAGTTCACATGTATCCAGTTGCAATCTGATCTGGTACTGCGATCCTTGGAGCTTAGACTAGGGTTGCGGATTAAGACTTATCGAAATGATTTGGAGTCAGCAAGAAATTTATGTTTTAGGAGTCTTATGTATGCCGAAGAAACAAATGAAAAAAAAACGACGTCCGGAGGTCAGTCCCAATCCCAAATACATTTTAACTTATGAATTATGATTTAAAACGAATTTTTTGGGTCTCAAAGCTAGGCAAACGTACTTAGTATTGGTACACCACACCATGGCAAGGTTTTGGCCAATTTTATATTACATAAACAAATCCTTGAACCGAAAACAGTTTGCTATTTGTAAACAACTGCGGCTGCCGTCATCTATTTGTTTATTTTTGTTCAAGGATTATACAACAGTTCATCATAACCTGCGCGTGTAGTTCGCAGAGGATTTCTTGTTGCTAGTTTTGTAACTTGTTTTGTCGATTCCGTCAGTTCAATAGGGTGATAATCAGAATGAAAGCAAAACAAATGTATTATCACTTTAAATAACCGATAAGAGCGGATAACGTACGTTAAATGCACGTATCAAAACATTAGTCGGTATTTACCTCGACTAGCGTGGGGTTGGAGCGCTCTCAGCTGATGGCTATTGATCGTAAGTGGGTCCCACAGTCAGCCCGGCACAGCTGTCCACGGTGGCAGCCGATATAGACACTGCACTGACACTGCCTAGCGGCAACCAATAATAATAGCACTAGAGATTTCCACCTGTTTGCGGCTCGCCCGGTCGCCGCGTTCACACCGCAATGGGTCGCGACTGCACTAACCGCGTGCAATAACGATGCTAGTCGATAGATAAATTAACTACACATGAGATGCGTGTGTGCGTGTAGGACATAGACGATGTAGATTTATATCGTAGACAAGCGTGCGTCCGCTTGGCGCGCGCGGGTCGTACTGACGTCGGTTGACGTAGGCAGGGTCTGGGCGGACTGCGGCTCGGGCGGGCGCTACGGCCGCATCCCGCAACACCGCTACGAACAATTTCCCTACGACTCACTTGTTTGGTAAACTATGCAGCACGGGAACACTGCGATACCGCGCTGCTAACAATGTTCGTAAGATTGCTAACGATATGAGTTTTAGAGAGAATACACAGGCTTGAGAAAACTCAGGTTAAAGGAAATATGAATTGTTACTTACATTATTTTTATTAGAGGTGTATTCGGATTTTTCGTAGTCGGATATTTTTTGATACGGATTTCTGCCAATCGCAATTTTTACTATTTGTAGGTAGTTTTAGATTATGTCGCTGTCTTTGGAATTTGTTGTTGGAATGGAGATTAGACAGGAAATAACGCGCTATAAGAAAAACACGACTGTGAAAACTTAATTCGGGAAACACTATTAGCAATTCTGCTCCTAAGAAATAACAATTTTGGGAAATTGATCTTATAAATCAATTAAACAAAACTAATTTATTTATCTTGACTTGACGCTATCAGGACATGGTTCTATAATAAAAGTTGCCGACTGTACAGTACTAACTCGGATTTCAAATAGTTAATTTGCAACTTCAGAATCTTCGCAATCTCCGTATCACTGTTCAACCGTAATTCTACTAACAGACGTATATTTGAAAAGTAACTTAGTCTTAAGTACTTAAAGAAAGAGCCATTCTACAGGTAAGTATATAACCTGAATTCCGTACGCTTTCCTTGATCTTTATCTCATGAATATGCAGAAGTTAAATCTCGCACGAAATTTTCCCGCTTAGTGCGGCACCGGCGCGGCTGGGCGACGCAAACAATAATTGGTCCGCAATTAAAATGCAGTCTGTTTACCAGAATTTGCCATTTGTCTGAAAGCTGTCGAATTAAACAGGGAAAATGTTGCGTCCAATTCATTAGTGCGATACAGTTTTCCAGGTGGATTTTTAAACAATTAATTGAATTATTTGCAAATGGATGTTTATTTTAGATACACTCACGAGCAAAATAATCGAATCAATGTTTGGAATTTTCCGCCCAATATCTTATTTCTTTCTCATGCAATGCTGAAAAATTTTGTACCAAATAAAAGCAGATTTTATCATCTTTCAATTGGTAACATATTTTTCAGGATTGCATGAGAAAGAAATAAGATATTGGGCGGAAAATTCCAAACATTGATTCGATTATTTTGCTCGTGAGTGTAGATAGTTGGTTTATGTTATTAACTTGTTTTGCTGTTCATAGATATATACTACCGAATTATATAAAATATATAGTTCAGGAAATAGATTGTTTAGCAGTTTACACAAGATTTCCCGGTGTAACCCGCGTCACACGACTAATGACACGTGGAAAATGTATAACCGGTATAACCCGGCAAATTGACTTCTAAACAATGAAAAAATATCATGTCATTAGAAGGGCTAAGTGCACTTGTTTGTAAACAGAGAGGAAAAGGGACTTTGTTTTTTAGTACCTACTTAGATACAGTGATAGCTTGGATACGATCGCGGCGGCCCGGGCAAGTTACTCGGTTGAAGCTCCGCAAACTCTAGCAAGTTTGGAAACTGGGCGAAGACGCCGTTTGCGCTCCGGCGGCTCAAAAACTGCCTCTGTAGAAGCCATTACAAGTCTTGAAACTTAAGGTTAATTAATAATCTAGCACGCTGGAGCATTTTCTATTAAGCAATGTCTGTGTAAGCGACTTATTAACATTTTATAGTGTTTATCGACATCACTGACGATTGATTTTTATCAAATTCAGCGCTAAGGACTCTATATAGGATCAATTTTGTGTGGAAATTTAGTAGTCGGGCCCAGGGTTAAACTAGGCACCTGTGCGGGTACCTATTATTTTATCGAATCACCTTTCAACGAACGTATCATTACGCAGAATTTTCGTTTCATCGAAAGGCATTTCTCGCCGCATGACTTTTTTTTTATTGTTAATCATAAGTCTAACCTAACCTAGCCTAAATAATGAATGCTTCAGTTATCCTGAAAACTTCATAGTTTCTGCAGAAAATAGCGTTCGATGAAATGATACAATTGATGGGTTGCCCATGCATAAGTTAGACTTGTGTCTACGAAAAATGTTAACTACTGCGGCTGCGATAACTTTGAGACGAAAATTCTAAAAACAGAATATTTGGCAATCATTTTTACTACCATGCATGTTGAAATGCAGTTCAAAACGATATAATATAATCTTCAATCACTATTACCTAAGTAATTGGCCAGATATAGTCAAAGTCATAATCTTCGTATATATCTGAGTAGGTATATAATATCTACACGCTCCTATAAAACTGATAATAAGGTTTATGTTTATACCATACCATACGAATATTATAAACGCAAAGGTCTGTTTGATTTTAGGGAATTTGGTAGGTATGGAGATAACCCCACAGGAAAAAATAGGGATAAAATTGGAAAGCTTCTACGAGAAGCGCGATAAACAACTAAGATACTTAAGTTACGAAATACATCCATCTTGCTCTTCCGTGACCTAAATGCAAAGAAAAATTCGTGGTAAAACTCATCCACGAGGAATGAGGAACACAAGCTCATAATCTGCGGTACATGATACGCTAGGTAAGCTGTAGACGAAAATGAAGCGTTTTATTGTATACCCACGGGAAATAGTATTCATACGATTTTATTGGTAGCAGCAATGAGAAAGCAACTAACTGCCTACAGTTTAGTACGGGCAAAATTAACAAAGGCTCTTTTAAAACTGCTAATTAAAGTATACTTAGATCGGGCAAAGTGAAGACTCTCTTTAAAAAAATGCTTATTACACTAACATATATCAAATTAACCAAATCGGAGCCGGACAGTTGGGTACCTTTCCTTGTGAGTCTCAAAATAATCATTTTCACCTCAGCAGCTCAAACAAGCAGGTTTTGCTGCTTAAAAACAGTGAGCAAAATTCAATTTTGCTGCGAGCGAGAGGCAAAGTAGCTTTTTAATTATTTTTTTTAAATGCCGTGAGCAGTGCTGGGGCTACTCACAACATTCGAAAAAATTGAACTTCACTTTGTTCTGTCACTTTCACTTCGATAGGAAAAAAGCGAGAGATAGAAACAACTTGATTCGAAGTTCGATTTTCAAATTCCACACATAGTAGGCCCAAAAAGAAACGCACGTTCGGATGCACACATAACCGTAGAATTGCAAATAAAACTATCTGTTAAACTTTGAAATGTGTTTATTATAACTATTTTATACAGTAGGTACAATCATTTTTTTTATTTAATGTTTTGTAGACAAAATTAATGAAAAATAAGAAGTTATGTATCTACATAATTTTGTTATCGTTTTAACAATCTTTAATTTCGTGACATAAACCGCGGGGGCAGTTTCAGAACGCATTTCAAAAATAGCGGGATTATTGTACTTAAAAATAAATAAATGTAATGTAATGTAAATGACGATGTAATTTTTGTTAATTTGTCCGCCATAGCCAATAGCCATAGACAAGGCCTAGTTAGGTTTTTTTTAAAGCCACAGACTACATAAAGCTGTATAAAGTTGTGTTTGCACTACGGCATTATCAAGTTGAGTGACAGGTTTTATCTGTTTCATGTTTATTTTTTCCACTTTTTATTTTATTAGTATTTTGCAAAAATGCTTGTGATTGATGCATATGCGATCGTGTCGTTATTTAGTCGTGTATTCACCAAATGGTCACAACGGAAGACCTGCGTTGGCCCTACCAGCTTCACGCTGTGTTGTTCTCGCTGCTGAGGTGAAAAGTTGTATGTCTCACACGAGACCAAAGTTTTTTACGTCTCGTATCTTTGAATCCCTCGCTACGCTCAGGATTCTAACCTAGAATCACTCGCTACGCTCGTGATTCAATAATAGAATCCTTCGCTTACTCGGGATTCAAAATCATCACTCGCAGCAAAAACCAACTTTGCTCTCTTGTTGAACAAATAACTATTTTATTGATAAAGATGCTTAAAGTGACAATATAAAGCGAGTCTTAATGATAATTGAAATGAATGTACACGATTGAATACTAAACGTGAACTGAACCGCGGTAAGTAATTTGCAATCGAAGGAAATGTGTTGAATGCGCGAATATGCGGAATGTGAACCGTACACAGAAGATAAGGGTTATTATTTTGAGACAATCAATTTATAACCTTATAATCTTTAAATTAAGAGTTAACTGTTCATTATTGTAGCCTTCAGCTAAGTGTCCAAACTGAACATTGGTGATATACAATATGTGCAGTAATAAAATAAAGACACTTAACAACTTTTTTTTTTAAATGTTTACCTACTTCTAAAACGACGTAAAGACCGCAGCATCTAAACGGCTGAAAATAGAAGTGAAGTGGAGTTAAATATAGATGAAGTTTCCGGCACTAAAACCCATTGAACGAAATGCAAGTGACACTAGAAGTATTTTCGGGGAAATTCTATAAGACCTACCTACCTACCACCTACGACTACGACCCCACCTATCTACTGCTCTCTCAGTTGAGGTCTTAGCTTAAAGCAGTACCTACACTCGAACTAGAACAGTCGGGTCAAACTTTCCTTTTTACGAACTATCAAGATGATAACTAGTATGGAGTCATTATCCCTATTTATTTTATTTCATTTTATTTATCTTCGGAAAACTAACAGCTTCCTTCTCACTAAATAAGTTTTCACCTAAACATAAGATCGTATTCGAGTACAAAGAACTATCGAGCAACTAAGAAAACAATTACGAGTAATAAAATGTAAAACAAAATTGTGAACAAAAATCACTGTACAAAAGTTTACCTTTGTGGCTGTACTTGTACTGTATTTGGTACCCAACTACCTTAGGCTGTGCCTTAGGTCCAAAGTCAATCTGACATTCTACAACAATACGGTTGAGTTTCCTAACAGTTACAAATGACTTGACATTGACGACTTCAAGCATATTATTCTTGAAATGGGTCCCAAATTATCGCTCGTGACCGTACTTCTACAAAACATCAATCATTTCGCATGTTCCAGTAACGTGTTTATGAAAGAATCGCATGCATTGCACGGGACAATGTAAAGCAGAATACATAAGTGCGCAGCTTACCCTCCGTAAATTTAAATTCAAACGGCAGGAAGTTGGGCATTCGGCGGATGTGAATAGCCCCGGCGAATTGTAAAACACGAGGAAAGCGTAAGCCACCGGCACTCCGCTCAACTTGCGCCCCCAATTCGTGTTTTGGCTTCTTTGCCGGTGATTGTCTCATTTCAGGTTTTTTTTTCTATGGTGGATTTATACCTACTGTAGATAGCGGGAGCGTTTCGTTTAATAACGTATAGTGGACGATAAACATGTAGGTATACACTTTTGCACCTTTTTTTTCAATGGCATACTTGACTTGTCACGTCGTTATGTCTAGGTAAGTATACTTATTTTTGTTAAATTGTCTGCAAAATAAATGTATTTCTTTCTTTCTTTCAAATGACTGACTGCATGCCATAAGGTATTCTCTACCAGTCAACCACTAAGCCAAACAGAATAGTTAGGGTTTGTGTAAACATGACCGCATGCTCCTGCCTCCTGCGTTCAGACACGTGAAACAGTTTACCTAACAACCAGCTATTTCCAACCAGTGCCCTTGGAACAATAGAGATCGCGTTACATTAGAGATTCAAAATTATGTTGTGAAGACTTTATTTCAAATGTAATTAAATCCCTACTGTCGAGAGAACTGGAGTTCGGCATCCACGTGGAATTTGTTATTCTCAGTGCAATTTCCACACTAAATATATTTTTTATACCAACGCAAAATTTCGTCATATTTATTTTCTAATGATACTGAGAAAACAACAAAAGAAACAGTAATACGGAAAAACACAAGTTTAAACACGCAATGATTTATGCACAACCAAATACTAGTTTTCATGCTCGTAAGCTGTATCTCCCGTGTTAGGTCAGGTTGGGTGTACGTACATGTTTGCGTTTGTGAGTGGGAAAGTAAACATCAGGCATTTCAGCGGATAAATCTCGTTAATCGCTAAAAGCCCGTTGCAGGCGACAGAAAAACACTTTAAAAGAAACATTTCTACACAGGAATTGTATTAGAAGGCTAGCCTATAAGATTTTTCTAACGAGGCCAGGCCCTGACCGGGTTAAGAATTTGCGCCAACTTTAACCATTCCCCCTTGCTCTGGCCGGCTTTGGTGCAATGAAAATGAAGTAACGGGTTCGCCCTCGTTCTCAACTTTATACGATTAACCTTATTTGTTGAAGGTTTACTGGCTGTGACAAATAATTTTGGACCAATAAAGATTAAGCAATGCCCAATCAAAATAACCACAATAATGTGACAGAAAAATACACCACACGAATAGATTGTTATTGATGTTGGCACAATTATTCTGTTTGTTTGCTTTGCATTTAGAGCTTATCTATAATCTATTTGTTTAGGTACCTAACTAAATGAAAACAAAAAAACACGTGACATAGTTGGTCAGCAAATAGGAGCAGAACACTGATACGTCAAAGCTCGACCAAACAGTTTTGATTGGCTGTTGAACAGAGCCACGTGGTTTGGTTTGTTTACATTTATTTAAGTACCTAAACAGATGGAGTATAAAAGGGATGATGACAATAGTTTTGATTAAGTAATAAAGAGGTGAACTCACACAAATACACGAAAATATCAAGACCAAAAAATCATTAACCCCCTTACTTTTAAAGGTGGCGCAAAAGTGCCTTATGTGTCAAATTGAATACGAAACCATTGAGCGTGATTGAGCCACAACCATCTTGATATCCTTACACACATTAGTAGGAATAGGATTGACCTATGACTTTACAAGTCTGATGTCAAATTCACACTTACCCCCTTACTTATAAACGTGGAAAAAGCTTGGAATAGTTTATGCCATGCTTTTTCACTTTCTGTCAGATGCAAATGTCACAATTACAGATAAGGACAAAGCATGGCATAAACTATTCCAAGCTTTTTCCACGTTTATAAGTAAGGGGGTAAGTGTGAATTTGACATCAGGCTTGTAAAGTCATAGGTCAATCCTATTCCTACTAATGTGTGTAAGGATATCAAGATGGTTGTGGCTCAATCACGCTCAATGATTTCGTATTCAATTTGACACATAAGGCACTTTTTATCCCGAGCCATTTGATAGGTCCCGAGAGAAACACGACACACTACCTAATTTACGAAGACGGAGTCGCTTGAACTTTAAAAATCCATTCATACTACCGTATCTAATTTGACATTTAAGGGAACGAATTATAAAAGTTCTATTACATTTGCAATTTACACTCAGGAGCAAAAATATCGGGTCAGAGTGCGTTTTTCATACAAACGAGGCTATTTTGAAGCCTTGGTTCCTAGCCAGGGGTTATTTTGAGTGAGGTTTAAAGGTGGGTACTCCGAGGTTCAATAGAGGAGGTCAAAAGTTCTTAAGACACCTAACTGATCGCACAATCAGTTGACACCACAGCGAGAGAGTTTGGGTTCGCATTTGGATTTCCTTACATTTTATTGTCATTTTAGATGTTTTTCTGAACATGCACAATTCCGGCGTTAACCGCAAATTCAATCGGTTGGGTTTCCTAGGCACTCTGGAAGTCCTGTATCGATGCTCGGGGCATCCATCATCAGATTTCACTACAAGCATCCCCTGGCGAGGAACCAAGGCTTCGAAATAGCCTCGTTTGTATGAAAAATGCACTCTGACCCGATACTTTTGCTCCTGAGTGTAGTTTCACATTCATAAATGAATTTTCATTTAGGTAAATGGCACAGTTCTTGACAAAAACAGGAAAGTAAGGAACGCTTTGCAATAATAATAATATTAAACTTAGTTGTCTGTTACGATTTCATAACAAAACTACTGAAGCGACTCGCGGAAACCGGTTGGTTGGATATATAGAAAACAGTCGTACGACTACGTACAGTTGTACACTCTAAGAGCAACCTACACACATATAAACAAGGCTTAAATTCGCGTAATACTTTTATAGTCCTCGGCAGCGAATACATATCCTTTTCTATTTCGAATTGCTGAAGTGGTGGAAAGAACTTCAAAACGTTACATATAATTTTCTGAAAATAGAAGTAGTAGTAAACGTTTCGAAATTTGGTCTATGTTTGTTGCAATTTAGGGCTTTCAATAAGGGTTCAGGCAGCTTTATCTGCATTTCATCAGGCTTCAAAGAGCCCTGGTATCAAATAGTCACTTATGGTGGTCACAACCTGCCATGAGGAAACAACTAAGAAGAAAAAAGTACATTTCTTAAGGGGGTTAAAATTAAAACTACAATTGTTCATACAAAATACGATGTTTCTCCCCCCTTAAATCTTCTCCAATCTTTACGATTTTAAAAATGTTGTAGGTATTATGGAAAACTAAGTCTGTACCTACGTTTTCATTTTGTTTTCAGTACTAAGAATGGACATCAAGAGATATTTTAATAATATCTCTTATAGGAAGCAGTAGGTATTGCAAATTTTTACATATTCAAATCCATTGTGATCATGTTTTGTATGGATTTATAATATACCGCACCGTAAATGCGTCATGCAAGCTGAAATGGTTAAATTATGCAGATCGTCAACAACACAACAGAACTCTTTTTTGCCGTGCAAATATACAAGGAAGTTGAATTGTAATCCAAATAAGATTGAGAGATAAGTTTTTGATTGCATCAACAAATCTTTTATGAAGTTGAAAACGTCTTCCGCTTTGTTACGAAGTTGGTTGGAGCACTGCAACAGGCCCGGCTCAAAGGCTTAGCTTTGACCTGAGACAGTACCGCCCTCTAGCGGGAACCCAATTCCCACAAGAATGCGCAGCTCCCGTGTACCAAACTACGGCGCTTATCACTTTTGTAGATGGTCAATAGATGGCGTGTTTTATAAACGTTGATTGGCCACTTGTTGATCATAGAGAACGCTTACATTGGCCTAGTTGATCATAAAGAAACCGAGCGTAAAATGGTCTGAGGATCGATAGAGAGGTTTTGTCATAAAAATTGTACTATGTAAATAATTTGAAGTCAGAGTCATACGATATGATATTATTCTCATATAAGAATTTTTTGCACCAAGCCGACATATCGGCAACCAGACAAGTGTCGGCGTCCTTATTTACATCAGACTTATACGGTCAGCTTTTTAAAAAACTGCATACTTTAGTACATTGTCTTTTTAACGTCATGTTTGAACCGCTGCTGCTGTACTAATCTGTCAAAGGCGTTAATAGGACAAAGTACTAAAGTGTGCAACAACATGAAGAGTCCTACAACTACCCCGCCAACAGACTTCATATAACTTCAATTATCAAGGAATTAAATAAATACTAATGTAATAAACACGTTTACTTTCGATACATATTTTTAAAGTTGTGTTTTTCTCTCAAATCCACAGTTAAACGGGTCTTCACGCGGTAACACGTATAAAAAGGACAATATTTACCTTTACATTTTATGACGTTTCGGCTGAGCTGAGTCGACCGTGGGTGGGCACAGATATGGACGGTTGCGGATGTTAGGGAAAATCCGAAATAAGACCCGTTTAACTATATATATGTTTACTTTTTGTTTTGCACACAAGGACAACAGGGAGCATGCGGTGGGTATTCATCGAGCAACATGCTAGGCTCGTCTCGGGGGGCGGGACAGGACTTCAGGTCTTCAAGGAACGGGCGGGGGGATCAGCTGAAATCACAAGTTACTCTTAGAATGGTTGCTACTTTTTTTCCGGCTTATACCAGCTTTGCTATGTTAAGAGATTTTAAATATCTTACTGTGGTCTTTTTTAACGAAATAGGACATGGCTATGTTTAAAAATGCAGCT
Organism: Acleris laterana; assembly: GCA_963966035.1. Lineage (NCBI taxonomy): Eukaryota > Metazoa > Arthropoda > Insecta > Lepidoptera > Tortricidae > Acleris > Acleris laterana. Next base: position 13,419,498 of record OZ014455.1, read on the forward strand.
GCAGAGATTACTAAATTTTCCTACCCGCGCATAGATTTTCGGCTGTGACAGCGTCTAACCTGAAATTCGTAGTTCTATAGAACCAATAAGCCATAGTTATACCCTCCAGAAATTTTGGAAGGCGCAATAGCAATACTCTGAACCTTATTTGTTGCTTTGGAACGTGGTAGAGGTACGTTAACTGATGATGACAGACTAGCTAAAAGGAAAAAAAACACTCGGGAAAAAGTTATAAAAACCCCGGGAAATTGATTTACCAAGGTTATTTATTATTCACCCGATGTACTAGTCACAGTAACTGCCATACAAAGGAAGGTTAGGTAAGTTATGTAGTCAAGGCAGATTCTCATACCCGAAGGGTAAACCGCCCTGGAATATGAGCTCCGCAAAGACTCCGTCGAATTGTAAATAGACAATAATATGGTGATTGGATTCGGAACGTTCATTTCAGCATTTCTAGCGAATGTGCTCAAGTCTATTAGCACAATTAGAATATACATATACGCATTTCAGTTGGACATTTTAAATCGTCCAAAAGAAAAAGATATTATCAAAGTACGAAGCCCATATGCTCATACATCCTTTTGTGTTTTGTCATTAGTGTGGGCACTGACCTTGAGCATGGTGAGTATCTTCTGCGACAGCTCGTAGTCAAAGTTGGTGTACTTCGAGTCCGTCATGTCGTACACGAACACGAGCCCCGCGCGCTGCGTGTCCGCGCTCTGGAGCGCCGCGTCCAACTGGTACACCACGCCCTGGAGACAAACAGATCATCAAGTACATATACACTATACAGGGTGGAAAAAACGGACGCCACATGGACGGCAACCAGCAAAGTCGTGTTTTTTTTGTCTTTTTTTTCGATCAATGATGCTGTGATAACTCATAGGCCGAGTTAAGAACAATACGATAACTAGAGGTTCGGGGTGCGGTTCCCCGGCCCGGTAAGGGCAAATATTTGCGAAAAGAGCGTGAGGATTTATTTATTCCAAGTCTTAAATGAGCGCGAATATATTTTGTTCCTGAGTCATGGATGTTTTCTATATATTTAAGAATATATTTCTCTATATAAGTATTTATATCGTACCCATAATACAAGCCTTGAGCTTACTTTGGGACTAGGTCAATTGGTGTGACATTGTCCCCTGATATTTATTATTTATTATTATTTCTCTGAAATTTTGGATGTAAGTATGTTTACCGTTGGCCGGTCCCTATATGTATATTACAAGCCGAGAGATTAGTTTGCTTAATTGTGTAAGATTGTGCCTTGACATTTATATATTTAGTTAAATATTGGAAAAGCTGGATGAGTCATTCACTTGCATGACTACAGCTTGAGAGATTCCTTCGCACTGCAATGTGTTAATGTGGGGTAGTTATATAAATGTATGGAAGAATTAGTGGTATCACGCCATGTCGTACTCGCATCGCAATCCGCCACTCTTAAGCAGTTTCCACTGCGAGCGGGGGGGACCCGTACGAACTCTCGTTTAGCATACGACGGTGCGTTCACAAGCCTTCACTCGCCGTGGAAACATTCGAAGTCACCGATGTATGCTAAACCGAGTCCGTTCTGGGACCGCTCCGCTCGCAGTGGAAACCCTTAATAAAATCCTGTAAGGAAGTCCAACCCCAACGCGGTCACACGGTTACTTGAGACGTATATTATTCTCAGAAAGTAAGGAAGTCATTATCGTAATCCTAAATTACTATCGTTACTGTTACGATTCAATGATTAGGGTACTACGCTTTTGAGATGTGCGAAATTCTACGCTGTTTGATCATCTGCCCGAGAAATTCAATGTCTTCAGTCATTCGTTTCAAAACGAAGAGAACACTACCAGTAAATTATCCCAATTTCATGTATTGCCAGCATAAAATGCAAAAGTGCATGCAAACACATTCAGTGCCGCCGACACCACAGGCGTATCCAAATTGTATAACAAGGGAAGTTGGGGGCTCCAAGCGCTAATAGGATAATAAAGCACCGTCACGAAGCTTATCATGTGTTGACGGATGCGTCGACCCGCGACGCGCGTCGGTTTCCATTTACTACTTTGAAATATCAAATATCCTTTTGCTTGCTTACGTGATGGGTCAACTTTGGGACAGATTTTCCAGTTTTAATTACGAAATTGATTGTGGTTTTTCTTTCCTTCCTTAAATATCGCTATGTTTATTGTATAACAAACCATTTTTGTCAAATATGACTTTGAAATAGGTTATCCGAAGTTTTCCTTTAAACTGCGGGAAAACACGGCTACGTGCTGTGACTACAGTTCGTAGAGATATCGAGATATAATGTAGGTAATAATAATAAGGTTTACGCTTTATGGACTAAAGACGAATATCATAATTTAATCTAACCTCTTAAAGGGGCCCCAACATGGCTGCGTGTATCGTGTGACAATGTTTAGATAAGGCATCTGTCACCTTCTGGCACGTAAATAAGTACGAGAGTGACGGATGCTTTATCCACATTTTAACGCGATATAAACGCTGCCACACTAGGCCCGCAGGTTTTATACAGTGGTAGCTAACAAAAAACAACATCTTTAGTAAAACCGTTTTAAATTTCATTTTTGCAAAAGTATAATAAATATAATAATAACATTTTAGCATCCAACTGTTAACAGTAATAATATTGGTTCAGTTTCACGTGTAATAATATTAGTTCTGTGTAAACATAAGCGATATGTAAACAATATCATAATTATAGTTTTAGTAAGTAACAATTAAGCTTTCAAACCCTGTAGTAAATAAACACTTTCTACCTGACTATACTCTGATTATTGACAGCTCATATAAACACTTATTACACTTATTTCTTTAACTTTACATAAATACTACATTAGCACAAACGTAGCGACGCCGTTTAGGAATTTAAATAATTAATCTGCTATTTTTAAACACATCGCTTGTGAGTATAGTAAGTGGTAGAAATAACGAAATACGACTGTCACAGACATCATGTTAGAATAATTAGAGTATAATATAATCGATGACACTTTTTTTACATTTATTCACAGAAAGTAATAAAGATATGGTTCAGCAGTTTAATCAATTAATTTGAGGATAACCACAATAGTTTAATTAAAATATCGTATTTAAAAAACAAACCACATACATATTCACATACATAATTGGTGATTATGCAATGTAGGTTGGTCTGGAAATAAATATCAGGGGGCAATCTGACACAGATTGACCCAGTTCCAAAGTAAACTAAACTTGTACTATGTGTATTAGACAACAATATAAATACTTATATGCACGGAATGTGACATTAATGCTTAAATACATAGAAAACACCCAAGACTCAAAAACAAATACTCGTGCCCATCACACAAATATTTGGCCTTACCGGGAATCGAAACCGCGACCGCTTACTTCGCAGGCAGGGTCAACGAACTACGGCTAACGCGTCGGCTTCGGAACGAAACAAAATAGTTTTACTAGTTGGATCTGACTGCTGCTTGAGAAGCATTCTTAAGATGGAACTTCAGTTGCTTGCGTGATTGTCAACTATACTTAACACTTAGAGAGCAATTTAAAGAAACGCAAAGAAGTAACCATTTTATTAGTAAAATTCCATGACTTGACATTTAATTTGACGTGGCTAGAGACACGTTCATCTCTTGCAAGATCGGTTTATTAATACTTTAATGTCTCGTGTAGTCGTATATCTACACTAATATTATAAAGAGGAAAATATTTTATTGTTTGTTTGTTTGAATTGAATAGGCTCCGAAACTATTGAACCGATTTGAAAAAATATTTCACCATTAGAATCCTACATTATCTCTGATGAACATAGGCTATGTTTAATTTTTCTGCGCGGACGGAGTCGCGGGCAACAGCTATGATCCACAAATTTGTACCTGCAATGTGATCTGATGCGTGGTGTGCGCAGGGAAGTGTTTGTTCGCCGTGAACACCGCGATCGCCGCGCCCGTGGCATCCCGCGTCGGCTGCAACATTCAGACAACACAACTTCATTACCAAAACCAAGGGTTCCAACAATACTGGCGTGATCTATATTCAAAAAATCAAATCAAATCAAATCAAATTATTTATTAATATAACAGTGAAGATATGTAGTTACAAAGGGATTACGTTACTTATAGAACAACACCGTAACAACAACAACAACGTAACGAACAGTATTTCCCAGCTTCTTTATAGCTTTCGTAACTGACAGTATAATTTTGTCACTCGAGTTTAATAGAAAAACAAAGATTGCCATTATTAAGAAAATGGTAGCACTGTAAGAGTTTGTGACAGGGGTTACAGTGATTACACGCGCCTCAGTTGATATTTTATTCTACTTCTGCGGATCTATTAAGGTCGTGTTAATAAGGATAAATGTGGATTAAACATCTATCACTTTCTCATAAATAAGTAAGTGCAAGAGTGACGGATGTTTTATCCACATTTGTCCACGGCGATTAGATGTCCCTGACATGAACCGATGCTCACCAGTATAGTAAATTTGCCGGTCTCCAGTTCAGACTTGAGCGGGTCCTCAAAGGGCTCGAACTTGTTGAGTCCCTCGCGCCGGCGCGTGGCCTCATGCTGCCGCCACAGCGCATGCGCGCGGGCCACGTCGAACTTGCGCGCGAACAGGAACTTGATGGCGGTCGCGCGAGACACGCACGCCGCTCCCGACTCGCTTAACGCATCTATGAATGCTTTCGTCGCCTGCAAATGAAAATGCTTTCGTTAATATTTCGTAGTTTACATAGTTCAGGTTACGTTGGGCCGGCTATTGCGGAACCTTGAACTGCTTCGGGGGAAACGACCATTCTGCGAAGCGAACAATCGGGGAATTGATTGTCGGGAAGCCATTGGCTACCCTCCGAAAGGTCTCGACCACTTTAAAGACACCGTTTCGTATGTACCGGTCCAATGATACTCCAAGAAACAATATCAACTAACCATAGAATGTAAACAATCGGTCAGCAAACAAACTCTAGTCCGCAATGGCAATTCGGTACACATTGAACTAAACGAGTTTTTACATCACTTGGCTTCGTATAAAGTAGGTACTCAATGTACACCAGTTGTCAACTCTCACCTGTTACTTCCAGGTATGAACAGGGGCCAGATTATTTCTACGTACACATTATAATGAAATTTAATTGGCCGGCATTTTACTTAACCACTCAAAGGATAGAATGTAAGAACGAACTGAATCGATGAACACTTAAGAAAAATCACAGTATTCGCAGAACACAAAATAAAATCAAGTATACCTTTAATATTCGCACTTTGATTAAAAATAATATAGTCTCCATTTTCAACCGTAATTCTGGATCCATGCTTCACAACGCAAACCCGCGCATCGTTTAAAGTTCAACCGTTTATTACTAAATAGAAACTGATTTCACTATTTCGCCACACTTTCATTGGCAGTCGGGGCTCAACTTAAGGCGTGAATGCGTAAGACTGAATCCTAACTCGCGAATTGTCACTAGATCAATGATTAGAAACTCAGGTTATAATAATACCGAAGCCGGCCGGGATGTGACCGCGCGTGTTCAAATAACATTGAATGCAAACAAGTCTGCAGTAGGCGGGGCGCTAATTCTTCCGGGATGTGTTTCCTGCGCTCGCGTCGCTCACATTACTATGTGCGAGCACGCACCGCCCTATAACTCGTCACTTCAACAATTATGATTATGAACATAAATTTTACTTTAGCTTCACGCACTCTGCAGCACACTTCGATTACTATTCATAAAAATAACAAACCACTGTTTATTTACACAAGTGCTTCTTACAAAATTAAACAATGAATTTGTCAAGACTCGAGTATGTTGTTGGACAACAAGTAAACAATCCCGAATGGACGAGTGACTACGACTGATGAGTTAAGGAAAATGTGGAATAATTAACTTTCAAACCTCAATGACACATTTTGACGCAATTGTGTTTTCCTAAGCACGTAATCCTACCTACTTATGCACGTCCTACGATAGAGGAATTGAGCTTGGTGTACGTAACAGGGTAACAGTGACTTATTCGACACTCTCAAGGAAACTAGATGCACAATCGCGTAAATGCGCCTCTACAGTGCTACTGCAAAGTCTGTGAGCACTTAGAAGATACTTCGGCTTTGTACTTCTATCACACTCGCTCATAATAAGAGCATATGAGAGCGAGTGAGAGAGAAATACGAACCCGAAGCACCTAAGAGCTATCGCACTGTACTGTGCTGTGCGTCAACGAAACTCGATGAATGCTAAAACAATTGCCGAGAATGACGAACAACCAACTCAAAAAGTGGTGCATCATTCATACATATCAATTTGACGCAATTGGTATTCTCCTCGTAAAACTTGTTACTCGCCGCAATTTATCAATTATCCTTAATCTTTAAATTATCTGCTCGTGATGAAGAGCTGGTGTCCTTAGCCAAACTGACGGCTTAGACAAAGGAAAACCACATTAACTTTGAGTACCTACCTGGCATGAAAAACTTGTCAAAATCGACTTACTTTAGCGCATTCGACTGTTGGTGAGCGACAGTTTAGGATATTTATAGGGTGGTATAGACAACATGTAAAATACAATAAAGAAAACCTTTCACCTACAATATTTTAATTGAAGAAAGATATAGCTTCTGACAGCGCTGACTCAGGTGGGAGTATAAATGCGCGACCACGCCTTTACTTAATGATGGAGAGATGAGTGGGCGAGTCGACACGCCGCCGTACCCACTGCGAACACGTAGCTTTGTGTTTTAGAGATACAAGATTAATTCATACATAAAACTTCAGTGCCACCCTAGATGAAGTACGCGAGATAATTGGGAGACATTTAAAAAAACAAGTAGCACGCTGTTAAAATTTCACTCTGCATGAAGTTTTAATTGAGTAGAGTGGGGAATATACGAGGCAATACTTTCTATATTCAAACTATGTATCTCTTATCTACGTTTAGCTATAAAGCCATCTTCGTCGTCCTTGAGGCGGAAATTGAAAGAAAGATGTCTTCAGTAAGTATAAACTAGTAAGGTGGTCAAACTCTACTTTTAATTTATCACGACCAGTTTTAGTATGGAACTTGTAATCTTCGCAAGCGTCTGCATAAATATAGTATGTATGGCCCAAAATTAAAATCATTTAAAGCCAAAGACAAAAGCTAAAGCGTCTTTGACTAGCTATAAGATGTATGTAGACTGGAGAGGCCTGGGTCAACGAAACCGTTTCCTCTCTCATGCTTAATCAGTCGTCCGCCGAGTGATAAACGTAAGGTATCGGATGTTCCCCTTCCCGATTTCATTCTGTGGTGTGGGACTTCGTCTTACATAATTGTTGAGTGCAGGCGGTAATTTCATGGTGTGTGGAGGAGCTATAAGATAAAACTTGAAACATTGTTGGTAATGGTACATGTATTTTACTCATCAGAGTAAATTCCATTAAAAAAAAAACGTGATAAACGTAACCTCGATATTAGAATTACAATTTAGCAGTATTGACACGGAAAAGATCACTAATTTAGAGCTCTTCCAAGTAACTCTTAAAGCCTAAAAAGAAACCTTCCGAGAAAAACATACACTTACGTTCCAAACTTCCCAGAAAGGGTACAGATTCCTGTAATTTCTGAGTCACCTGCTTATTTCAACTGATGCCCTTCAGCATTATGAACAATACGCCGTATTACGAATCAGTTATATTGGACGACATTGCCTTTTGCCATGAAACGATTGTAGGAAAGGATTGACCTTAACTTTTAAATTCGCTTGCTGGTTTTATTAATCACCTAATGAGAATCGCAGCAACGCACTTTAGCTTAATGAATTACCTCCTACACGTTACACGTAGGTTTATCATCAAGTATAACTACGTAAATATATAGGTCTAGACCATAATTATAATGAGGCAAGTAAGTAACTAGGTAAGTATAATAAAAAGAGACACGCCTCCGCACCCGGACCGTTACCAGCTAGACATGCCTCCGTGAACACATTGTGTCACAATTCGCAGTCCTTAACTGTTCGAGCACCGTCATGTTTCGCTTACTATAAAAAGACTCGTGTTTTTTCAACCAGACATGTGTCGGCATCGTTGCGTAAAAACTACACGAATGTAACCTAACAAAACGCTTGCTGCACCAGTAAGCGTGTAATTTCGCTTTTTTACTATCATTCAAGTTAATTCGGTGGTGTTGAGCGAGTGAATCACCGCCGTCACGAGTTCAAATCCCACCGGAGAGCGCACTGCATCGAGTACAATTGAGGGCACTCTACGAGTATCAGGCGAGCGGACCCGCGCGTCCGGCCTCTCTCTGTCACTCAAACTTAACCGCCTGATTTATTACGCCGATTTCCGATCCACTCGAACCGCTCTCGTACGTTTTATACTGCAAATTTCAAACTACCTGTTGGGTTATTTATAGAATTCGGCGGAAGTGTCGTAAACACGGCTACCATGAAGCGCGGTACACGTCAGCTCCGCGGCTAAATATACTCCAGGGCTCGAGTAAACAATCATCTCAAACGTAATTTATCATTAGACTCTGCAAAGATACTCGGCTCACGTCTCACAACCAATTTTATCAATGAACGGGCATACTATACTCTACTGAGTAGGAACGTGCTTAGAAACACTGATTAAAGCAACACTTGCGCAGCTTGAATCTACCTCGTTGATAAAGTTATTGCCAAGTCAAAAAAAGTCAACGAAATGGTAATTTGCCGTAACTTGTGTGACATTTTAAAGTATAATATACCGTGACGGAGAGGCGTTGAGAGGAGGCGGATGTCGCAGGGTCGTCGACCGAGCAATCGATAGCTAGGTAATTCTATTTCGGAAGTACACTCGACGGAATAACCTGCGGAGGCTTTCAATTTACGTCTAAATTTAGCGCAGACAGAAGATCTAGGTACCTACTACTGTAGTTATTTATCTGCCGCAAATATTCCGAACCAAACGTTAGATTAGAGCAAGCTTCCTTTCACATACCTACCTACTTATTATAAACTCAATATACCTAGTAAAGCCAAGTACCTATTTAACTAAATAGTAGGATTATAGAAGTGCCAAGATCGTAGCAAGTGGAAAGAAGTGGTCTCTGCCTACCCCTCTGGGTGCCAATAAGTTAACAATAAAAAGGGGTTATATCATGGCTTTTTTTACAGTCCTTGTTGTCTCTAACTACATAATCCATTTTTTTTATTTGATGCAATGGCAAACTATGACACAGGCCACCTGATGGTATGTGGACTCTGAAGCACATAGACATTTGCAATGTCATGATGAAATTTCAAGACTGCAAATGCTTTGTTGCCTCTAATGACTCTGTTTCAGCCTCATCATCAACCCCATAGACAGATGGTATGTCGATGCCTCTATTCTAGTCAGGGAGCTTAATATAGCTGCGTTTATCGCACGAAAAAATGTGGATAAAACATACGTCAATTTCTGACATGTATATAAGTAGAGTGACCGATGCTTTATCAACATTTTGTCATGCAATAATTGTAAGTACTATCAGCCCAATGGAACCCTGACCCACCATAGAACGGTGTCACAGTGACATTATAAAACATTTGTTTGACACTTCTTATGACTTGAATCATAACGTCTCTGTGACACAGTTCTATGGTGGGTCAAGGTTCCAATGGTCTGATAGTACACTAGGCCCGAAGGAGCTGCTATTTAGTGACTGGTTAGAGATTATTATCACTTTGAATTTGTTACAAAACTAGGGCTTTCCCAACTTGTACTTTTATTTATTCTGTGCCCCCACCAAATCTTTGATACACACACATACTATATGGTGCAGCGCACTAAAACACACCATGCCTATATGAAGCCTAAATGAAAAGCCTATATGATATTAATTATTTCTCAATCGCTCAAAGGTTAACTGGAAGAGATCCCTTAAAGGGATAAGTTCGCCTTTGTACATCCCTGTTATATTTTTGTCTATTTTATAATTGTTATCTCTAGTTTGTACAATAAAGTGTTTACATACATACATAATATAAAATAACTACCGGTAACACGAGTAATAGGAATTATAATTATCATCAATATGCGCACAGCACATGCAGCACATGTGATTTCAGCACTACCAGCGCCCTGGGCGAGATTTCTACAGCCACACCAATCTGCGATTCAAATGCAAAAGGCAAGGGATAGAATTAAATAACTAGCCGCAGGCCCCCCTTTATAAATGGCACCCTGGCCTCAGCAGCTTTCAACCCTAAAACCGCTATTGCGTATCATTGTGGTATCATTTTCTTTTACATGCTTCTTTCTACTTTACTGTACAACTTATTTTTGACTTGCTCAGTCAGGGACTGAAAAAAAAACTGGGATAATAGGTAGCCTTTGTCTATACCCCATCTAGTAGGAATACACAGGGAATTTAGAAAAAAACTAATACTTGAAAAGTTTTTTGGCGTTTTAGCTTATGACTCTAACCCACTTTAAATAGTGTGCTAGTCTATACCATAGCAGCATACCCTTTTAATCTTATTCACCCAGACGGGTTTGAGAAGGTGAAAGATATGCAGACTCTTTCATAAAACTCACTAATTAAAATGGTTAGATATCAAACAAATAAAACAAAATATGCAGAAAAAAATATACAAATAAGAAGTTACGAAAGTAATCACTAACCCAAACACCGCCGGCTCAAAGCTATACGCTCAATTTATATATTTATCTCATGTGGAATTTATATGGAACTTTACAAGGTACTACTGGAATGTAAATCACGACTTCATTAAACGTACACAATCATGATGCTGGTTTGTGTTGCAAATTAAAATGATACCGTATTTTTAATCAACAGAACATGTTTCGGAATAGTTATTATATATATAAGAAATGCGGAGTAAAAACAAGCGGACACGGCTGAATCAAAACAAACATTGATGACATGGTATCAGTATGACGCGAGTAACAATCAATTTCCTGTCTAAAGTATACGTTTTATGAAGCTATTTAATAATAAAAATTGGATGCTTTAACTTCACGAGGTGAAATCATATTGAAATATCCGATAGAATCGCGTATACAGTTTAAATTTACTCACCACCTCCTGATCGGCTGACAGGGCCACCGCCATTTTTCTTTATGACAAACAAGCAAGCTCAATGGCTGGTTGAAATAAGAAATCTTCTTTGACGACACATTATAATATCAAAAAGGGCCCTCGGCTGGCTGATATATCGGACTGTGTAAAATGCCTGTTCCAGCTGCAATGTCTAAAGGCTGCCATATCAATATTATGTATATATAGCAGTGCGTCTCCTTCAAATCACATAGTATTCAAGATTAATAAAGTAATACTTTACCTATCTCTTAAGAGTTAAAGTTCTTTTTAATTTTCTTTTTAGGGTTCCGCACCTCGATAGGAAAAAGCGGAACCCTTATAGGATCACTCTGTTGTCCGTCCGTTCGTCTGTCAAGACCCTTTTTCTCAGGAACGCATGGAGGTATCAAGCTGAAATTTATATCAAATACTCAGGTCTACTGTCCCTTGGAGCTGTAAAAATTAAACTTCTAAGCCAACGCAATTAAAAGATACAGCCGTTTATGCTGCAAATTTTCGAATCTCGCAAGGGAATCAAAACCTACAAAGCTACTCCCGTGAATCTTGAAATATGTAGCAACGTCTCATAGCATAGATAAAGGAAAAATTGCGAAAACCGTAAATGTTTAGTTACATCATATTATAAAAATTATTTTAGTTGAATTCCAATTTAATACGAGGTATTAAGTTTGATAATTATTATTTTATTCAACAATAATAACATAAAAAAATACAACAAAACACAATAACTGAAAAAGAAAACTAAAATTAAATAAAACTAACTCTAAATATATAAATTAACTAAAACATTAAATCTAAGAATGGCCCCTGCGGCATTGTACCAAAGATGCTGGCAGCATTTCCTCGCTGGATGGTTAAACTTATACGTTGAGCGAGGAAACTGCCAGCTCTTCGGTCTCCCGTGACGTCAATGAGCCTCTTCGAAACTTCTTTGAAGAGGCTCCGAGCGCTAGGACCCCACGGACCAAGGGTCTCGACGCCGAATGGAATAAACATATATTCTGGGCCGAGACCACTATATTTTACTACCTTCATGCTTTCGGCCGCTTCAGCTACCGCACCTGCCCTATTAGAGGTCCGGTGGAGATGTGATGGGGCTAGCCTGTCTACACAGGTTGCATCCCACACTAGCACCCGTCCCATATTCCACGGGACCAAAGTCATTCCGTCAGGTCTCTTGCCATCATTTCTAGAAATGCCTGTCGGCTCTAAAAGAGCCGGGACCTTTATTGAGGCAAGAGACCGACGAATGATGTCGTTGAGTGCGGCGTGTCTGGAAAAGCGGCCAGCACTTCTCTGGCAAGAAAGTCCGTGATGTCCTAGCCGATCTACGTCACTTCCGCAGGGGCAGCGATGTGGAGCGCAGACCGGGACCCCAAGGCCCAAGTCGGAGTGTGTTAGGGTCTAGGAAAGTACCAGTGCTTGGCGAGGGATGAGCTTGAAGCCAGTATCCAGCCTCCCTTGTACCGACTGCTAAAATTCTAGCACGATCCGCTGCGCAGCACTGGCTAATAAGGGAATCAACAGTCAATTTACATACTATGTTATCCCAACACCTCTGCGATTTTGGGTTTTCAGGAAAATTTTGACCGGGGCAAGCAGTTAACCACCCATTCTTTGCGTCCTCCAAACCTGAAGTCTCATAGTTTAAAGGGAATTCCCTAAGGATTTTTCCTATGAGACTAGAAGAGCTATGGATCGACGAAAGAAAAGCTGGTAAAGCAATACTAGAAATTTTGCGGATCCCTATACCACCGTACCGAATCGGGAGGGATCCTTGGGTCCAGGAATGCTCGCTTAGCTGAATATTAAGAATGGATTGCAGGTTACTTTTGATCAAAGTATCAATTTTCGACAAAAGATCTTGATGTTTCCAGAACGGACAGCAGCGAAGCACATAAGTAAATTTAGGGACAAAAAGACAGAATTTAATAATTAAAAGGGCAAAATGAGGACTAATGTCAAGAAGCCGATGGGAATGATTTTGAAATTTAGAAATGGAATTTTGAATATAATCTGAAAAACTTTCTTCAAAAATAGGAGATCCCAGGAGGCAAAGTGTTCTTTTATCTACTATTTTTATATTTGGTGCAATTTTGTTGAATTTTTGTGTTATGTCATTGTCAGCGTCGGAAGGTTTTTGGATGAAGAGTTCACACTTATCAAAATTTAGCTCTAAACCAATGGATTTAAAGTTATTTTTTAAAGATGAAAGATCGGAAAGTACTGTATTTACATCACCTCCTAAGGTCCCATCATCTAGATACCAAATATTAAATTTTGAAGCTAAATTTTGAATTAAAGGATTAATAGCCAAACTGAAAATTGCTGGCCCCAGGGGATCCCCCTGCTGACAACCAACTTCAGATGACAACTCGTTTGATCGGTACATCAACTTCGTTGGATCTGAATAACAGTGAAGAAGATAGTTGTAAATTTCAGGAATGTTGTTTTTTATTTCAGACAGCAGGGTATCCCTATTTACCGAATTAAAGGCGTTTTTAACATCAATTTTGAGTAACACTTCGCATTGATCGTCGCTAAGGTAGGTGCGAAGAGCATGAACGGCAGCCTCGCAGCCTCCCTTAACGCCAAAGCCTAACTGAACGGGTTCGAAACAAGATTGTAATTTTGGTAAAATATGTCGAACGGCGATTTTTGATGCAAGGCGGCGAAGTGTAGCTCCAACAGCAATAGGTCTCACCCCACCGTCTTTTTTACTGAGGGCAATGAGGTTCGCACCATACAAAGTCGGTACAATGTCCGGATGAATGTTGCCCAAGTACATCATGTTAATAAGGGTAGTAATGCCACTGATAAGATTCTCACCAGCATCACCCACACACCGAGAAGTCAGATCTTTTAAATGTTGGGGTGAGAGTCCATCCAGGCCCGCAGCAGAACCGGGCTTAAAAGATAATATTGCATTAGCGACGTCATTGTTTGTGATTTGCAGGCAAGCATGGTTTGCTGTTGGAGGGTCGAGAAAATAAGGCGTTGCAGGGGCTGGGGGGTGTTTCGTCTGTAGGGCCAGAAGTGTATCAGGATTATCTGGCGAAAGCACGTCACTAGAAAAGAGTAGGCGGGCGGCACCTTTAAGATCTCCGTCGCTAATTTTATTTTCTATGGTTTTCAGCTGATTGTGGGAACTGCGAGTGGGTTTATGCGAGGGTAAGGGAATGGAATAGCTTGCGCAGTTATTTTTAATTTTTTGGGTTAAAGATAAATTTGAATTGTTTACTTTAGCATGCAAAACCAAAAAAGGAAAAAGGAGCAGGTTGTGCCAGTCTTGAAGGGAATTACTTTCTGTGCATTTACATATGAGATGAGTTAAATGAGAAGCGACGGAGATTCTGGCGCCGCGGGGGATTCTTTTGACTATATTTACATTGTTTTTGAGATGGCTGAGTCGAACATGGAATGGTTGTTGAACAAAAGGCGTAGATGAATCTAAGTTTAAAGGACAAGCATCTTGGCTTAAGCAGCTGCGATGTGATTTACTTTTATGGATGTTTAAGCCTCGAATGGATTTGAAAGATTTTGAACACAAGTTACATGAATGGCTGTTGGTTGACGTGCTCACACCAGATTGGGTCGCAGCCTGCATGTAAAAATAACTTACCTATGTTAAAAACTTAACAAAATAATAATAATAATAACAATAATATTTAAAAAACACTCTTTAAAAATTTTCACCAACGAACACAACACAAAAACATAGGCGTGAACACAGGTTAGGAGGATAGGTGCCCGTCGCGTAGCAACGACGGCGTCCCAGCGTCAAATTTGAAGCATTGTACACTTCTTGAAAAAAAATCGGAATCAAAACCCCGCGGAACAACAATAAATATCCAGAAGCGATCCACAACGGAACGTTTTATTATGTTAGGAAATACAGTTGTCTACAGTTGCGGAAATTATTTTAAAAATTATTTAAAGAGGAGGTCAATTTGACAACCAAATTGTCATAGTTTTTATAGAATGAATTTTTTTTTTTTATAGTATTAAGTTGAAATTCATATCAAGGTTTGTACGGAACCCTCGGTGCGCGAGTCTGACTCGCACTTGGCCGGTTTTTTTTAGTTTCTAAAATGTATCTATGCTAATCATGGGTCTCCTGACACACTCTTATAGTTAAAATGAGACCTCAGCCTTGTCTGTAGCAAAATAGAATAGAAAATAGAGCCCTTAGAAATAGTATTCTACTTATCCTAGGTACTTGTTTATTATGACTCCCTGCCGATCGTGCATTGACAAGTCTGCTTAACATTGATTTTTTTCTCTAATTAGCCATAGACATGTATGCATAGATAGATCTTAATGTCATTTTGACAGGAGATTGTCAAACATTTTAGGTTGGTTTTAGCAACTTCATTCAGTGTGTATTGTGTTAGTAAAAAATAATAATTGGGCTATAATTATCGAATGCAATAATTTAATCCAACCATTCAAATCTTTGCATTAGTTTCAACTTAAGTCCAAAGATGTCAACCAGATGGTAAATATTTTATCAAACGCATAATTACCTTAACCAATCCTATATACTAATCTTAGATAGGTATTAAAATATGTTGAAGGCAGGGGATATAAATAATTTATTATCTCTTCATTTTAGGTATCCAATATACCAAAGAGGAAACCCTCAATTGAGGGTATTTTTACCAAACTTTTGGATGAAACTGGTGCGGCCGCATTTAAAGCAGCTTCCCAACATCGTACACTTCCAGTGTTCGATTGAAATGACTAAGCACGACATAAAGAACTATCTGGAGAAGATTTACAATGTCCCAGTAACAGAAGTTAGAACTGTAATCACCATGGGAAAATTCAGAAGAGATGTCGGAAAAGGCTATGTTGTGAAAGATGATGACATTAAATTTGCTTATGTTACCCTGGTATGTATAAATTTATTTTATAGTAATAATCATCTTGCCCTTATTCCAGTCTTCAGGCATCATCTTTTTCTTTGAACATCTCTATCAGCCGCTACAGCCGCTAATACTAGTTTTTTTTATAAATATTTGTAATTCTAGTTAACGATCAAGCAAATTATAGGATCTAATTAGCTGGTTTGTGCAACTACATCAAGCATTTAAGTATAAGTAGGGACGGCTTCATAGGCTAAGCTACTGCTAATGCAAAGCATTTTCAATTGTATATTTTCATCATTCATTTTAAATCTATATTACTGCTTGTCAAGCACACATATTCAAGCAGTGCTTGAATATGTGTGCCATCCATAACACCAGTCTATTATGACAGGTGTGTAGACAAGTTCAGGCAGTAAAACATTAAAAAAATAACAGAATGCGAAGTTGTTCTCTCAACTCAATAACCTGTGGAGCGCCCTGTGTACCATACATAACACAATCATTATATACCACTCTAATTTTCAATATATAGAGACGCCAATTTTTCTTTCTCTATCATTTTCTAGTACCCATAGTACAAGCCTAAAGCTTAGTTTGGCACTAGGTCAATTTGTGTCAGATTGTCTCATGATATTTGTTTATTTTTTTAAGTCAAGCGTGTGATGCGGATTCAGTTTGCAATATATGTATGTACAGTCAACCAATTTGATTCCTAGGCCACTATGGACTTTGTCAACGTGATGTTGTAAACTAAAACATAGGGAGTCTCTTATGTTTTGGTTGACAACGTCACTTTAACATAGTCCAAAGTGGCCTAGAAATCAAATTGGTTGACTGTACAGTTGAAAGCACTAATATCTATATACCTATTGCTTTATAGAGTGGCATAGAGGAGTGTAGATACTTTTGATATAAAGGGAACATAATATAGGTATATTAATTTACCACTGACGGAACTGTATATAGAATTGTTGACTGTCATGTGACGTGGTCAGGTTGGTAAAATAGGGCCTGACTACTTTTTGATGTTGTTGTCCATACTAAGTAGACTTTATTGTTTTCCAGCCAAAGAATATAACTTTTGAATATCCTAAATTGTTTGCCGATCAGAAGGATAAAGAGGAAGAAGATATGAAGTCCTTAGATGACGCAAAGAAAAACTTTAAAGGATATTTGGATCGCAACAAGGAGAGATCTGATGTCCCTAGTTGGTTCTCTATATAAAATGTTCAAAGTATAATAAATCTATTTTAGAGTAAGATGTAAATAAATGTTAGCATAGTAGCCAATTTTATTATTATTTCAAACATTTTGAACTTAAATAAAAAACAATTTAGTTCCAGTGACTACACTTAAGTCGGGAATTTATTGTGATCAACATAAAAAAATACTCCCTAAAATAATATTGGTAGTAGAGACAGCCTTCTAATTGTCCAAAGAAAATGGGCAGGCCAACACACATTAAATGTGTACACTAACATTAACAAACTTTGACAAGTTTATATCTTCCATTTTATACCTAAAATAACATTTAATCTGCATATTGTCGGTGAAACTGCAATACCGCGTAACTTACAAATTCCATCAGTTGCAAAATTTACCTTAGCAAGTAAGCCATTAAGGTAAATTTTGCAACTGATTGATTTTGTAAGTTACGCGGTATTGTAGTTTCACCGACGAATTATACTGTCAACAGCTGTTAAGTTTGGAATTTAGCTGTGAAACAAAAAACATTTTTATCATAAAAACTTTTAGTTTCATTATATTCAAAACTTAATCACTTTAGACTGTTAATAAGCAAACACAAAAACAAGTCTTT
The DNA here is from genome assembly GCA_963966035.1 of Acleris laterana. Taxonomy (NCBI): domain Eukaryota; kingdom Metazoa; phylum Arthropoda; class Insecta; order Lepidoptera; family Tortricidae; genus Acleris; species Acleris laterana. The sequence continues at coordinate 13,437,264 of OZ014455.1, forward strand.
CTCTTATAATAATTAAAAATAACAAAAACACATAATCAAGTTAGAGATTTTTATCCATTTAAAAGTGAAATATTTTAAACGTTAAAAAGTTATTCCCTTGTTTAAGAATAAAATAAAATATAGGATGTTGACAACAATGTGCAAGTCATTTAGACTAACTAGAAGAGGGACATTATATCTAATCTACACTTGCAAAATTCCATGTATTATTTTCATAAATAGGATTTAAATTAAGATGAAAGGGATAGTTATGCCATGGCTATTTAGAAAATAACAAATGGAATGTAGCATGCAGAGCAACATATTTCTTAGTTTAGATATACTTAACATATTCATCAAGGAACACTGAGGAATGACATTTTGGACACTCTGATATGTCCAACAAGAAGGTTACCTGCAATTAAACAAGTCTTTATTACTTTTTTCCATTACACAACATATCTACGAATCAAGTAGCATTTCAAAGAAGAAACTGAATGTTTTTTTTAGTACCAGATAATTGCTATTTCAAGTTTTCAGTTTTGCACTGTGTTACTTGTGTTAGTTAAGATTGGCAGTTTAATAAGTTTTTTCGGCAATGCGAAGCACTTTTTCTGTCTACTCATTATTCTCGATACTGCTTATTTTTGCCTTACCTCACTTCACGATCAGCGCCTTTGGTTTCTGGAACTTTGTTTTCACATTTTAAGCATTTTTGAATTTATGGTTATTGTTTTAAGCATTTTTGAATTTATGGTTTATTAAACAAAAACTGATTTTCGTTCGCGCAAGAATCAGTTCCTCCGTTTGTTAGTAGCTAGTGTTGGAATATCTACTTACACGGGGATGTTGTTCGCATTTCAGCCGAATGCGGCCGTTACAGTAGTATCCGCAGGCACGGCAGAACACGATGGTTTTGTCTCTCTTACAAGAACACCTTTTCGTGTAGATGCTCGTGATGTCGGGCACACCACGCCCAACACGATTTTCAGCTTTATAAACTTTGCCAGCTGCCGCCGCCGCCACTGGAGTAGACTTAGACTTAGCTTTTGTTTCCATAGTGTGTATCCTAAAACATAATAGGTACCTACTATCTTAAATTCTTTTTTTTTTAATTAATATCATATTACAACGTTAAAAACTTACGGTTTGTTCTGGATTTGCTGTGCAATACCGTTGAATTAATAAATCAAACAAAAGTTTGGCGGGTAGAAAACACACATAGCCAAAACTCAAAAGTCAAAAATGTTTTTTTAATATTCCGATGATGTGGACACCAGCTTTTAAGCCATACCATCTGAGGGTAAAATAAAAATTCTGATACCTACGTATACTACACAGTGCGTCGGCTCACTAGTGGTCCAAATGAAAAAAAAAATAAGTCACACCCAGAGCTACCAAAAACATCCCCATTTATGTTCAGCGATTTTAGTCGGAATTTTTGTAATTTTTCCTTATGATAAGTAGTTGAATAAAAAGTTGAAAGTTGATAAGTAATTCCTTATAAAAGTTGTCATAAGTAGGACACATGTTATGAAAACTTTTTGTGTAGGTAATCAGAGAAGTTCTACTTTCTCTATACTAAGTGAACCCCATGTTTATTTCTCATACAGTATGGAAAAACAAACTTTGTGTGATTACACAAAAAGTTGATATGCAAAAAAAACTGGCATGTAGCTTTAAAAACATTTTAAGTTCATAATGGTTCTATCAATGTAAGAAACCACTGAAAAATATTGAAACAATACATCAACATGATGAGTTTTTCGTAACATACGAAAAACTCATCATGTTCAACCGTGTAAAAAGAAGAATACTAAATAAAATATATAAACGCCGTAACCGCCAACGATTTCTCCCATCGCTACGACCTTTTGCTTTGGTTGTTCACATTTTACAATTAAAGGCATTCCGCGCGGTTCCTTGCGTGACTGTAATAGGTACCTATGCATTTTCACGTTGAAAAGATAAGCGTCTCTGGACTTGTACTTGTAACAGAGTAATTGTTGAATCGTGTCACTTGGTGATTGTTCATTTACAGGGTGACGCCGGGGTTTGTGTGATAATATAATTTTACTATAGATTGAGGGCCTGTTTCACAATCGACAAGTAAATTTATCTGTCACATAAAGTTGTCTCTCTCCTTGTCTATTTTCAAGTGTACGACAAAGAAAGGGCTAAACTTATCCGTCAAATATCCTTTACTTGTCGATTGTGAAACAGGCGGTAAGTAGTTTATTTTTTTTTTTTTTTTATTTTTTTTTTTGTTATTGTGGCTTCTGTCCAATGGGACAACTTGCCAGTGTCAAGGTTGGAAGGTACACGTGATCGGTGAAAGTGGTAGGTCCCGCGAGTTGACCAAATTTCCGGATTCTGATCTAGTTTACCTGAAAATACGAGACGGCACAATGTTAATTAACTACTTCTAAAACTACATATTATTACTAAAAACTACGACTTTCAAAAGGGTGATTACAACTACAGGGAAAGGATAATGTTATTTATAATTTTATATTAAAATCTGTAATGAATTTTGTAAGGACATACACAAAAGACGAGTTAACACAAGTTAGAAGGAAGCTAACATTGGCTGGACGGGGAATACTCTTAGGAAGGATGTCGTATAAGGATACCGGATTTCTAGGGCAATAAAAAAATATATGATCTGGCGTACCGTCTTCCAGACCGCACTCACATAATGAATGATCGCGGACACGGATCTTAGCTAAAAATGAAGGTGAGCAAATGTGACCAAGTCGCAATCGTATTATCGTGGAGACTGCTCGCTTGTTGGCATCACGATATTTGAAAAACCAGGGTTTTACTGGCAAGTCGGGTTGAACACTGCCGTAATACTTGCCTTTGGAGCAACGAGAGATGTTCCATTCTTCACTCCAGCGTACTCTAAGATGGGACTTAACCGAGGTACGGATGTCTCGCCCTAAACATTCAGAATATGAAGTACAACCAGTTTCGATGGCCTGTTTGGCGCACGCGTCAGCCTGCTCATTGCCGGTAATGCCAGAGTGACCAGGAATCCAAGCCAAGGTAACATGGATGCCCGAAGAGTGACATCTATAAAGGGTTTCCCTAGTCTTCAAGTTTATATAAAGATTGTCTTTGGAGCGAAGCGGATATTTTGAAATATCCTGAAGGCAGCTAAGAGAATCGGAGAAAACAATAGCTTTATTTATTTTATGTGATTCTACATAAGACACGGCTTCAAAAATTGCAATTGCTTCACCAGAAAATACTGTTGTTTGGGGGGGACATCTAAAGCTTAAGACAATTTTATAACGAGGTATTCACACCGCTGAGCCTACATATCCGTCATTAGACAACTTTGACGCGTCCGTAAAAATAATGGTCCAATCTGCCCATTGTTCAGCCATTGCCCTATTGAATAAGTTATTAGCGTTCGATATACCTTTATTTAAACCAAAGGAAAACATAATATTTGGCTTAAATACAAGGGCATTGAAGTCAGTGGAAAACAAGGGATTACAAGAGAACTGGAGAATAGGGGGAAGCCCAGAAAGCTTATGAAAACTTTTAACCAGACAAGGGGTGTCTTTGTGGGACCAGTATTTGGAAAGGGAAACTAAACGAAACAGATTATTTATACGGGACAGAAGAGGATGGTTAGAAAATTGGGCAGTCTTGAAGAAAAAACGGTCAGATAAAAATTGTCTTCGGAGTCTCAAAGGAGGCTCTAGGCACTCCACTTGCAGGGCATTTATGGGGGAAGATTTCATTGCCCCGCAAATAATACGGAGACACCGTGACTGAATTTTGTCGGATGTTGACAAAGCCAACTTGTTGCAAGGTTCTAATAGAAATGCACCATAATCGAAGTGGCTCCGTATGATTGCATTATAAAGTAACTTCTGTGAATATGGGTGTGCTCCCCACCAGGCGCCCGAGAGGGCCCTCAAGACATTTATGTTTTTTTCACACTTGTTTTTAATATAATTTAGGTGGGTGATACCGGTCAGATGGGAGTCTAAGTATAAACCAAGAAACTTAACACTATCATTCGCCCGTATGATTTCCTCGTTCACCACAATGTCAACATCAGGGATCCATCTCTTTCTAGAGAAAACAACCACAGAGCTTTTAGAAGGCGATAAGTTTAAACCATGATCTACTAACCATTCGTCAAGATATCTGAGAGCAGTGTTTAAGCGGTTCGAACAATCTGAAAAGGACTCAGAGGCATAATATAGGGCTAAATCGTCCGCGTACTGTAGGACGTCGCAGAAACCATCGACTACCTTTTCCAGATCTGCCGTGTATAAACTGTATAAGATGGGGCTCAAGACAGAGCCCTGTGGCTTATTTTGACTTACTGACAGGTCATGGATTGTCATTTTTTGTAGGTACAATAATAACGGTGAAATTCACACCCGTTTCCCTGAATAACGAAGTTAGCAGTGAAAGTATTTGTCTAAACATTCAAATTCTTGTTATTAACTACTTATAGAAGGTATAATTTGTATTCCATTTCTAACATTGACTTTGTTACTCTAATCTAGTAAATAAATAAAGCTACCCTGGGCCCTGCCTGTAAACCTCTTGCGTTCGATGCCCGAAGGGTAAATGTTTGAACGATGATCATGGTTAAGCAGCTCTGGTGAAGTCATATTTGCTTTGCAATAGGGTTGGGTAAGCAATATTTAAAACAATAGTATCATGCGAAAGCATCTGGGTATACAGGGATGATGGTAGAGAGGTTTTGAAGACGAAACTGCGGCCGTAGGTAAGTAGCTGGTAGAGCAACTTTGCCTACGGTTACCAAAACACGGGACAATTTAATCTAGCCCCTAAATAATCCGATGACGAGAACCCAAGCGAGTTGTTGAAAATCAATGCTCTTATATAATGGGATGGCTACTATCGCACTTTAGGTAAATAAATGGAAAAAGGGTTAATATTAATTACACCTCGACAAATATTTTAGACATTGCATTTACTAATACTAATACTAGGTATTAATTAGTATTTGTAAATGCAATGCAAAATGTCTAAGTAATATTTTTTTAATATGCAAAATTAATATTCATTTATTCCAAATAATCTTATGACACTGACAAAATATAATCCGCTACAGGCTTCGTCAAGGAACGAAATTTAATTTAATCAACATCATAAGTTTCATACAGTGAAACAAGTAAATACATATAAATAATCAATTATATGTCAAACCGGGTCAATAGTGGCATATTAGTTTCAATTAGTAATACTTTCAGTTGTTATTTCATTGATATTATTATGTTTTTCGTAAAATAAATAGTAGGGGTTAGTTATTTGAGAAAGCTTTTGGAGTGGTATCACTAATATCACTACGCCAACCTATGCGTGCGAGACCCTAACGTAAGTGACACGTAATTAATTTAATCTGCCCTATTGCATTTTTATCACCCGTGTCTATCGCAGGAAGTTGTTGTATTGTTTGTCAAAGGTTTCCGGTGGTCATCATGCAACGGGCCGGTATAAAGATGGGATATGAGCAGACATAGTCAATGGTGCAGTGGCCAGTGAAGATGAAACATTCGTTTTGTTTGATGGTCTTTGCCATCTGCCTGGTGGTGGAATACGGCAGGGCACAGGACTCTTCGGATCTCCTGGCGTATGATCAACCCACTTTAAAACGAGTGAGTACACGCTTTGGTTTGCATTCGTGGCCGTCCCGTTCCCCAGGTGTGTCACTTTGTACCGCAGATTTTGTTTTTTAAGGTTGTATTGCAATAATATTACTTATACATTGTTAAGGGCTCATTTAGAAAATCCTTAACAATCTTTAACTTTTGGACTTTAACTATGGATAACTTTTAGAGATGGGCCGACTATTCGGCACCATTTATAGTCGACCATTAGTCGGCAAAAAATAACGAATATTCGGCACTTAATTGCCTACAGGAAAATACATATAGGACATAGAAAGAAATTAAACCGTTTTAAAACAAACTTATTTAATATCAATATTTAATATTTTATGTAACTTATTTTTATTGCTTTTTAAGTCGCTTAGCACGCCGACGAAATAATAACGTATACAAATTAAAGTGGTCAAAACATGAACGGGAGACAAATGACGCGGGAGACGAAGCGAAACGAACGTTTCCAATTGCACCCGAATTTAACTAAAAACCTACGATCGGCCTTGCCGACTAGTCGGCCGATTAATCGGCAATTCAAGAACCGTTTAGTCGGCCGACTGGCTAGTCGGCAAAAAATAAACATCAAACCGCTGAGGCTGAGGAGCGTTCAACAGACATAAATTATTGCTTAAATCGGCTGACCAAAAACTAAATTATTAAAAGGTACCTACCACATGTCTTTCCCCATGGTAAAGGTATCTGCATGCCACAAATTAAAGGTATAATTGTGGAAGCGTAAACAGACAAGAGTTTCTTTCGCATTTTACAACACTAAAGGATAAATTAGTATAGATGCATATAAGCATCTTGTTCTAACATACAGAGCAAGACAACACTTATCACTAGATAAAGATATACGGCTCGTTTAGAAGCACACAAGCAACTTTCCGTCAAATTCAATTTTTTCCATTTCTTTAGTTCTTTAGCGTTTGCAGGGTATACTTCAGTGGTAATTATACCAAAAACGAAGCCCTACATACGAAACTTCTGAGATTCTACTCCTTTCACAATTCAGTTAATATTGGGAAGAACAAATAAACGAATGTAAAGTCGATCACCGTTTAAAAAAAGTTTTTCTGTTATATTTCAATGAAAGAACGACTCGTGAACTCTTAGTTCACTTAATCTATCAAAAAATAATTACAGTAACTAACCTACTTATCTTTCAACCTTCCACCGAGTAACAGTGTTTGCATTGTTGTGTTACTGTGTAGGGATAAGACAACCGGTTAAATTACTAGCATAGATTAATTCTATCTTCCGCAGCGTTGGCAACGCATTTGCTGGCTTAGGATTGCAGTTTCGGGATTGACGTCTTTAGAATACAAATGAACATTAGTGGCCAGCCATTTAAAATTGGATGCCCCATCACTTTTATTTAACGTTTATTTGAAATCTAGAAAATGGGGGAAGCTAACCTAGGTAACTTCGCACTACGATTTCTAAAAACCCCCTCTGTTTTATTAGAAACGCACCTTTGTACCATTTCAGGTTGTGCCAAGCATCTTGTTACATCAATACCTCGTAAAGATTGACGTAATTTTCGCTAGCGCCATTTTACATATTTTACCTAGTATCTATTCTCTTTTACTTCACAGTTTAGCTACTATGAAGCAATCAAGAGAACGGGACAGCGTTAGCGTTAATGGTAGATCATAATAGCATGACCAAAAAAATTTAAATCCTCAAATGGAGGCGCCAAGCCAATAACGCGCCACAAATACTTTTTTAATCTGTGTTACGAGACTTGCAAGTGTTGCAACGGAAAAAATACATTATATCTTTTCCGCAACTTGGTGAGGTTTTTTATAGGGAATAGAGAGTTTGTGTTTGTATTCGTCAAATATGTGAACGACCTATGAATTTAATTGAATCACTTATTTCATCAGGTCGCAAGACAAAATATGCCGAAGCCCCCGCCGTCGCCGCCGCCGCCGCAAATGCCTGACATGTCCATGCCCGGGGTCCGAGACAAGCGTGAGGCGAAGGGCGGGGGCGCCATGCCGACCAGGAAGGGCTAGGACTCTAGCTTTCGATGTTTAGCTCTCATAATACGATACGGCTATGCTTGTACGGTTTTACGATGTGGTTTTACTTATTAAAGTTAGTTTTCAGCAATGAATACTCGAGTTTTGTCTTATTTTTTCCTTTTAGTCTTTCTCAAGGACCTTTTACTTAAAACTCATTTCTATTACAAAAAAGCGACGGAGAAACCTATTCAGACGTTTTGTCTCTTTTTATAAGGGTGACCAACTTTATCGATCGACAAAAATATTTTCTCTTTATGAATGGCGGAAAAGAGGGGAGGCCTTTGCCCAGCAGTGGGACACCCAAATAGGCTAATAAAAAAAAAAAAAAAAAAAAAAAAAAAAAACTTATTTTCCATTTATTTTAATCATCACATTACGGTCTCATGAGATAACCCTTCTAGGCGCGCAACACATTTGACAGATATTTTGAGGAGACGCGTTGGACTGACCGTGAATTTCCAGCTTTTAAGTTTCAAAAACAACTGGTATCACCTATCCAATTTTACAAGTAGCAAACTGGCAATACTGAATGTCACATTTGACTTTGACAGATGATTCTTGGCGGGAACTCTAAAAAAGGCGGTCAAGTAAAATTACCAATTTCTAATTGTATGATTTTTTATTGTTGAAAGTGCAATAAAATAGTAAAAACACTACTAGGAGGACATTAAAAATGGATGGAAACGAGGGGGGCGGGGATAACCCGCCCAACTCCAATAACAATAAGCGTCCTCGGCTCGTACCCGGGGACGGCGGCAACAACGGCGGCGGCGATAGTAGCGGCGGCGGTGAGCAACATAACGAGTATTTACCGTATTACAAACCGAATTATAAGAGACAATATCCTGAAAATTCAACTAAATCTGAATTTAAAGTGTTCGTGGAACACCAAAACTATAAAGACAGACTGGGTAATAAAAGTCCCATATATCTTAATCACATATTTACCACGGACGTTAAAGGTGTGATGGCTATTCAAAGGCTTAACGCAAACAAAATTGCAGTATTGTTTAAACAATATAACACGGCTAATAACTTTTTGAACAACTCTGCATTTTTGGAAAAGTATAGCATGAAAGCATATATACCAGCAACACAGATAGAAAAAACCGGCATTATAAGATTTGTTCCTGCGAATATTTCAAACAAGGATTTATATACAAAACTGAGTTCCATTTATGAAATTATTTCGATACGACGCTTCACTAAGAAAGTAGGACAAGGACGAGTTCCATTACAAACAGTTAGCATAACATTCTTATCTAATGTATTACCAGACAACGTTCAGTATGATTTATTCTCATATCGAGTCTTCGAGTATATCCCACCTTTACAACAATGTTTCAAATGTTTCAAGTTTAACCATTCCGCTAGAATATGCAACGGCAAGCAAAGATGTTCAATCTGTTCAGGTGAACATATATATAAAGATTGTGACAAACCAAATGAGTTCTGCTGCGCCAACTGCAGCGGCCCACACCTGGCCATTTCCAAACTATGTCCAATTAAGATAAGTAAAATTTTAGAAAAGAAAAGTAAAATTACATATGCAAGTGTTGCACAAACTAAACATACTGAAACCGATGAATATCCTCCATTGCCGTTGCCAAAACACCAACAAACTCAACTTGTAAATAAAAAGCCTGTACAAACTGTAAATATTCCTGTAAATTCTGTAAATAAAACTGTAAATCCTGTAAATAAAAATATAAATAACAAGCCTGTTTCACAGGCCACAAACATGCATGTCCAACCAACGGACATCAAAGCCCAGATACTCTGCAATAGTGAAGTGCTAATGGCCCTAGTACAGACATTGATAGAGCTGGGTAACAACAGTGATCCTGCCCCGATCACCACAGCAGCCATTAAAACCATGTTAATAAAAAATCTGTCTCCATAATGGATTTAGGTTCCCCTAGAGCGTCACAGTTACGCATTGCGCAGTTTAACATTCAAAGTGCTAATAGTAAGAAACCCTTATTAATTAAATTTTTGCTACAGCAGAATATTGATGTATGTCTACTTAATGAAACTTGGTTTAAAGAACATCACAATTTTAGAATCCCCAATTATAATGTTCATTCTAGAATATCCAAAAATGCACACAATGGTGTAGCAATATTAATTAAACCAGATTTGAAATATAACATTTTAAACACAGCCTTTTATGAGGACATTCAAACTGTAGCTATATCTATATCTACTGAGCGTGGTAGTTTATCTGTACTCTGTGTATACTGTCCTCCTTCCAGCGGGCACTTAAGAATAAATAGACTGCGCAATATAATTCGAGACCTCCCTAAACCTATTTTTATGAGTGGAGACTTTAATGCTCACCATATTGCATTTGGTTGCTTATCAACGAAAGGTCGTGGGCAAGACTTATATGACGTTATAGATGAATGTGATTTGTGTATCTTAAATGATGGCAGTTTCACGACAGTTAACCGTCCAAGAACTAATCCTTCATCTATTGACGTCAGCTTTGCGAGTGCATGTTTAGCACCATTTTGTGAATGGTCTGTTCATGACGACTCAATGGGAAGTTATCACTATCCCACTATAACTGTAATATCCCTGTGCATTGAGAAATACCAAATCAACCCTCCCGTTGATAAATTTTTGTACAAAAGAGCCGACTGGCACAAATATAATGAACTTTCTGAGAGAGTTTTTGATGACTTAACAGTTAATGTTGAAGACCCACTTGCTTCCTATACAGAATTTTGTATTCGCCTTGATGCCCTTATGCAGTCGGTTATTCCAAAGTTCACTAAACGTGGTCGCTTTACTAGCAGACCTCCAACACCTTGGTGGAATGAGATCTGTGAGCAAAGTGTAATAGCATCATATAATGCTTTAAAACTGTACAGAAGTGACTCTACTATTGATAACTACATAAATTATAAGAAGTTAGATGCTTTAAAAAAGAGAACCATTTCTGAGCAGAAGAAAGCTGGATGGAATGACTTATGTCATTCATTTAATAGAACAACCCCTATTAGTAAAATTTGGAACATGATTAAGATGTTTAAGGGTGTCAAATCTGGTATTAAATCTCACAAAGACGAGTTCATTTCTCCCTTTTTAGATAAGCTATCTGACAATAATAATTTAAAGGACACTAGTAACTTATTTTACTATTTTAACAGCAATAATAATAACCATAATTCAAAATTTTTGTTAGATCCCTTTACATGGAATGAATTCACAGCAAGTCTACAATCTAGACGTAACACTAGTCCAGGCTTAGATAATTTTCCATACATAGTTATTAAAGAGCTTCATATTTCCATTCAGCAAATATTTCTTAATATTCTTAATGCTCTATGGCATAATCAAATTATCCCTGATTCATGGAAAACACAGTGTGTTATCCCAATACTTAAGCCAGATAAAGCTCCAGAGTATGCCAGTTCTTATCGTCCCATATCTTTATCTTCATGTCTGGGTAAATTATTTGAAAACATGATTAAAGTCCGACTGGACTGGTTTGTAGAGACTAATGGTATCATCCCATATGTGCAGTATGGCTTCCGTCGAGGTCGTAGTTGTGCTGACAGTTTCATTTCTCTGATCTCAGACCTGAAAATTGCAAATAATTTAAAATCACACACTGTTTGTGTATTTCTTGATGTTCAGGGAGCTTTTGATAATGTTGATCCAGCTATCTTGGTTAACATTATGTCTGATGTAGGTATACCAGGTCAACTATGTCAGTGGATCTACAATTTTCTAAATAAAAGAACTTTATATGTTAAGCATAATAATATTTTACACGGGCCTAGAATAGCTTCAAAAGGTACAATGCAAGGTGCCACACTTTCACCATTACTATATAATTTGTACACATGTGAAATATGTAAATATGTAAATAGTAGAGATGTAAATATTTTGCAATTCGCAGATGACATAGTTTTGTACAGTAGCAATCAGAATTTACAAGTTGCCATAGACAATATGAATAGAGCCCTAAACCAGTTGAGCCAATATTATGATGGCAGATTACATCTAAAGATCAATGCTACTAAAAGCAGTTTAATGATTTTTGGTGATGATGACCCAACCTGTGATATTATGTATTGCGGAGAAGCTATTAACAGAGTTAGATCAAAGAAATTTTTAGGTGTCATTTTAGATCAGAAACTGACTTTTGAAGAACATGTTCGACATGTTTCAAAAAATGCTTTAAAAGCCATAAACATTATAAGATGTCTTGCTGGTGTGTCATGGGGTGCAGATCCAAAAATATTGTCTATATTGTACAAGGCTATAGTCAGAAGTCATTTTGATTATAGTGCTATAGCATATATGAATAGCCCACATGCAAAAAAATTAGATATCTTGCAGAATAAAGCTCTGCGAATTATATCTGGTGCTATGTGTTCAACTCCCATAAGGGCCATGGAAGTTGAGACCAAAATTATGCCACTGATCTTGAGACGTATCATTCTAGCTGAAAGATATTGTCTTAAATTATTGTACTCAAATAATACCGAAATTATTAACAAGATTTTACCTCATCGAATCCAAGTGTCTGGTCCTTTAGCAACTAGCGAGGGTCTCCTGATTGGTAACTCTCCAATGTTGTTCCATATTTTTTTGGAAACTGAAAATAATTGTAGTAAAATCAGAAAACAGCGCCCATGGCCTTGCTATTCCTCCCAGTATAAAAGTATAGTACATCCAATTAAAGTAGTTGAGTCAGTCACCAATAACTCAGATATGTTACAGTTTCTATCTGAACATGAATACTACACTATATATACAGATGGAAGTAAAGGTGAGGGTTATGTGCGCTGTGCCATTTATGATCCTCAGATTAAATTTTCTCAGAGCTTTATTTTGCAGGAAGCCTGTACTATATTTACTGCAGAGGCTTACGCAGTCTATCAGGCTCTTTTACGAATTGGCAATGTATATAACTGTAAATATTTTCTAATTGTAACTGACTCTTTAAGTTTGATTCAGGGGTTAAATAATTTAAAAATTAATTTCAAAACTAACTTCATTTTGTACATGATTAAAGAATTAATATTAAAATACAATCTTAAAGGTTTAGAAATTGATTTTATGTGGATACCTTCTCATAGGGGAATTACTGGGAATGAAATAGCAGATAAAGCTGCTAAGGAAGGTATTAATGCACTCGACGTTTCTGGTTACATGTATGTACCTATGACAGATTATTTATATTCTATTAGGTTAGCTATAGGTAGGTTATGGGAACAAATGTGGAAGAAGGATCAAGAGACGAAAGGAAGATGGTACGGTAGCATACAAGAAAGCTTACCAGTAAGGCCGTGGTATAATAATTTACGCAGAGCTAGCCGTGACTTTATCACCACCATTACTCGACTTCGTTATGGACACAATACTGCGCCATCACACCTCGCAAGACTTGGAATAATCCAAAGTAATGTATGCACTTTCTGTGGAGTTGATGAAGCAACCGTTGAGCACATCATATTCAATTGTCAAAAGTTTCTTCTTGACAGATTAGTTCTTGCAAGTGAACTTAGTGAAGTGTGTCCAAATTATAGTGATTTTTCTTCCCGCCCGCCGCCGCTTAATCAATTATTAAAAGACACTCAATCTTATAGACCAATATATAATTACATTAAAAATACAGTGCAAAAAATTTAACAGTGCTAAAAAGATACTTACAACGTGATACCAGAAAAATAAAGTTGTGGCCTAAAGGTCTTGTAACCAGGCCATAAAATCCAAAAAAAAAAAATTGACTTTGACAATAACTGCTATGAATGACATATCCTATAATCTGTGGATCACATCACATACATATGATACATAACCTGTCACATATATTTGTAATTTTATTTTAGATTAGAATAAAATAATATTTCAGTTACCATAAACGTACTAATCAAGGGGTTATGTCAAATAGATTGCCGATTGTTGTCGCGACTGCAGGAGGCAGATTCAAGTTTCCTGAAAAATTTAAAGGGACCATTCTTGAAAAATGGGCAGACTACTGGAATAATCTTTTTATTGACTATCGCCAAATGGTTCAAGATCTACGTACTGATATTCAGGATGAGCCCACGAAAGCATTAAAGTACACTATAGGTTTGGCGACGGTGTATGCCCTTGCGAAGAGCAATCCGAATGAATTGGATTTTAGAGACAACCTGAAGCAAGTGGCGAATGACGCTGCGCTGGTCAGTGACGAGTGCCGGAACCAGAAATCTTATGCGCATCTACATTTCCTGGAGAAGTGTTACAATCAGAGTGTGATTCATTACAAGAGTCTGGGAATAGCCTCAATCATGTATACATCTGATTTTAACAATTCCTGCGACCTGTACAAAAGTCATTGCTCATACTTACAGCCCACTTACCTAAACTTCCCTTCTAGAATAATAGATATTGGATTTATGGGCAAATGGTGGAATATTTACATTAAAATGACAAATTATGATGTGAATAAATAAACATAATTTTTGTTTAGATGTAATGAAATTAATTGTTAAATATGTTGATATTAAAGAATAATACTGTAGAAAAATGGAAATAAAACTTAGTTATGCTTGAAGATATTGTTTATATTTAGTTTCTTACTAATAATGTTTAAACAATTAATGTATAAAAACTAAGAACATTTTGCAAATTATCTCATGCAAAGTTTTTCCTAAAATGCAAATATAAAAACAAATCACTTCTATTGACCATTGAAAATATATTTGTTTCTAGACAACCACACAAAATCCTAGAAGTGGTTGCATAAATTAGAAAAGAATATAAAATAATATCAATTTCATGCAAGCTGTTGACTCTATGTCAAAATTATGAAGATATCACTGCCTCTGCCATACAATAAATAAGCAGATAACTTAACACAATTTTGCAAAAAAATATGCCTCTGTCCTTGTTTATACAAAGAATTGTTTGTAACAAAAAGCATCCTGCGTTAATAAGTCACAATAAAATAAACAAATCCCGTGTAAACAACTTGTGAGAAATAATGTTGGCAAACCTTGCTGGTAAATGAAAATCAGAATTAACAAAAAGCTTTCTTCTCACAAAATTAATTTTAATCATAATCAACTTATTACATTTAAAAGTGAATGAAGTATATAAATTACAGCATTGATTGAGATCACAGTAAAATTGCAACTTGAATCAATGAAAATAAAAATCATATCTTTGATTGTAATGTGTTAATATCTTAAAAAGGAAGAGTATAATAATGTTAAGAGTAACATAAAAAACTCCTGAAAAAGGATTCTAAACTTAAAACAGCTTGTCTAAATAAAGGAAATAAACATCACTTTACACTACTACCTTCATAGCAGAAAACAGAATGTTCTTTTTTCAGATTAAAAAATGATATCCAAAAAAAATTATACTTGCAAACAGGAATCCCACATGGGTGATTAAGTGGGTAGACCATCACGGTGACAAAGTAAACAAGTGATACTATGATACATTAACCACGAGTGCCGGGCTAGTTGCTGGAACATTTGTTGACACTCACCAGCTCCCTGAATCAAACACCACCAAAAAAATAATATGCAGTTGGCATTCTCTCTGAACTAAAGCATTGTCTCGAATGGCATGGGAATTGGAAGGAAACCATCCCATCTATAATAATTAATAATTTGACAAAAACATAACATATCCTGTGAGGGTAATAAACATTTATTAAAAAAATATTCTGTATTTTCTAAACAAAAGTAAAAAGTTTACTTTAAATCTTTAAATGTACATCTATGCTGCTATTATAAGGAAAATCAAAAATTAAATAACATTCTATCACATTAGTATCAGACTTTACTCAATTGTACATAAATATTTTTATATATGGACGTTATAAAGAATAATGACTACATGGATATTATCATATCAATAATTACGAAAAAAATCCATAACCGTTAAATACGTCGATTGCAACTTCAAAATGGACATTTTACAATAATTTAGGAAAGAACATACTTATAAAAACACAAGTTAAAATGAACCGTTTTCCCTTTCGCAATTAAATATAGTTATGATTTACTATCATCTAATATATAGAAAAAAATTAAATAAAAACAATCACAGATGAAACCTTCTAACTCGACGAACATAATCTGATCGCGTAAGAATAATCGTAGGGCACTGAACCAAATCATCACTTCTAAGATGCCGCGGGGGCTCACAGCAGCAGCAGGTCGCGCGCCTGCAGCCCGAACCCGTACACCGCGTCCTCGTACTCCATGTCCTCGTCCAGGAACAGCTCTTCATCTACGCCAATCAACATACTTTACATTACTTGCTGGTTAGCTAAATTGTGGTTCTCTTCCATTAAGTTGTTATATAATTACAAGAGATATTCACTGTGCAAAAAAAAACACTATCCGGCAATAGGGACAAAACGTTAATTACAAAAATGTTTTCCACGTCAGCACCTAACACAGGCAGGTGTTGCCTTTGAGTAATTATTTATACTAACCGCCTGTTTCACAATCGACAAGTAAAGGATATTTGACGGATAAGTTTAGCCCTTTCTTTGTCGTACACTTGAAAATAGACAAGGAGAGAGACCACTTTATGTGATAGATAAATTTACTTGTCGATTGTGAAACAGGCCCTAAGTGTAACGTAATAATTCAATGGGTTTTGCTGTGTTAAATAGTGTGCAAAAGTAGAAACTGCTTTGAGATAATGAGAAAAGTAAATTAGTACTATTTGAAAATGCCTAATGTTTTAAAAAAAACTTTAATAATTTTACTTTAAATAAAACATAATTTTTTGTTTTACAATACATTGGTTTAATATTTTATTTATCTTTATGTATTATGTTCTCGCTGCACGTGAAATGTTGTATGGGGTTGGATAAATACAAGTTTGCACCAACAGTAGCAAAAAGAGATAATGACACTTATTGTAAAGTTCTAACAAACCGAGTGGGTGTATGTTATGTACTGACCGGAGCCGAGGAACTCGTCGAAGTGGTCGGGATCGTAGACGTCCTCGAGCGAGTCGTCGGACGAGCCGTCGAACATGCGGTCCACGAAGTCGGGCCTCAGGTGCGGGTTACTCAGGTCCTCTTCCACGTTTAGCCGCAGCAGCTTGTGGCTGGGGTAATCCTGAGGAACCGGTATCGAGCTTTGTTACAATCTCTTCGTGGTCAATTTCACATCGGTGCGGTTGGAATATAACTAAATGAAATGTCACTTAGGGTGCCTTTCCACCAAAGATGTGCTACGCTAATATGGATGTGTTGATATCCACCAATAATATTCATTGGTCCACATGGGCGCTGGTCGACGCTTAGCTTTCACATCCTCGCAGCATAGCTGCATAGCATCTCTGGTGGAAAGGCACCCATAAACTCATATACTTTGGCTGCAATTTCAACTGTGTAGAAACTTTATTTTTAATATTTTAATGTTTTCATTTATTTACGAGTATTAATGTTTTATTGAACAAACATCCTCACAAACTTTTTCAATAATTATAATTAGTAAGAAGTAAAAACAATCAGAATTAATCAGATAGTATGAGCATGTTTCAATTATGTTTAAACTTCCCCGAGTGATGTAGACATAGCAACACCAACTGGAGTTCTATTGTACTTGCTTACCAAACAATATTGATTTAGACATGTTATCGTATTGTTTTAAACTCGACCGCCATTAGGTACTGTCAAAAGCAAGTAAACATGGAGTTGAATAGATCCTATCTCTTTCTAGCAAAAGAGAATTTAACATAAAGTTTATATGACCGACCAGAGACTATACTTTGAAAATGGAAGTTCTAAGTTACGTTAGTTCCATTTCTGTCACTCATTATCTGCAACTTCGAACTTCAAAGTAAGGCCTCTGATAAATGACATCACAGTGCATATCGCATCTCCGTCTAATCGCTGTCATCCGTATCTATTAGCCGATTTTAATCCATTAAACCATTCATATCTCGCAAAATAATGATCCTATAAGAATGGTCTCATTCGATTCAGCGCAAAAAACTACAAAGAAAAGGAAGTTTAGTTTTATTGTTATTATTATTATTTTGCCTCCCAAATATTTTATTTTTCCTGTATTAGAACTAGTGATGGGTGATTTCTGAAACATTGCACAATTTTCCTTAACTGCGAAAATTACAGCTTATGAAAGTTACATAATTGGATGGAAATTATTCTAACACAAGTAAATTTTGTTTAAATTTCATGACAATTTGGGTAACATGTCTAAACTATAGTAATTTTCAGAAATAAAACGTTTTCACTTTGGTAATTTTCTTTATATTGCTTGAAATTCTAGGTGAAAGTTTCAATTTTGAAACTTATAGAATATTGCAGAAATTTTAATGAAAGTTTCACTTTTGAAACTTACAAGCCGCCCATCACTAATTAGAACCCACACATTTTCGCCTGGCTCTACTGGAAATCGATTATCTATCACTGTCACCCGCTGAGTAGAGACTATAATACATTGTTTGTGTAAGGACAAGGACTAAGCATAAGCTTAATTATAACATTATTTTGTACTAGATGCCGATCGCGACGCGTACAAATAGGTTGCCGCTACTCCCCCTATTTCTTCCCGTTGGGGGTTGATTTTCGGGAAATCCTTTCTTAAAGCCTGTGCGTTATCTGTCAGTCAGTCAGATAACTGTTCGTTCCTACATGAAATATAATAAAGTTTTATTTATGTTTATTTGTGTCTTTTGTTACTTACTGTTATTATTTTCATTGACAATGTTTAATTTTATTTACCACCAGGAATTGAATATCAGCGGGAGTCCAAATAAATGATTGGTAATGATGAACTTTCAAGTTAGAGGGAGTTTTATCGATAGACGGAGATTTTTCTGGCACGAACGTTGCTACGCTAGTGACTTCCTTCTGATACTTAGTTTATCGATATCTTATACGTGGCGTGACATGTTGGAAAATATATGAAAAATAATACCAAACCAAATCTATTAATTATCTAATAATTTACCATTCTTGTGGAGTTGCGAGTAACGAAAAAACACTTTGTAGTTTTCTTTATTCCCTTCCACTGAATTAAGTCTCCCATAAGTCTTCGACGCCGAGATTGTCTTTCAAATTAACGCAGAAGTTCACAGAATCAATTTTTTGTCCAAAAACAACCTTCTATGTTATTGAATATAACTACAGCGTATCTAAGTTTTTTATTATTAATATTATTATTAGTGTTGCTGATAGGTCAAAGATACTATTTCTCGTTTACTTAAATATGACGTTGAAGTGGTACTTATCGATAACAGGATTGTCGATGTTATTATTAGGTATGTCAAACACTAACCACACGGCGTTCGTGCCAGGAAAATCTCTGTCTAGTTATCGATATACAGGTGTAATCTAATTCGTAAATCATAATGATCACCTCTGTGTTCGACCCACGAATACGAGGGCTGCCTTTTAAGTTGTGTCGTTTGGAAAAACTAAAGACAATTTAAGTGTTAAATGGTATTTATTGCTTTTCAAAGTAATCACCGTGATATGTAATACACTTTTTCATTCGATCGAACCAGTTTTCGAAACACTTATTCCAGTCCGAAGTCGGGGTCTCCAAAATGGCCGTTTTGTATGCCTCAACGGCTTCTTCAGGCGTCTGGTACTGTTGACCACGAAGTCGTTGCTTAATTTTTGGAAAAGTAAAAAAATCGTTAGGGCTTAAGTCTGGACTGTACGGCGGGTGTTCCAGAATTTCGACGTTTTGCTCTTTTAAAAACGCAATTGTTTGCCGGGTGGTGTGCGAGCACGCATTATCGTGGTGCAGTCTTTTACGACGTCTTGGGCTATTTTTTTGAAACTCGCCGATGACTTCTGGTAAACAGACAGTGGTATACCAGTCAGCATTAAACGTTTTACGATCCTCGAGCACGATAGTGGCAACGTGGCCACTTTTCGCCACAAACGTGGCGACCATTTTTTTCGAAGTGCTCCGTGAGCGTATTACTTTGGTCGGTTTTGGCTCATCTTGGAACACCCAAACAGTCGACTGCTGTTTAGAATCGGGATCGTAGGCATATATCCAAGATTCGTCACCACTGATAATGTCGTAAACATGTTTCGAGTTTCCTCGGTTGAATTGCCGCAGAGTTTTGCGACACCATCGAACGCGAGCCGTTTTTTGGTCTTCACTGAGTAAATGTGGTATCCAGCGTGAGATCAACTGTTTTACGCCTAAGTGATCATGCAAAATACTGTGAACACTGGTCCCTGAAATAAGGAAGCTTCTATCTCACGGTATGTCGCATGGCGATCTTCGACGATCAGTTGCCGTACAGCATCAATGTTCTCCTGGGTTACGGCTGTTTTTGGTCGACCTTCACGATGTCTATCACCAAGACTAGAGCAACCACGTTGAAATTCTAAATACCAGCGTTCCACAGTCCGGAGGCATGGTGCTTTATCATTGGAAACCGTAGTCAACTCTTCGAAGCACTGAAGTCGCGTTAAGCCCCTTTTGAAGTTGTAAAAAATTATCGCACGTAAATTTTCCTTCGAAATTTCCATTTTCACAACTGACTTGTCAACTTTGAACGAACGCTGTACTAAAACGGTTGGGCCGATTTCGAGTCATTCTTTTGTTTTCGAATTCTAAATTCAAATATTTTAAGATGACACTAGTTCTTTTTTATGGAATCACGGGAAGTTTGCAAACGACAGAACTTAAAAGGCAGCCCTCGTATGAACAACTTTCACCATGGGACCAACTCTGAAATCACGAAAATAAAAATCAGCTGTTTCATAGAAAAGTTCAATACGTACTCGACCAAAATGTATGAAGCAGCTGATTTTTTTCGCGATTTCAGAGTTGGTCCCATAGTGAAAGTTGTTCATATTCGTGGGTGGAACACAGTGGTGATCAT
Source organism: Acleris laterana (assembly GCA_963966035.1). Lineage (NCBI taxonomy): Eukaryota > Metazoa > Arthropoda > Insecta > Lepidoptera > Tortricidae > Acleris > Acleris laterana. The sequence continues at coordinate 13,457,788 of OZ014455.1, forward strand.
TTGATTGACGACTTAGATTTCACCGTGTAGATAGAAGTAGTGCTCACGTCAGTGAGCGCGGCGGCCGTGCCGCCCATGCGCAGCACCAGCGGGCGCGGGGAGCGCTCCAGCGCCGCGCACGTCGCCGCCACCAGCTCCTCCGACACGCTGTCGCAGCCGCACACGTCCAGCTCCTGCAGGGGGGGGGGACGGTTAGCGGGGGAACCACCACTACAGGCCGCTACTGTCATGTACAGTCGCGGAATGAAAAGGTTGACTACCTTAAGATCTGTTTTTGCTCGCTCAGTATAAGTTATCATTATCAGTATCTGCTTATCGACCGAGTATGACACATTCCGTCATAATGAATGTCATTTCTAGGGTTAGGACTTTTCGTGGCATATCGTGGTTCTAGAATCCATGGAGTAGCTACTTCCTATTTATTATAATACATACCACTTTGATTTTGACCTTCATTATTTTAATATTTCAAATTTCATTTACCGCTAAACCAATTTAAATTAATTGTGGTATGGAAGATATCCCTGCTGTGAAAGTGTTAAAACAAGCAAATGTTAGTAGGTATATATGAACCGAACTAAACATGTAAGTATTTATTTAGTTTATTTTGAAATATGAACAATACTGAAGGTCAAAATCAAACTCATGTATTATAATAATTAGGAAATAGCGACTCCATGGATTCTAGAACCACGATATGCCACCAAAAGTCCTAACCCTTGTCATTTCACCACATGGCCCACAGATACATGATTACCATGGTCACGTATAAACAACAGCCACTATTGGTTCAAACTGAACTCAAGTCTTGCTATGGTCACGTATAAACAACAGCCACTATTGGTTCAATATTATTCCTCTCGTCTGTTACACAATTTAAAAGGTAACATGTACTTGCAACGCGTAAATGAATTTATTTGAAAACTGGTCAACCTTTTCGTTCCGCGACTGTACGGTCACGAGCGTTAATTTGGGACCCATTTCAAGAAAAATATGCTTGAAGTCGTCAATTTCATTAGAGATGTCAAGTCATTTGTACCTTTTAGGAAAGTCAACCTTATTGTTGTAGAATGTCAGATTGACTTTGGACCTAAGGTGGGTGCCAAATTAAATCTCGTGAGTGTACTAGTACTAGCCTTCAGCTGCGCGCAGCTGGCCACGACGCTGCAGAAGGGCGCGGCGCCGAGCGCGGCGTTGCCCCGCGCCATGAGCGTGCGCAGGCGGGCGCAGCGCGCGGGCGCGGCGGCGCCGAGCTCGCCCAGCAGCGCCAGGTACGACACGTCCAGCCAGCGCAGCGGGCACGCGCGGCACACCGCCACCACGCCCTCGTCGCTCACGCCAGTGAACACTTTTGAACGTTCAAACCGATTTCATTTATTTAAAAACTCACTCGATGCTCTATATCTTCCTCCAGTACAATTGGCTGATCAAAATGTTGAGCATGGTTCTAATAGTTTTCATTCTACAATTACAGATATAGTGAATAAATTTATCTTGCTTCCTCAGTTTGCTTCAGTAATTAGTTATCAATATTCAGCGCCTTCTTGTCGCCAAGACATCACGACAGGGTAGGCGGGGGACTAAATGGAACAGTCTTATAATGATTGAGTAGCAACCGTAATAAATTAATTTACAATCCACCAGTTTATAAAAATGGGAAAAATGCAGGGCCGATTTTTCTTATCCCTAAAATACAATTATCTAACAGCTAAACTTATTAATTTCCTTTTCTTCTTAGTAATTGAAAAAGAAAAGAACACAGCTACAATGAATCTGCCAAATAGTGTTTTGAACACAATTCTTTCTTGGTGAAAATTTTGTATGTTACGGAGAATCAGACCATTTTTTGAGCAAAATTGCCCGTCAACAGTACCGGTCGTCTCATTTTATTACACAAAATTAGAGTGAGGCGGCTAATACTTGCCAACTATAAATTTCCATTGAAAGTTATGCGTGTAAGTGCACCTGTACGCAAACTGAAAAGCAAAATAAATACGAGCATATCCGACTAAATACGACCTCGTTCGATTATTCACTACATTTGTAGTTTGAAGTTAATTATAACAAGGCAGAGGTGTTCAACTTTTTTTAAAGGGTTGTGCAAGTATTCATTAAGAAGGGATCGTAGACAAAACACTTGTATACATACCTACAACAATTTGGAACAAATAGGCGACAGTGCTGGTTTACAGACAGGTGTCACAAAAAAAAATGAAAGCGTCAAAGCATGATCAGTTTTTTTCATTTGGAGGCGACGACACAATGCATGATAAGAATATTGGGAGCTGGCAAATGAAAAAGCGGATGCGAATACAGGAACATCATTTAGCTCGGTCATTCCGTTCGGTTTACAGAGATGCGGGGCGAGGAACCTGCCCCGGGTGCCCCTTTAAGGACGGACCACACAAACTTTTAAAAAACGTAGACGCAACAACGCGTCTACGTTTCAGCGCTGTGATGGATCTGTGTTTTTAACACGTCTTACGCGTAATATAATGTAATGTAATGTAAATAACATTTAAATATTTGTTTTGATTTAAACGAACCTCATTTCAAGCAGTTTTAGCGTATTTTAAATAATAATATACAATAGAAAAAACGTTATTCACTTAAATATGGTTTTCTCAAATTCAGTTATTTGAAGCTTTGGTATGGTCGATTCTTTACGCCCCTCGCCCCGCGCTCCTGCAAAGTGGTCTCACCAGGCGATTTTAATCGATTGTTTAAATCGATCGATCTGGTATAAATGTTTAAAATATTCTACGTATACTTCTAAAACTTCCAAAAACGGTTAATTAGTAATCCAGAATTATTAGTACAGTCGAACCCATAAGTAGCAGTACATTTAAGTACCTTTTCGCAATAAAGTATTCTGAGAGAGGTTTGAATTTAGCACATTAATAGCTGCGGCAAGGTACTAAAACTTCTAGCTACTTCGATGGACCGTACTAATCACTACATAGTATAAAACAAAGTCGCTTCCCGCTGTCTGTCCCTATGTATGCTTAGATCTTTAAAACTACGCAACGGATTTTGATGCGGTTTTTAATAGATAGGATAGTTCAAGAGGAAGGTTTTCATGTATAATAAACTTTGTTTTACGTACGGGTATTACAGAAAGCTCACATAAACCGAAGCGAAGCGAGGGCGGGTCGCTAGTAACGTATAAAATAATTTATTACGTGAAGCCGGCTCCACATTAACTTAAGATTTTATTGAGACTCCGAGAACAAAGGGTACAGTCTACAGATACTACAGATGTAGTAAATAAACCTTTCCCTTCGTTATTTGTCGGATAAGTTCGTATTTGTCTTGCTTTCTCACTTGGCTTATTAACGGGTACTGAAGCTAATTGAGAAAGCCAGATCAATACCAACTTATCCGTCTAAAAACAATGGGAAAGGATCCCGATTATCCGATATCGGGTAAGAACGCAATTCCTTTTCGACACTCGATCAACAAGTTAATCTAAATCGCTTCATGAGAACGCTAACGTCACAGAAAACCGAGTTAAAGTGGTCTCCACATTTACACTGCAGGCTTCATACAACATTTAGTTTGTTCGGGTCGTTCGGTACCTTCTTCTTGATCTGGTGAGGTGTTCATCCGAAGGCAAGTCCCAGGAAAAAACCGACTGTATTATAAAAATACATCACTTTTCAAAATGAATAATGTTCATAGCATGTCATTTCCTTTGCACTCGTGTGTATTTCACGTAAAGCACTAACTGCGATAAGTATAATTGGTTTTTAATGATTTTGGCTAATTCAAGCTTGAAAAGAATTTAAAAGATTTTCTTGGCCTATAGTCTATACTTTTAGGTATTCATAAAAATGTAAACAAAACTCCAACGTGATATAGTTCGTTAGAACACTGATATGTCAAAGTGCAATAGTTTTGAGTTACGTGCAATAAAACAGTTTAACAATGGCATGTGGTTTGGCATGTTTACATTTTTTTAATACCTAAAAGTGTAGACTCTAATTACTTGAATGGATTATTAATTTCATTTAGTTGTTTTTGTTTTATGTTGACTATTGTTTAGCCATATTAAAAATATATATTACATTGACAGTTTTTTTGGACTAAATAAATTCCATGGAGTGTTACAATTTACTGTTATTTAGGAATGAAAATCGTCCATCTTGAAATGACCTTCCTGAAGTTGGATCAAAAGTGAATCCCAAAGTGAATTTAGTCAAAATATAATTGTGCTTAATAATATATTTTTATAAAATGCTGAACTTTAATTATTTCAAAAACTAAACTAAAAGAACACTGTCACCCTGTATATTTTGACCTATAGAAGCGATTTAAAAACAATTCTAATTTGAGAATTAGGTACTTGTTATAAATTTAATTCGATCTCAACTCAAGAGGCCATATACGCTGATACGCCCACATTAGAATGACAAGGATTAGGTACTTTATTATTCCGCGTGAAAACTGTGAGGTGGAGATATTAAGGCGGCGGCGCGTTGATGGCAGCGTCAAATTCATAAAAGGTGTCATTTGACAAAGAAAATTTACGAGAATTTTATTTCTAATCGTGTTTTTACGTTGAACAGTCTTAAGGAAATATGATCAAGTTTGATATATCCAAAGAACAGACAATAGGCGTCTTGGTAATTGAGATTCTGGGGGGTTATTATGACCTAGCCAAGCAGTTCATTTTACGGCGAGCGTAAAGGACAGAGCTATAGCAGTTATATCGCTCCGTCCTTTTCTCTCAGTATAAACTGAACTGCATAGTTGTCATAATAACCTCCCAGATCGCCGAACACTAATGACTTTATCATACGTGACCTCTTAATATATACATCGCATCTAAAAAGCACCGAAAAACTAGATAAATATTAGGTTATTGGCGATTGCTCTTGATATTTGTACAGCGGCTAATACAAAGAAGCCTAAGCCTACAGATGTATTGAATAATCGTTTCCTATTGTTTTTTGTCGGATAATTTCGTATTTATCTTGCTTTCTCAGTTGGCTTATGGACGGGTCCTGAAGCTAATTGAGAAAGCAAATACGAGATAACCCGACCAAAAACGATTATTCACTTACATCTGTACCTACCTTGAGATACATTCTCCGCGCTGCGTATGTATAAGTAGGTATAGGTTGTTTCAGAGTACAGCAAAAGCAGTTATTAGTCTTTCGGGTTCTGGTAATTCTGGCAATACTCGCATAAGATCGTATTAGAGCGAGTAAAAAAAAAAAAACAAAGTCTTATTAAGAGTTATTGCAAACTATGTCCTATTCGATCCATGGAACTTCTTTGTTATAAGCAGTGATCGGATTTCACGGTGCAACACGGGGTGAATGACCTCAAACATTAAGGTAATATGGATATGTCCTGGGATTCCAGGACTAATGTTGTTGAAAGAGGTTAATGTTTCAAAATGTATAATATGATAATTTTCTCAACATTGTAACGTTTGGATTTGGAATAAATAATTTTCACTGTATGTGTATGTTTTTTTTCAATTACTCTTTTCACATGATCGTTAGTAACATTCGTCGCAGCTCTATTGCAACGACCTATACCTACACTACATTACAGTGTACATGCAGCTAAAAAAGCTGCAATACTTACTTACGACGATACGGGTAACCCGTCATTTTATCGAACTTCACTTCATCGATTGTATCATTGCATCGAATTTCATTTCATCGAACGCTATTTTCTGCTGAAACCATGATGTATTCAGGATGTCTTCCACATTAATTACGTAGGTTACGTTAGGTTAGACTTGAGACTACCAAAAAAAAACATACGCTGCGAGAAATGTCTTTTGATGAAATGAAAATTCTGCGTAATGGTACAGTCAACCAATTTGATTTCTAGGCCACTTTGGACTATGTTAAAGTGACGTTGTCAACCAAAACGTAAGAGACTCCCTATGATTTGGTTTACAACGTCACGTTGACAAAGTCCACAGTGGCCTAGGAATCCAATTGGTTGACTGTACGTTCGTTGGAAGCTGTTTTGATAAAATAACAAGTACCCCACGATTCGATACCTACATTTATTTATAGCTTCTATATAAAACGTCCAGGTTCAGTGCAACTCGCCAAAGACAGGTAATACCGGCGTGTAATTTAGATTCGTGTCCGAGCATAAACACGGACTAACCACATGGGTACCCGGGTACCCGTAACGAACGGGCTATAAATACAGTAACGGATACCCGGCACGTCTACACGGAACCCGTACACGACCACTGCGCTAGCTTAGATAAATACCTGGTTGGATGTTGCTTCTCCTCGAATTACAGCTAGATATATTCAAAGCCTCCAGCTTTGTACACGACTGTGCCACTTGTTTCAAGACTGCATTCGTTATATAAATGTTTCTACTGAGATTTAATACTTTCAACTCCGTCAGTACCGAGAGTGAATCGCAGAATTCTACGATGACTTCAGCGGTTAAGCAGACATCCAAAGTTGTATATTCACTAAGTGAGAGTTCTTGTAGTCTTGGAAGTTTCCTTAGTATGAGCGGTATGATTTTCCACATTGTAATAGGGCAGACATCTAGTTTGAGTGTACGGAGGTTTGGTAATGTTTCTATGGCTGCGCTGATGACTGTTCCTTGCAAACTATAGCAGTTGTAGAAGCACAGTGTGTGTAGTTTGGGCGGATTTGAGCCTGTCAGGAACAGGCCAGTTACGTGCGTATTGTTTGCTAACGTCACGCTCTCTATACACGCTTCGCCTTTCACTATCCTTACTAAGCTCGAGTCTGAAAGCTGAAATTAAATTTGCTGAAGATACTTAGAGGATATTATTATGAATTTGTATTGTATTAGATGTATTTCTTACTTTGTTGCAGGAGACAAACGACAAGGCTCTCAAGTTTCTGCAGCCGTAAATAAGAGGATTCCAATTTTTTGTGTACATTCCAATAACCTGTAACAAAAGATAATCGACTTATCTCAGATTACTTTTGGGTGAGACGTTTTTATAAGACTGAAAAAGTCTCTCTCTGTGTGTGTGCGTGTGCGTGTGTGTGTGTGTGTACCTTGAGCTCCTCGAGGTTCGGGCAGAACTTGCCGACAGTGTGCGCCGTGCGGTCGTTGAGCGCGGACCAGTGGTGGTCGATGTGCAGCCGCGTGAGCGCGGGGCCCAGCCGCTGCAGCACGCGCCGCAGCACCGCCGTCGTCAGCGTCACCGTGCCGTGCTGCCACCAGGACGTCTGGAACCGCCGCATGCCTGACACATGACACATACGTACCATATAATTATATTATGTTTTTACTAGCGGGATTCTAATAGTCTTCATAGCTCTTATGAACAACCTGCGTGTAATTAAGATCGGTTGATCCGTGTCCGGGTATGAGGAATGTGTTGCGAGGCGGCGTCTGGCTCCGCTCCCGCCTCACCGCACCCCGCCCGCTTATTTAAAAAGAGCCCGCTACATACATCCTCGCTACACATCCTCGCACCGCACAGCTACCTCGCACATCTTTGGTGGAAACATTCACACCGTTACACCTCCTCGCTACACAGCCTCGCACATCTCTGGTGGAAACGCAGCCTTAAGCCGTTTCGGAGTCTATTCGAGACAAAATTTCAAACAGACGAACATAAAATTTGAAATAACAATCATTTACGATGAATGATTATTAGACATCGTATAAATAACAGTTTTCCTTTCAATTTAGCCATTTACTTTCAAATCACAGACTTTTCTTTACCAATAGATATGCCGTCATCGACTTAATCAACATCGCATGTTCAAGAAACAATGACAGAATGATGGATACGGCCGATAGACACGGCGCAACCGAACTACAAGCGGTAATTCGTTCGCGGCTTGCAAGTATGCGAGACGGACCGAACAGTTGCGTGCGTATCCACCAAGGCGCGTCGACGCAAGAGTGTCAACAGCATCACGAACCTAAAATGTCAGAAATTGACCACCCTAGCGCCGAAGCAGTAATTGGTAACAGAAACCAAGGACCCCACCACCCATTCCCCGATAAAAGCCTTTTAAAGACTTGCCTCTTGAAGTACAACCCACTAAAAGAATAATTCCTTTGGACAAATATACGACTTAGTTGTTTGTTAAACTAGCCATCACATAAGGGAAACCTAAAGAGCAGCAGTAAATTGATATCCCTCTTATTGCATAACCAAATATAAGGGTAACCCTTATAAATAGCGCTTAAAAAGCCAACACTGAAAAACCGAATAGGTTGATTTTACTAAATTTTAGGACCTACCTATGAGTTTGGTTGAGTTAACGCCTGACCTTAGTAAAAACAACACATTGAAAAGGTTGCTTCAACCTTTTTAGTGGTTAACTCAACCAAACTCACGTGTAGGTCCTATTTTAACCATAAAACTTAGTAAAATCAAACCATTTGTATTTTCAGTGAATAGAATGGCTTTTTTAAGTAAAAGGGATATTGGTCTCGGTGAATGCTAGCCTGAAGTTTCCTTCGGCAGCTGTTATTGCTACAGGGCGTCTATTCTACACGGTAAAACCATATTACTTTTGACGCGTAATGGTATTGTTTTCACCTCGGACGGCATGTAACTACCTGCTTGTGTAACTGCCGGTAATTAGGTCATCGGCTGATGCATCAAATTTTGATGTCAATGAACGAACTTGTGTCGATACGTCAGTCTCAAGTTTCGCGCCGGTCGCAGTTAGAAAAGACTAGAAGTGAGCCCCTCGGGACCCCCCGCGCGTCTAGACACCCCGCCCCCGCCACCCGCCGTCTCCCGCAGATACGTTGCCCCAGCCGGCAAGGCCGCTGAACTTCGGCGGTACACAACAAAGTTACTTCCCGCCGTCTGTCGCTCTGTTCTACGCTTATTAGATATTTCAAACTACGCAAGAGATTTTAATGCGGTCTTCATCATTAGATATAGTGATTCAAGAAGGTTCAGTTGAAGATTCAGCAGATCGCTGGAGCATAATAAAACTTATTTTTTACTATTTCATATGTTATTTCTGTGAATCATCTCTTTTTTATATATTTCTAGCGACCCGCCCTCGCTTCGATTCGGTTTATATGATTCCCGTGGGAATTTCGGGAATTCCTTTCTTAGTGCACCTCTACGGTACCTAAGCTACGTCCCTTCCAAATTTCAAGTGCCTACGATTAGCCGTTTAGGCTGTGCGTTGATATGTCAGTCAGTCAGTCAGTAAGTTTCTCCTTTTATATATTTAGATATATATTTTTATTTATAACATAATTTAAAAAAAATGAGCTAAATCCCCGCATCTACGGATGTGTCAAAGTTCTAAAATTTTATACAAATAAGGCGTACTCGGGGAACCCTCGATGCTCGAATCCGACTCTCATTTGCCAGGTTTTATTTAAATTACAGTACAAAGTGCCACACGCGACGCTAAGAAAAATCTAAAATCTTCGGCAAAAGTAATACATCCCCCTTCAGGCGCCATCGTCTGCAGCATTAATCAAATCAACGGTTCACTTTATTATCTTTTCTATTGTTATTTTGTGTACGTTGAATAAATATTTTCTATTTCTATTTCTATGACTAATATGCTATTGTGTATTGTATGGGTACTGACAATTTATGTCAAGTATATCTTTATGCAAAATTATTATTCGAAAGTGTTTCTACGATCCGTGTTAAGCAAAGTGCATTTCTAACAATTAATATTATACCAGATAAAAAAAAAACTTTTTTTTTTTATTATACCAGATAAGGGCAACCCTTTAAAGTGGTACTCACCTTCTAAATGTTCCTGGATCATGCTTTGCCAGCGTTTGCTAACCCTCTCGGACCTGATCAGATCTATCATTGGGATATATGAGAGCACATGCGTTATGCAATCTCTGTTAAGCACGTCTAATATTGTGTAAGTCCTCTCTGTGTTATCGTTTTCTTGCGAGTCCTAAAACAATGATAATATAATTAATACTCCGGACTACTCGTACCATTGTTAGACAAGTGTAGCCACATTAGTAGGTAACTGTACAGATGATAGAGTAGAAAAGTTGTTAAAAAAACGGTCGAATATTTAACGAATCCACAACATATGATAATGACTGAATATGATGAGAAAAATAATAGTTATAGAAACAATTTAGATATAGGTATTTGAAACTAATGTACACTTACTGAATTGTCAGCTATAGAACTGGTAGCTTCACTATTTGATGAAGATTCCAGAATCTGACCTGTGAAAACGTAATTAATATCACACAAATAGGAAATGCAAATTTCTAATGACAAATGATGCTTTTGACAGAATATAGTTTAATTTCTGAAAGTCCTATGGCTATCTGAGCCTGCCGGATTATCTATTCAAAACTAAAATATCATTGCTGTTGTACCTAACATAGTTTTAAGGCTCATTGTTAATAACATATTATATGGAAATTATTCTGAATTAAATTATTATTATTATTATTATAAAAGAACCTGTAACCAAACAAAATGTCAGCAGAAAATTCAATCCAACAGATCTACAATAATGGAATATCTTATTATCTTACAGATAGGCCCAGGTTGGATATTTCAACCTTTTAGAACCTTTTGTGCAATTACCTTCTTACATACTCAGCTGTGTGAATGTGCAGGCTTTTCCTATAACTAAGAGCTTTGGTTCTATGTAATTTTAGTTAGAAAAACTTATGCGGTCACCACGCGGGGGTTCAAACTACCTGAAAATCACAAATTGATCCCTTAAGACACTAGGCCATCAACGCTCTTAGTTAAAGTATTTAATGATGATGACCAATATCTTTGACAAGATGATCCAAGGGCACCTTGAGATATTCGTGTTACTGGAGAGCAGCCACTGTTCCAAGGACCTCTCGATTTCCAATTCACCTGACCTTCAGAGTCTTCAGCTGGCTGGTGCCAACTGTCCGCCGGGAACGTCTTGAGCTTGAATCCTCTCAGCATCTTCTCTTGTTCAGGCGCCAACAGGGCTCTAAATATATGGGACAAAATTAGAATAAAACAAAGCTTTTTTCGAAAAAATGTCTTTCACAGTTAGTTTTTTATTTTCTTTTATGTTTAGTTTATATTTTCTTTTTTCCGGTTTGCTTGCGAGCTTTAGAAATAGGCCTCTTTTGGCTTGTTTGCTTTTTTATATTTATCCAGAATATTTATTCTTGTTAAATTTTATTTCCATCCTCCGCCTTTGTATGACTGATGTCAATCATGATATTCATTTTTGGTTTGCCAACTTTTCTGTTTCCAGTTTCATGACTTTCATGTTTAGTATAAATAGTTTAACAATGCTTAGGCGAGCATAGCGAGCCGGGGACATCCAGTCCAAAACAAGAGATGAGTGAGTCAAGCGAAGAAGCAACAAATGAAAGTCCTGGCAAGAGCCCACTTATTTTGGTGTGGTCATTTTCAATTTTTGGGTCAATTTACTGTAATAATATAAGGGTCAATATTTGGGCTAAATTTTTTAGGGTTCCGTAGTCAAACTAGGAACCCTCATAGTTTCACCATGTCCGTCCGCACGTCCGTCCGCAGCACAGACCACTTACCCTATAGACTCCGCTTCGGAACAGTTTGTCTAGTATCTCATTAAGCCAAAATGGCGGGGCGCGGGGGGCGGAAAGTGCACCGTGATTGGCTAGTTCAAAGTCAACGAATAATCAAGTGTGCGCGTCGTGGTGCGCGCCAATAGAACCATGGCAACCAATTAGTGTTCTGTGAGCATAAGCATGGCTTACGGGGGCGCCTTTGTATGCGGAGTCTATAGGGTAAGTGGTCTGTGGTCCGCAGCCTAGCTCAGAAACCATAAGTACTAGAAAGCTGTAATTTGGCATGAATATACATATAAGTCACGCTTACAAAGCGGTAAAACAAAATCAAGATTTTTTTTTAATGTACATCTGCTACATGTAACATGGGTATGTATTTTTTTTTCTCATCTGCCCTAGAGTGTGGGGTGTCGTTTGATAGGTCTTTCAAAAATATTGCAGGTTTGTTGAAACAGTTTTTCGATTAAGGGATCCGTTTAAGAAATATTAAGCTTTAAACGGCTAATTTTTGTTAAGAGTCAAGTGTGTCCCTGCCAACCAAAACTACAAATACTAAAAATGTGAAAAATATTTTAAAAGCACATATAATGAATTTAATAGGAAAACTATCTCATTCCTTCTTGAGTTACTAACGGTTTAAATGTTTTTATTTTACCTACCCAAAACTCATTTGCGGTGTTGGTAAACTTACCGAGACCTACAGGGTGTCCCAAAAGTACCACGCCACAGTGACACCGGAGGTAGGTCAGCTCAAGAGGAACCTAACCAGCCTAACATGACCTCAGTAAAAGTTGCACGGTTTTCGAGTTATTAGCGAAATGAAGATTTTTAAAAAATTTCTCCTTTGCTTTTCATTTTTAGTACCAGTATCGACTTGGACAGCTTTTAATAACAGTTTTTTATGTGTATGAAATCACAAATAGCTAATTTAGAAGTCTGAAGTGTTATTTTGTCAATAACACAAATTGTTGTTGTGTTGTAATTGTTGTATTGTTTTGTCGTTTCTAATTGTTTTTTTTTGTGGCAGATAATCAAAGTTAAAATTAATGTTTTTGTGACAATTTAAATCGAGATTAATCGAACTTTTTTTAGATTCTTGTAGTAGTTATTGACAAAATAACACTTTAGACTTCTAAATTAGCTATTCGTGATTTGATACACATAAAAAACTGTTATTAAAAGCTGTCCAAGTCGATACTGGTACTAAAAATGTAAAAGCAAAGGGGAAAATTCTTAAAAATCTTCATTTCGCTAATAACTCGAAAACCGTGCAACTTTTACTGAGGTCATGTTAGGCTGGTTAGGTTCCTCTTGAGCTGACCTACCTCCGGTGTCACTGTGGCGTGGTACTTTTGGGACACCCTGTATATTGATGGTAAACTTTAAAAATCATATTAAATGAAATGGTTTATAAATTTTTATGGGCATTTAGAATACTTGATTTGGTGCCTTTTATATTATGTATGCAAAATCAGCTATTAAAAAAAAAAACTTGGATTAAAAATGAATTTAGGTGAGGACAACTGGGAATAAAAATTCCCTACTGTGGACAAAGGGGTGCGGACAACTGGGAATAGCCACGCAAATTAGGTAACATTTGGTCTTTACTTAATAAAATGTTAATCCAAATGATTTGTTAGATGGATTCCGCGAAAGCGTTATTTCGTTGTAGTTTTTTTCCGATTCGCATTTTTCCGCGATCGATAAATTTCCTCTTCGCCTCTTTACTCGTAGCTTTATTTAATGTCTCGTTGCTCCGTGATAGTGTTTTTTCCGCAGTTTTTTTTCGCGATTGGTAAATTTCCTCTTCGCCTTTTTACTCGTAGCTTTATTTAATATATCGTTGCTCCGTGATAGTGTTTTTTCCGCAGAGGTTTTTTTCGCGATAGGTAAATTTCCTCTTCGCGTTTGCACACCTGTCTATTGTTCCGTAATCGCTACTTTTTTGCCTCGCATAGTATTATCGATACTTTAAAATTATATTTATCGATACTTTAATGTAAACATTAAGATGCAACTACTTATACAGGTTTCTTAATACAGGTAGGCCATTTGTAAGAGAGTGACAATGTCAGAATAATAGGCCATAATTCTATAACTCTATCATAAATATTACTTTTTAATCAATGTTTTTAATTAATGGTTCTGTTACCGACTGAAAAGGTATGTTGCAATTGAAATACTAAATACAAGCTTTTCCACGCGACTCTGTCCACATCAAAATAGGTATCTAGTTTATTGATTTCCCGTGGGTTAAATTAAGAAATAAATAAAAAAAGCTATAATGAGAGACCATTGTGATGCATATTTTTCTCATTTTAACTACGAGTATAACCTTTAAATATGATTGATTTTTCCGTCAATTATGGTCCGATTTTAAAAATACTTTTTTTTTTGATAGAGTATACTTCCGAGGTTGTCCCGTTACTCCCATTGTCACCAAATTGTAATCTGATCCAAGAGAAATTGAGGGAACTCCTCAAATATGAGTATTATAGGCATACATACATAATACCAATTTATGCGATAAGATATCTCGATTAAGGTTGTTTAAATATGACTATGACTTTCCTGCGGCGTTACTTGCAGTTAACTTGAAATATCTTAAAGTTCCATATCAACTAAGTAGTGGGCGGGCCTACATAACAGCTTATTAAGATCACTAAAAAGTATAAAATAAAATAAATGTTTTAAAAAACAAAACCTGCCTTCAAAAACGCAAAAAATAACTTCTTTTAGAATGGTAGGTATAGGTCAGTCCCAATTGAAGTCGACGAACACAATGTTTTTAACCAAAAGCTGATTTCAGTTGGATGAACCTATACCTACCATTTTAAAATTAGTAATTTTTTGCGTTTTTGAAGGCGGTTTTTTGTTTTTTAATCAGTATTCAGCTTATGCCGGTGACCGGACTATAATATTATGTTATACTAATTTTAGGCATTAAGATGGCTACAAGCAAGAAAATGTAAGTAGGTATATACAGATTTCGGGTAAATGCGAGGCAAAAAAGTAGCGATTACGGAACAATAGACAGGTGTGCAAACGCGAAGAGCAAATTTACCTATCGCGAAAAAAACCTCTGCGGAAAAACACTATCACGGAGCAACGAGATATTAAATAAAGCTACGAGTAAAAAGGCGAAGAGGAAATTTACCAATCGCGAAAAAAAACTCTGCGGAAAAAACACTATCACGGAGCAACGAGACATTAAATAAAGCTACGAGTAAAGAGGCGAAGAGGAAATTTATCGATAGCGGAAAAATGCGAATCGGAAAAAAACTACAACGAAATAACGCTTTCGCGGAATCCATCTAACAAATCATCCAAATATATAATAAACATGTGAATGTACATAATGTAGACTTACTTATGGGCATCTGCTGGATCACTGAATGTGACAAAGGCATATGTTGGTGTAGGGATTCTATTGGGGCCTCGGTCCCCCATCCGCAGCCAGCAGCTTTTAATGAACCCATACTGAGCAAACACACCAAACAATTCCGTGCGGGTTGTCTACAAACAAATAGAAAGTAAAGCATTATTTTTTATTAAAGGGTGTCTTTCGCCAATGTCTAGTTATAGACAATCACCAAGGACTTAGGGAAACAATTACACATGTATATGGGAGAAGATTTTTTCTTGAGCAGCAGGTGGGGTTAGTTCCACACACTTCTATCAAGTTTATAAAGAAATTTATGTTACACCAAACCTCGCAACTGTGGGTATTTTTGAAAACCTAAAAATCTCTTTGTATAACTTCCAGTCATTACAC
Organism: Acleris laterana; assembly: GCA_963966035.1. Classification (NCBI taxonomy): domain Eukaryota; kingdom Metazoa; phylum Arthropoda; class Insecta; order Lepidoptera; family Tortricidae; genus Acleris; species Acleris laterana. Next base: position 13,473,059 of record OZ014455.1, read on the forward strand.
GAAAAAACTTCACTAACAACACGAAATCGCAATAACAATTTAAGCTAAAAATAAAGATAGAGGAACAATGTCACTGTTATGTTTACAACACAAAATATAAACAACTTATTAGTGAGTGGGTATATAAATATTGGAGAACTACTGATCCTAGTTAATAAATATTACCTTCGGGGGCAGGTTTGAAACGTACAACTTCCTGATCGGTATGCCATCTTCGGTGTGAGTGGGTACACTTCGTAAACCATAAGGTGTTATGTTTAGATTCGAATTGATGGCATCTGCAAGAAAACAGCTGATTCATTAGGTAGGTTGCAGAGCTCAGACATGTGAACAGCAAGTTTCTAGAGGCATAGAGGGTGAAAAAATATGTTTAAATGGACCTTGCAACATACAAATCTCGCGACGGGCGACATGAAGTAACTCTGGGCCGAATGCCCGTGCTTCTTCGAGCGCATCTTCGAACTCCCACATGGCGATCGCTATTCGACTAATAGCTTAAATCTCCAATGACTTTGGGAATCAATGGTTGAACATAATAACCTTGTAACGCAAATTGACACGAAAAATTTGAAGGAAATACTCGAAATAAAATTGATAATCGCAAAATGCAGTCAGTCAACATACAACGGTCTTTGCAGTTTTTTTAAATGTTGCCAGTTGTAGTAGCTTGACTGATGTATTGACTAAAAAGGATACAGCAAAAAATGTGTATCACGGAGCTTCTTGGCTTTCACGTTTTGCGTCACTTTAATTCAGGTAAATGTAGTTAAGTTGTGACCGGGTCGGGGTCCCCGATTTAAAGGGTAAATTAAATGAATGAATTACCGAATAGATAATAAGGGCATGTCACACCCACCCACCAAATCACCCGCCGTAGATAGTAACCAATAAAACCTAGGTACTCTGTCTACGGGATCACCCCTTTGTAAACTAGCCTCTCCCCTATTGTACGATTGACAGGTCTTTTAAAGTGGTCTCTGACGGTCAGTCCAATGGATCTAATCCAATCGTATATAGTCAATCAAACGGATGCATTGATACTAAGTAGGATCTACAATGTGCCTATCGATAGAGTATAGAATGTTTTAACTACTAAATTGCGGTTAGCCGCTTTCTTTGTATTTTTTTTTGTATCGGTTCGCTTTCTAGGCTTGGATTTAATGTTCATTTGGCGCGATAGTATTTAAGACGTATTCTGTGAGAATTTCAACTGGCCATGTAAACGCACTGTGTCATATAAGAAGGTTCCTGCAATATTCTGCAGAGGCTGCACAAGACAGGGGTTCGTGGAAGGACGTCAGGGAGGCCTTTGCACAGCAGTGGGACACTAGGCTAACAAATAATATAATCTGTGAGCGCTGTCCAGGGTCAAGCGCCGCATATGAAGTGTCTCGGAAAAGTCAGAAACTACTTGTAGCTGCATCGTACCTCCGTGTACCTACGTCATACGTTCGCCGCGTAGTAGATCGTGGACGCAACTGAAGCTAATAAAGCTTCGCAACGTGCGCGCCGGTTTTATTATTTATACTCGTGAGACAGCATGAGTCTCGCGCGCTATCTCTCTCGCACACTCGCGCTACACCATTGGTTAAAATAACTGTAATCCTATTGGCTAGTCATTTAATGTAAATATTGTTATTGGTTAATAATAATTTTAGGGTCTAAGAAATTTTGTATATATACCGATACATCGTTTTAATAAATCACTCTTATTTCGATAATCGAGTTTCACTCATCTCCTGCTGCAAACCAAGAACTCCCAAAGTGGTGACCCCGACGTGATACCTACCTACCTAAAGAAGAAAACAATGGCGACCAATAGTGAAACCACCGATACGCTACCTCAAGAACCGGTCAAGCCCGCAGTAACCCCTCATGAAGTCGGAGGCATCTCCCTCTCGCTCCGCGTACCACCGTTCTGGCGTGATCGTCCCAGACTATGGTTCATCAGCTTCGAAGCCGCAACTCACGATCTTAAGAAGAGTCAAGCACAACTATCCCAGTTGGTCATCGCGCAGTTAGACAAGCAAGATGTAGAGCAAATATCTGACTTACTTTACAACCCGCCGTCACAGGACCAGTACAAAATATTGAAGGAGCGCCTTATCTCCGTCTACGAAGAAAGCGAAGGGCGGCAGTTCCAGAAGTTACTCCAAGAGATGGAACTGGGCGATCAAAAGCCTACCCAACTACTCCGCCGAATGCGTAACCTGGCACGCGATAAAGTTCCCGATTCCACACTACGACTAATGTGGATGAACCATCTACCGCCGCACGTCCGCTCCGTACTCGTCGTCAGCGACACCATCAGCAAGACCGCCGCGCTCGACGAACTCGCACTTCTAGCCGATAAAATGCTAGAACAAAACCAAGAGATCTCCGCTGTCACCTCAACGCCGCCGCCACCACCGACATTTACGCCTGCACATGCACATCAATGCGCCGACTCTCAGTTCCTAGTTGAAGAAATAAGAAAATTAACGCTAGAAATCGCTGAACTCAAAGCATCACATCACAGCCGCAACTACAGGAATCGCCCGGCGCAGTACAGCCGCTTCCCCCGCCAACGCTCGCGCGGCAGACACAGCGCCCCGTCTCGCTCTAACTCACGCGGGCGGAGCGACTCTCCATCGCCGCACTGTTACTATCATCGACGTTTCGGAATCAATGCAAGAAAATGCACGATGCCATGCTCATTCAGCATGGAAGATAATAAGAATAAGGAAAACTAGAAAATACGCTGGAAGCGGCGGAATCTAGCGTATCAAGCAAATCCTACCGCCTATTTATACAGGACAAGAAAACAAGGCTCACATTTCTGGTTGACACGGGCGCAAATATTAGCGTCATACCGAAGCTGAAAGGAATGATCGCAAAACCATTACCATTCAATCTCTACGCAGCAAATAATAGTACTATAGCCACGTATGGAGAGAAAACACTAGAACTCGACTTTAACCTACGAAGACCGTACAAATGGAAGTTCATCGTCGCAGCAGTTAATAAACCAATCCTGGGAGCAGACTTCTTAAAACATCACGACCTAGTAGTCGATCTAAAGAACCGAAGATTAATAGACAACGTTACAAGCCTAGCAGTCAGAGCGCCAGCCTGTAATACGGACATACCTACAGTCAGAAGCATCGACCAAAACCAATCGTATCACGACATCTTAGCTAAGTACCCCGGCACCACGCGACTATCTGCAATGGAGCTCAACAGCAAAAACAACGTCGAACATGTCATAGAAACAACCGGCCCGCCAATCTACGCTCGAGCAAGACCTTTGCCGCCGCACAGATACAACGAGGCGAAGCGCGAATTCGAGAACATGATGCAACAGGGCCTATGCCGACCCAGCAAAAGCCCATGGGCCAGCCCACTGCATGTCGTCCCTAAAAAAAATGGCGACATTCGCGTTTGTGGGGACTACCGCAGACTCAACTCGATCACCATTCCCGATCGCTACCCAATACCCCGTTTAAAAGATTTCACGCATTTGCTGTCAAATAAAAAGATATTTTCAACACTCGACCTCAACCGAGCCTACCAACAGATACAAGTCGCAGAAAAAGATATCGAGAAAACCGCCATAATAACTCCATTTGGCCTGTACGAGTTCCCGCGCATGTGCCCGGGATTACGAAACGCAGGGCAGACCTTTCAACGATTTATCCATGAGGTACTCAGAGGCATAGACTTTGCATTTCCGTTTATCGATGACGTCATCCTAGCCTCAGAAGACGAAGAGCAACATCGTCAGCACATACATCAAGTATTACAGCGATTCGAAGAACATGGCGTAACAATAAATCCATCGAAATGCGTTTTCGGGCAGACTGAAGTTAAATTCCTCGGACACAACGTCTCCAAACACGGAATAAAACCGCCTGAAGAGAAAATTAAAGTCATCAACGAATACCCGAAACCATTAACAATTGAACAACTTCGACGTTTTCTCGGTATGATAAACTATTACCGAGAAAACATACCGAATGCCGCATCTATTCAAGCACCGCTAACCGCCTATCTGCACAACAGCAAAAAAAAGGACAAGACTGAAATAATTTGGACCGAAGAAGCCACGCAGGCCTTTATCAAATGCAAGAAGAGTATGCAAGACGCAACAGTCCTCGCTCACCCGCATCATTCCGTCCCGCTCGCACTAATGTGTGACGCGTCGGACCTCTCCGCCGGGGCAGTACTGCAAGAACGCGTCAACAACGCCTGGTTACCGTTAGGATATTTTTCAAAGAAATTCTCCGATACACAAAAAAAATACAGCACGTATGATCGCGAATTATTAGCGATTTATATGGCCATAAAGCACTTCCGCAAGACGTTCGAAGGCAGAAACCTAATCATCTATACCGATCATAAGCCACTCACTTATGCATTTACCAAAGTGAACGCAAACAGCGAAGTACCAAGAAGAACGCGACAAATATTATTCATCGGCGAATTCACTACGGACATCAGGCATATCAGTGGTGTGGATAACGTCGTAGCAGACGCGTTATCACGAATCGACGCCATTACCTGCCCCACCACTCTCGACTACGAACAGCTGGCTGACGCGCAAGAAAAGGACAGCGCTATACCATCTTTAATGAAGCACCCCAACCTGCAGATAAAAAAAGCAGCGTTGCCCACGTCAACCAAACAGTTATATTGTGAATGCTCTACAGCACGAGTTCGCCCGTACATACCTGAAACACTCCGTTTCAATGCATTCAACGCAGTACATGGAGTTAGCCACCCCGGGGTTAGAACAACCCGCAAGCTAGTACAAGAGCGTTTCTTCTGGCCTTCAATGAATACTGACGTCGGAGACTGGACCAAAGCCTGCACGTCATGTCAAAAAGCGAAAGTTCATCGGCATACTAACAGCGCCGTTTCAACTTTCCCGCCTACAGCTGATCGTTTCACACATGTACATATCGACATCGTCGGTCCCCTCCCCACCTCTCCGCAAGATCACCGATACCTCATTACAATGATCGACCGCACAACAAGATGGCCTGAAGCAATCCCATCACAAGATATATCTGCAGCATCAGTCGCGAAGATATTCTATGAAAACTGGATTCCACGTTTCGGTTGTCCTGTGAAAATAACGACCGACCAAGGGAGACAATTCGAGAGTAAACTATTCGTTGCTCTTACACAAATGCTAGGCGCTGAAAAAATTCGAACAACGCCGTACCATCCACAGAGCAACGGACTCATCGAGCGCTGGCATCGATCGATGAAGGCTGCACTGAAGGCTAAATTAACACCTAACAAGCACTGGATCGACGAGCTACCTATCATCATGCTAGGATTACGCGCTGCATTGCGATCAGATACGAATGTTAGCCCCGCCGAACTAACATACGGCCAAACCCTACGACTGCCAAGCGACTTTATCACCGAAACAACTGTCAGCTCAACTATGGACCACGACTACGTGACAAATCTGCGTCACACCATCAGCAACCTCAAGCCTGTGCCTGTTAATCACCACGGCAACAGTCGCGCTATTTTCGTGCACCCAGACCTACAACAATGTCAACAAGTATTTATACGTGTAGACGCGGTTAAGAAACCACTGCAACCACCATACGACGGACCGTATCCTGTAATAACAAGAAGCGATAAAGTATTTACAATCCAACTACCAGGACGCGAAGCCGCCATCTCCATAGATCGTCTGAAACCAGCTTATATACTAAATGAAGATACTACCGTGACATCTAGATCCACGCAGTCCAGGTCCGGCCGAACCATCAAGCTCCCGGTACGTTTCACTTGAAGGGGAGTCATGTAGCTGCATCGTACCTCCGTGTACCTACGTCATACGTTCGCCGCGTAGTAGATCGTGGACGCAACTGAAGCTTCGCAACGTGCGCGCCGGTTTTATTATTTATACTCGTGAGACAGCATGAGTCTCGCGCGCTATCTCTCTCGCACACTCGCGCTACACCATTGGTTAAAATAACTGTAATCCTATTGGCTAGTCATTTAATGTAAATATTGTTATTGGTTAATAATAATTTTAGGGTCTAAGAAATTTTGTATATATACCGATACATCGTTTTAATAAATCACTCTTATTTCGATAATCGAGTTTCACTCATCTCCTGCTGCAAACCAAGAACTCCCAAATACTTAACATAATTTACATTTATACATTGTTACACAAATATTTGTTGTTTTATTAGCCAAAGTCCCAAAGTTGTTGACATTCTACATTGGCGAGACGTCGCACCAATTGGATGCGATCATAGGATGTGATGGAATAACCGTCAAAAAAGGGTCAAAGACTTCCTTTACGCTGCAGCTACATCCGCGGGATTCGATTTATTCGTGAGTTAGGTGTCTTGCCTTCGTTACGCTTGACGCCAAAGCATAGGTCAAAGTAAGAGATGACAACCTTGTGACAACCCAAACCTTTGCCGAAGCTCGTAGGTGTGGCCGCCGCGTTACTAAGGTCTTACTTCGAAAATCGAAGTTTGAAGTTACATAAGCTCCATCTCTTACTCTAACTTTAGCCTAAAATAACGGGTGACAGAGATGGAGTTAACGTAATTTCAAACTTCGATTTTCAAAGTAGGGCCTCAGGTGCTTACGGTTCGAGTGTTACATTTGTTTATTAGGAAAATTTACCCCACGATTTGCGTAGTTAAAATTGTATAACTATTTTAATTTTAATATGATTACAAGAACTTACGACGTAAAAAGTGCTTAGAAAAAGTGTGGTGGCATAAATAAAGAAAAGGAACGAAACGTAACGAACGACTAGGCTTCGGATGAATGATGAATTGAATGACAAATTGACAGCCGAATAAAAATTACGGCGTGGATTTATGGGTTAATATTCAGCAAACTGTCTGTTGCTTTTATTTATTAAAGTAGACCCAATAATTGCAATTTTAAGAGTACATTTTCTCACGGTTTTTAGTGAGCGTAATTAAAAGTTGTATATGCTGAGATAATGACCGATATTTTAAAAGTTTTTGATCAAAGTTTGTGCATATCATCGTTAGTAGGACCTACTGGTTCGCTTGTTTTCATCGAGTTATAGCAGTGGTGGATGATATTATATGAAATGGTGCCGGGAGTGCTTGCTTTATTCGAGTCTAGAGAAAGTTTAATTTGATTGCAAGTCGAACTTGTTATTGTTGTCAAGATGTACCCAGCGCCGACGCGGCACCCGGCTGCCGCGGTACGGGTTTGTGTTATTTTCTATCTTTAAACGCTTTCTTTATTTAAATGTATGTACAAATGTATGACACTTTAATCGCTTGCTATTGCTTGATTTCAAAGAGTATTTTATTCTGTTTGTTTTGTGTTGCAGGGACCACAGCCTTCATCAGGCCCTATAAAGTTAACAATAGCCGATACTTTAGAACGTATTAAAGAAGAATTTAACTTTTTACAAGCTCAATATCATACGTAAGTAGTTATTTTATAGATAAACTACATTTCCTACTACTCTCTCAACTTTCCTTGTTATGTTTTTGACCGTAAAGTATAAATACACATAACATAAACTCACACCTTCATTCCCAGAGTGGGGTAGGCAGAGCTACAGAATTACCAAAACCTATAAAACAAAACTTGTACAATTCTGTAACTACATTTTGCACAATTATGTTAAATATCCGGGGAGAATCTCATTCAACTTAACCTAGCCCCAAACCAAGACTCTTGGTACTAGCCAACAGTATACATACTATTATTGATCTATGCATAGAAAAATTCAACATTCAGGAACAAAATATTCACATTCACTATACAAAATAATTGGCTATAGTGAGCAAACATGGGAATGCTAGTGTTGTAGGTAGTGTCACTACCAACTAGGCTAACAGTGTCAAAAACACAGGAAGATATCAGGGCAGAAAAGACAGCAGCAAACAGTTGACACGTTTGTCTGTAAAATCGTAAACATCTTTCCTGAGAAAATCCTAACAAGCTTATAAGATTGCCTGCTTTGTAGTTTTAGCAAATATGCTGCCGTGAGGGGTGAAATTACCTACAAACAGGGAATCTGAATCGCAGGTTGCTGGGGCTGAATCTGTTAAACATATTTTAATAATTGATTGAATAGACTTTCACGTAAGGTTCTCTATAATTTTTTTTACATCATATAGCCATTGAGATAAAGATCCATTGCAAATAAGATAAAATCGATTTTCCTTTGATTTTATGACTGGCAGTTGAATTAGAAAATTGACTCTGGTATAATAGATTCATATTTCAGGTTCATTTCATTGTATAGACTGTATGGTCTTAGGAGGCTGTGTTAAACAGTAGTGCAAATAAATGTGTCAAAAGTGTAAAAGTTAATTTGTTACTTAGTTCTCTAATAAAACTAACAATCACTCTATGAGGATTTATTTATTAAATAGATCTTTAGCTAAAGAGAATGTTCAGTTGATATCTCTGGATAACAGTGTTAAATCCTTATAAAACCTTACAGTATTACTTTTGTAAGTAATATCCTAAGAAAGTAAAGTTACATCTTTATACTAGGTATATTTAACTCTTTTTTATAATTTGTAATCTGAAGTATTTTTCCATATACCTATCTCACTTATTATTTTAGGTATTGTTTGCTAGTTAGTAATGTAGAAAAGCAGATTTTTACACTTATGCCCATTTGTATACTGACGAAATGGCTGCTGGGGCTAACCTAACCTAACCTAACCTAACCTGACCTTTTAGAAAAATGTTATTAAACTGTATTTTTCTCTTTCAGATTAAAAATAGAATGTGAAAAGTTAGCTAGTGAAAAAACAGAAATGCAAAGACATTATGTTATGGTAAATGACAGTCATTATGGTTTTGTTATTTTTATTTATGTTTAATTTTACTAACAAAAGTTTTTTGTTTCAGTATTATGAAATGTCTTATGGCCTTAATGTAGAAATGCACAAACAAGTAAGTAAACCACAGTATTGTTAAAGACATAGAAGCATTACATCTTAGTTCTTATGCCTGCCGTCCACTGCGAGCAGAGTGGCCCCGTATGGACTTGCTTTGGTTTACAACAGGGACTTCCACTGCAAGCAAACCTTTTGAAGAGACACCTTTGTAAGCCTAACGAAATCCGTATAGGGCCCACTCTGCTCGTAGTGGAAGGCGGGCATTAAGTTGGCATTATGAATGAATTGGCATTAGACATGAAATTACTCAAACCAATGTGCAATGCCTACAGAGCCCTGTGTGTATGATTACCTTCTCCATGCCGTAAAATAAAAATTGAGTAAAGTATCTAAATATTTTTTATTTGTTTTTTCAAGACGGAGATTGCGAAGAGGTTAAGTGGTATAATAGGACAGGTGCTTCCGTTTTTGGCTCAGGAGCACCAACAGCAAGTGGCAGCAGCGGTGGAGAGAGCCAAGCAGGTCACTATGTCTGAACTTAACACTATTATCGGGGTATGTTGTATTTTTTTAATTCCATGCACCATAGAGCTCTGCATTGGTTAGGCTTATGTCAAACTATGTAAACAGTTAAGTTGTAACCTGAAGTGCTTTACTATGGAATAAAAAAAATTACAACGTGTCTTTTCATGAGACTATTTTAAATATTTTTTTTAATTTGCTTTCATTTACCATATGTAGTTACATACAATTCAATTACAATTTAACTAATTTCCTTTGAGCTTTAGTTATAAACAAAATTATAAGTTGTTCATATTTTCAAGAACGCATTACGTATGTTTGTATGAGGAATTAAAAGTTATTTTATTTATGGTTTATTATGGTTAATGGCGGACAGGCATACAAAATAAATGAAGATAATTTACAAAAAGTACCCTGCTGCCATATTATTGAGGTGTTAAAACTTGCCAAGTTCCAGTTAGTGATAGAGATAGAGCTATAGGAGATAATTATATTGCTCACTGCCTTGAACTTGTGTTTTGACAGCTCATACAAAAATACTTCGTACAATACAGAAGTTAGTATTTTAAGTACCAATTTCACCAAATGATGTTAATTTAATCCAAGTTAATCTACTGTTAACCCTCTAATTGTCTGTTAAGTGGTTAACATTGTTTGGTGAAATTGGTACTAGGCTTAATTTTTCAGTATATTGAGCATTGTTTGTTAACATTTCCACAGCAACAGCAACAACAGGGCCTTCAGCAACTCTTAGTAAGTTTATTGTTACGGTACATGTTTGTGATTAACATTGTTGTGGTAGCGTTTGACTCATTAAAGCACTGCACTTTTATGTTGCTAATTGTATTTTTTCGTTATAATCGTGTGTCGCTATTAGTTGTTCACTTATTATCTTATTGATAACAGGTTTTTTTTAAAGGTTCTGATAAAAATCATGCATGGTTTGTCTTTGAGGCACACTATTTTTTTTAGTTATTGTTTACTGAGTAAAAAAAATGAATATTACTAGTGTTTGCTACGATCGTTTTGGGCGTTTTCATTTTTTAAGTCTAACTCTAGTTGTGACGTAGAAAAGACCATGTGGCCTTCAAGCTCTTTAGCCATTAACAGAAATTTGTTTATTTCCTCCGTAAATAATAAACAAAAAAAAGGACGCTTTTGAGACAAAGCTACAAGTTTACAAAATAACTTTAAAAAAAAACCTATTGTTAATTACGTATTTAATATTTAAGAATTGTTTTACGTTTCCTGACTGCATTCGTGAAAAAGGCTGTAGATGGGGTATAGATACAGGGTGACAGTTAGCTCGGCCTATTCCTTGAAAGGGGGGAGGGGGGAGCTAATTTACAATAATTTTGTTCCAGTAACCTGGGGGGGTCTAATGTCACTGGTTTTCGAGTTATTTAACATTTTAAACATATAAGAAAAAATCCGTCTTTTGATCTAAAACTGTCGTCGATTGTGAAAAAAACACTTAACTCTGGGAACTAAATATGCATTTTTCTATTAGCTGCTGAACAAGTAAATGGGTCCATATTGGCTCATATAAAATTGGTCTTTCGATTTTTTATACAAGTAACGATTTGTGACTATACTCATCATTACTCCGAAAAATTTTGCTCATACTTTATTGTTCATACTTTTTTAAGTCATAATTATCGCAACTCATAATGCATTTTTTCAAAAAACTGTTACTTTTTTTAGATTTTTATAAATCTATCCTAACCTAATCTAAATTTATCTACACGTAAGAAATTTAAGAAATTCTGAAAAATGTTCGGTTCCATGAATATTGCCGTTATAAGTTCAGATGATTATAAGTTCCGATCATTAGTATTAAAAAAAATATGAACAGTATGAAGAGTGATCATTAGGTTGTAAAATTATATGTGATACATTTTCGGAGTTCCAATAATCTAATTTGCAATTTTATATAAACTTTGGCGCACCCCAAGTAAATGCTTCAAACAAAAACACTTGGCCAAAATGTTTAAAAAGTTAAATAACTCAAAAAACCAGTTACAATAGACCCTCAGTTAACTGGGACAAAATTATTGCAAATTACCTCTAGTATAACCCCTTTCAAGGAATAGATTGAGTTACCTATCACTCTGTATATTAGCAGCCCTAATTATTTCTCCTAAAACAAATTCGACCTGATTTATTTAACTTTTCAGTGTTTTTATCATACTACCCTAACTTAACACAACTGCAGATACTTTTTAATGTTTGAAAGTCGGGATGCATGATAAATCGGATCCGCCATAAATTAGGGCGAAAATAATTAGTACAAATAATAAGCTTCAAAATAAAGGGTCACTTCAATATGGTCGCGAATTTTAATTCTTAAGCCACCATATAAACTATGTCGTAGGTAGAAAGCCAAAGATAAGTTCCGACTTGACTTGAGTTGACTTTCCGATTGAAGTCGCGACAGAGTTCTATGTTGGCTCAACAATTGGATCCGTAATCCGTAATAGCACCTTGTTTTTCACTTGTTTGATAGTAACGATGTGATTTTAGTAATGGTTATAAAACTATAAACTTACGTTAGTTTCACTCAATATGTAGCATGAACAGTAATTCGCGTGACATTCTGTCGATTTAATACACGATTGGTTTGTCATTTTATGTCCTTGCATTTAATCATGTGATCATTGATCCTTTATACACAGTTCTGCGATAAAAGGTAACAATTTGTTTTATTTATACGGTATTGCACGAGAATAATTATTTTGGTTTTGGTGTAATAGAGTTTAAATGAATGAATTCTTTCCTATTTATTGACGAATAATTAGTAAAATGGCCTTTGAATGCAACGATTGTAATACACAGGGTGAAACTTAAGTCGTGAACAAAATGATCACCTCTGTGTTCTACCCAAGAATATAAACATCTTTCACTATGGGACCAACTCTGAAATCACGAAAAAAAAATCAGCTGTTTCATAGAAAAGTTCAATACGTACTCGACCAAAATGTATGAAGCAGCTGATTTTTTTTCGTGATTTCAGAGTTGGTCCCATAGTGAAAGTTGTTCATATTCTTGGGTAGAACACAGAGGTGATCATTTTGTTCACGACTTAGGTTTCACCCTGTATACAGGTATTCAAAATTCGAACGTTAGATATATTAATTACCTATATCATAACTGGTTCCTAGTAAGATTATAATTTTGAAACAACTGATTACTCTCATATACTAAAGGTGCTTTTTCATCGACGAGACGAGGCGGCGCGTGAATTTGAATTTATATTTTAAAAAAACCTGCCCCGCACATCTTTAGTGGAAATGATTTTTTAATAAAAGTTTCATTCTCTCGTTTCGGAATCATCTCAACAACAGAAGACATCCTATCCATATCCATCCCAAACAGCAGTGTTCGCAAATGATTAGCACTAATCTTATGCCGGCTCCACATGCTGGCGGTGTTTGCCAAACACTGCAGGACGCCACTATACGGTGGAGTGAGATGGAAATACATCGTGCTCACTCCAACATATAGTTGCGTTCTGCAGTGTTTGGCAAACACCGCAAGCACGTGGTGGAGCCGGCATTACGCCTGCAGTGTTATGACGTAGTGTTAGGTCAAATGTGTATGTAGCCCGTGGCTGTCGTCAAAGTTGTGTATGGCCCAAGAACCCTTGAATAGTGGTGGCGGTTGGTTCCAGCAGCAGATGCACGCGTCGGCGGGGCTGCCGCACGGCGTGGGCGGCGCGGGGCTGCTGGCGGGCGGGCTGCTGTTCGCGCCCGGCGCGCCCCCGCCGCACCTGC